>OY987290.1:10806684-11078965 GCA_963920785.1 Sphagnum contortum | reverse complement strand
ATCTGATTTCTACTTTAATTTACTACCTCACTAACTTAGTTTTAACATAGTAATACAAATAAATGTCTATAGAGGCCAATTACAACTATAATTCATTATCTTACATGTGTGTTTATTAGTGATATAATTTTGCAAGTGTTAAATCTAATATTCCATGAATGAATAAATGATATATATATATATATATATATCACTACTAGGTCCTTGTCCTACTTCATTAGAATGAATACCATGTATACAAACTAACTAGAACAACATTCAATCGATTCAACTTTGGGGACTAATTCAATAAAATCCACATACAATGCTAAACACAACAAAATTGAAGGAAGAACATCTCTTCCATTTCATAAAATTACGAAGCTTTACAATATTTTTCCCCTTTCCTTCCTCTCATAACTCCTATGCTTGCTATTTCTCCCTAATAAATCAGTAGAAACATACAAATAATCACCATTAGAACCCCCTTCAAGTCAGTTGAAATGTATTTTATACTCCCTAAAAAACAATTATAATTGCCTAATTATCTGGCAAATTGACTTGCCACAAATGGACTACATTATGTTGTCATAACGATATGTTGCCATATTGACTTGCCTATATTGTCAAACTAATTTGTCTATTCTATCGTTTTTTTGCCTATTTTGTCATTTCAACTTGTTTATACATGTTTTTCAATTGTGTCAACTTGTTTGTATACATATTGGTTTATATCATTTTTCTAACATTATTCCCTTTTTTAACTATTGTAATGTCCCACAAAGTAGTTAAACTTTCTAAATTTGGCTATGATGTCCACTACTCATAGCATAGAGTACCATCTGAGTAGGGGTAAAATAGTCGTCAGACAACTATGTTCCATCTTTACTTGTTATTATTCATTCGCCCCTCACGTATTGGTTGATTTAATTGGGTTTCACTAGGTGAAGAAAAAACATTATTCGTAGTGCACAATCTTGCCAATGTGCAGTCACTTTGTCAGTTTATCCACCAAATGTCAAATGCATAATATGGTTGTTTGTAGGTACAATGTGTCTTGGCCAAAGTGAACATTTACAGCCTAAAACTTTGTGAACTCACAACTCATTCTCCACATGATTGTTTCCATCACACAATTTCCCAAGTTGATGAAGCAAGCTAGTTCTTGGTAATAATCCATCAGTTGTTTCCATCACTTAGGTTTAGCATGAGCTCAATTTACCACATGATCCAGTATAGTCTCCATTAACATCATAGCAAAAGTTGGTCTACTAGAGACAACAATCTAGTGTTAGTTGAATATTCTTGATAGGCATATTTTAACCTACAATAATACCTTAAAGCATAGAATCCCATACAACCTACCACAAATTATAATATTCCATATCCTCTTGGCTAATGGTACTGGATAGAACAACATATTATATTGTAAGCTAGGAATTCTCTCTCCTCTAAACCTTCAATAGCCCACATTATTAGAAATTACATCTCAATGATATGACCTCCTACTACTAGTAGTGTTACTTTTACCCTCAAATAAATTTGAAAATGGTGTAGTAGGTAGTATGTTACATACATATGTAATCAACCATGTTTGACTTTTTCAAGAGTTGCATTATAATTGCACGTGGCAACTATTTTAAAACTACTGTAAATGTATCACTAAAACAACAATTATGTTGCAACTAATGTACAATGTACACATACATGCGATCATGCCACATGTCCGCATCTCCATCACCCATTATGGGATACATTTATAACTAGTTTTTTTATTATGATTCTCATTGATACAATTAATATGGCCATTAGTGTGTCACTATTAAAGTACTAATGTGTAACTATGTTATGACTACAATACAATTATTTATAACTTAATAAGGATACATATTCATTAGTTATTTATATCTTCATCATATGTGTTTGATTTTGAGTGAATTAAAATGTTATGGGAGTGTTACCTCGAGTTCTAGAAATCATCTTTGAAGTGCAAAGGAAAATGAGTAATGAAAAAATAACAAGAAGATAAATAAGTTTTCCAACTTATAAAACATGTTTTCTTTTCTTTTCTTTTCTTTTCCCTTTGAACCCCTCCTACTTTCAAACTTCATAACTTTTTTATTTCTTATTCATTTTAAATGATTTAAAATGTTATAAGAACGCCACCTAAAGTTTTACAAATCATCTTTGAACTCTAATAGCAACAAAACAACATACAATGAATTTGGTGGGTGTATGAGAACCGGCCTTTATATCATTTGGTGGCTTTTTTTTGTGAATTTTTGACCCCCTTTACTTTGAAGGGCCATAACTTTTTCAAATTTATTTTATTTTTAACGATTTTCAATGCACTAGATGCACCAATAGGAGGGGTTCAGTTTTTTTTAAACAAAAATAATAATGGAGCCCTTTCCTTGGATTTAGCCTGCATTGAATGCTTAAGTGTTATAGTTGTAACTCAATTGCAATTAATGAACGACTAAAAGATTTAACCCATATGATTTATCTTCGAATTTCATGTTACAAACTATATAAAAAAGGTTTGTTTTCTTATGTTCTCACAGTAAAATACATGTGTCATTTTGGGATGAACTTTAAAAAGTTTAACCTAAAGACAAAACATAAATTTAAAAAATTAAATTCAAACCTATTATTTTGTGCACTTAGTTTTGTGTTTTCCTACCTATTTACCTACTTAAGTAAATAAGTAAATCCTACTAACATACCTACCTATGGTTATGTACAACCTACCTAGCTACTATATATATATATATATATATATTTCCAAAATATAATTAATATGCCACGTGGTATTTTTTTATTGTGCCACATGTCACAATCTCAAACCATCATTAACAATCATAATGGACAATGCATATCAATATTTTTTTTAAAAATATATGTTTAGAAATCTTCATAATGTCGCGTGTTAGATTTGAATATAGGGATGATAATTAATGACGTTAGTATGACATCATGGGTGTAGTTATAATAGAGTTGCATAGTAGTTGAAAATAAGTTGTTTTGATTAAATTGTAATTGAATTGCAATGAGTTGCACTGTATATACATTTGAGTTGCAAAGTTGCAACTTGTCTGTTAGCATTCACAACATATAAATATAATGAGTTGTAAGTGTCCTCTGCAACTCAAAATTGAGTTGCAAGGCTAGTTGTAAAACACCCATTTTTCTCATAGTGACCATATCATTTTTAGAAAACGACTTAATATTTGCCTTTTATGCTAAAGTTGGATGTTCGACCCTAGGAACAACAACTCCATAGATCATCTTCCTCATCTTGGTTTCCCACTCTCCATCCATGTTAGTAGTTTAATCCTTTTTTTCCACTTTTTGTTCTTTTACTTTGCCCTTGTCTATTAAATTTAGTATTATTTCATGCTTACTTATCAAATTTCCAATAGGTGTTGTTTGATCTCATTTGATAAAGAGATCTATTTTGCTTCTTTTTGAGTTGCTTCTTCATAATTGCCAACTCTGCCAGTTCCCCCAAAGTTTTTCATGATATACTTATAATGGCCAAATTGACTTTAATTCTCAATCCTTTTTTAAAAGCTTCTCTCAAATAAATGTCATGCGGCGGTTGTGAAATAATTGCACATGGTCTCAAAAATTTATCATCGTAATTTTTTATGGACTCATATTTCTTTTGTTTTGCATATCTCAAAGCTACAACGCTTGTCCTTCACTATAAATCTCACTAAATTGTTGACAAAAGCCCATTGTACTTCATCCATGTCATTGCCAAACGAGCCATCTCATACCTAGCAAATTAATCAACAACTCTCCCTTTGAGAGAATTTTAAATTATTGAAGTTTGTGATCATATGTATTTTCACCATTAGTCACACAAACTTTAGTTAATTGTTGAATATATATAACGGGGTCATCAATGTCATGATACTTTGGTAGTTGAATGTGCAAAACATTAACAAATATGACAATTATAAATGGATTTACGTTCATCATTGTTGCAAGAATTATTGGTTGTTGATTGACAAAATTCTTGTATTAAAAAAATCAAGACTCAAAGTTGTTTTAAATAGTTATCTCTTTAGTGGTTGGTCATTACTTCCACCATCATTCAAAGTTTTCACTGAGTTTTCATCAACTTGTCACCTTGGTATTCAAGGCCACCTTTTTTCTATCACCTAATTGATTATTCCAAATGCATTGATAGTAGCTTTTGGTGTATTTAGTAACAATGTATTTAATTCTTCAATTGGCTTTTGATATTCATGATCAATGTTCAGTGACCTTGTTTGCATAGACTACGAATTCCATCACTTGTTGATTTGTTTACTTCCTCAACATTAATTTGAACTATAATCACCACTTCCTCTTCTACGGGTTGAAGTACTTTATATGCTATTGGTGAATTGAAGATTGCACCAAGACATTTCCATCTATTTTGTGTTATAGATTGCTAGGCTACAATAGTAGCCTCTTTAGCTTCCTCTTGATTTTCTCTTCTCTAGTTTATCAATCTATTGGTTTTTTCTATTTCTCTATCTCTATTCGATATAGACTCCAAATAGAAATTCATATTCCTCTTCTATAACCATTTCTATTGCCACTCCCAATTTTTAATTTTCATATAGATCTAAAGTCATGATTGTAGATCAAAATCCTTCTGATTCAACTATTTCAAATATGAGTTCCTCACTCCCTTCTATTCTCATAACATATTTAAAACCCATAAACCTAGGTGCCTAAAGCATGTCACTTGGCATCCATTTTTCTATTAATGCATTAAGATTGGGTTTAGTAAATTTTCTTATGTCAAGGAATTGAATCAAACGATGTGTTACAAAAAAAATTTATAGGAATTAATGTGATTATGCATTTCATTACTAATAACCATCTTCTATATTTTGTCAATTTTATAACATCAATAATTAGTGATCTATATTGTATACACCACACCTTAGTACCACCATGTATTTTCTTAATAATCAATTATTGTATGTTTTCAAGTAATGTTTTAAATTTCTCTTTAAAATCACCCCATTCATCTAATTCTAGTGCATTCCTTGGTATATATTTTTAAAAATTAAAAATTTTCAACCATAATTATAATTAAAAAAATCTTTGTTTAGCTTTTTCTATGGTTATAATATCTTTCATCTATTCATCATCTCTTTCAACAAGAGTTATAATCTACCATTTTTCATAATGTCTTTCATACACATTATCATAATAATCTAGAATTATCGCTGATTTTGCTATGTATTCACTACTACAAAATTGGGGTGTAGTTCATTAACCTAAATCACTACGGGACCTTAAAAGTGAAATAAGTTCATTGCATTTTGGTGATTTCACCCTGGTTTAAGTTATTTCACTATAATATCATTATGTGAACATCATGTTTCACTACTAATTGACATAATTCATTATTATAATAATTATACTAAATAGGTTTGTTTCTATGTTGTTTTAAATACCTTATATGTTACATTACGATATACTTTATATTATTTTAAGTTATTTTAATTATTCTAACGTATACCCTATGTTATTATAAGTTATTTTATCCTAACTATAAAAATCTAAAATAATCTAAAATATAATATAATGACCTAAGGTCAAATAACCTAGAATAACCCATGAAAAATAATTTAAAATAACTACAATAAAATAATTACCAATAGCCTATGATATTATAACATAAAATATTCAACAATAATTTATAATATAATAGTCACCAATAGTCGTAAAATGAGATAAAATAATCGATAATAATTTATAATACAATAACCATCAATAGAATAATTAACAATAGACTAGCCGTCAATAGACATTAATAAAATAAACAATAATAACCATAATATAATAACCACCCATAGCCATTAATAATCACCAATATCCACTAATAACCATTAATAAAATAACCACCAATAGCCACTAATATAATAACCATTAATAACCACCAATATGCACCAATAAAATGTCCATTAATAACCATTAATAGAATAGCCATTAATAGCCATTAATAACCTATGGTAATTTAATTTAAAATAATCACTAATAGCCACTAATAAAATAACTATTAATAACCATTAATATAATAGCCAATAATAACCCCACTAAAAGAACCACCAATAGCCACAATAGAATAACCACCAATATCCATATATTATAATTGCTTAAAATTGCCAAAAACAATTTAAGGTGAAATAATCTACAACAAACAAAAATAATTTAAGGTGAAATAATATACAATAACCTATCATTGTCAATAATAACGTAGGATGAAATAGCATTCAAGACCTAAAAATAACCAATAATTATTTCACATAATCGAAAATAGCCTAAGATGAAATAGTTTAGAATAGCCAAAAATAATTTATAATAGTTGCAAGTAGCTTAAAATGAAATAATTTACAATAGCCAAAAAAAATTTATAATAGTTGAAAATAGCTTAAGGTGAAATAAGCTAAAATAGCCAAAATAACATTAAATAACAAAAAATAGCCTAAGGTGAAATTACCAAAAATAACCAAAAATAATTTTAAATAACCATAAATAACCATAAATAATGTAAAAATAATTTAGATTAATGAAAAAGTAGCTCTATAATAATTGAAAGTAGCTTAATGTAGGTAGTATTATTATATTACCAAACATCTTATCCATTTATTAAACATTTTTTTTCAAAAGAATGGTCATTAAAATGTTATTGAATAGTGATTTTTTTTAAAATCTAATTATTTTACATTTTCAATAGGAAATAAATATAATTATGTACATTATTGAATTAATAATAAAATAAACTTGAATCATTTTATTTGAACAAAATCTCAATAAGATATGAACTTTCAAAGTTTATGTTTTTGTAATGTTTAAAATGAAATATTTGATGGATTGAATGCAATGTAACACATTATCGTAACAAGTGTGATGACTTAATGGTACGGGTGTTTCCTTCCTTTTCTAAAGGTCAAAGGAACAAACTTCACAAGTGGTGTGTGCATGGTCAACAATGGTAAGTTATGGAATAATCTCCTATCTAATTCCCTATAGTAGGTGCCTAGGTTGATTACATGGCCTACGTACGTAGGTTAGGTTTTGAACCTAGCCTAGGTAGTGACACATGTTAATAACTCATAGGTTGAAAATCAAGAAATTATCAATAATATTATATATTAAATAATTTAAATTTAATTGGTTTCCATGATGCCTAGTTAATTAATTAACATTTTGTATTTCATTAAAAAATAACTTTGTTTCACTAGGTGCTAGTGAAACAATTCATTGTCCATAGCAACTAGTTCCAATTCACTAGGGGGTTGACCAATTTCACCATGATAAAAATGTCCAAATTCATTCAAAATCTAATGAAACCTAGAGTGAACTAAAATACATTTTGGTGCACGTTTATTCATAATAAGTGAATTTTTTTGAAAAAATTAATACGTGTTTGGGCCCCAAAATAATAATCTTATTCATTCCACTATGTTTTATTTCAATTTTATAAACACCCATTAAGTTTTTATATCCACAAGGTAATACCATATAAAGAACATGTATTAAGCAAAATCCCAAATCAATTTCATTTATTTCCATTTTCCCCTTTCCCTTCTTCAATTTCCATTAACTTATATGTAATGTGGAAAGATCTCACATGAATTTGAAGAAATTACATCCTAAATCCTCCAATTTCACCAACAACAAATTGAATTATCCCCAATATGGTCACCAAATGTTAATGATATTTGTAAGTGTTAAATATGATATTCCATGAATGAATGAATTATATATATACACTAGGTCCTTATCCTACTCTATTAGAATGAGTGCCATGTAAACAAACAAATTAGAATAACATTCAATCCATTTTAACTCTAGAGATTAATTCAATAAAATTCACATACAATTATGAACAAAAGATTGGAAGAAATTCTTGTAAGTTTGCATCATTTTGGAACAAATTGATTGCCAGGAATAAACAATTAATGAAACCCACAAAAAAATCAATTGTGATTCATGAGCACAAAATACTAGTGGAATTAAAACATACTAATATTGCAATGGCACAAGTTCCACTAAATAGGTGATGATAAAAAAACCAAGCAATGACAATTTTGTTCATGTTAGTGAAAGATGATGCTATTTGTTACATCGTTCACCAAGATGACCCAAGTCGGTGTTGGACTATGTTGCAAAACTTGTTTGAAACCAAAAGCACAACAAGGATATTATTTTTGTTAAACAAGATGCATACAATGCACATGGAAGAAGGACATTTTTTTTTAAGGTTGCAAAAGAAGTTATGGATGAGAAAACTATAATGCACATCATGTTAAATGCACTACTTGCTAATTACGAAGGATTCATTTAATCCATCATTAGACTTGATGAATTACTTTCTTTTGAAAAATTAATGGGAAAATTACAACATGAGGAGTAGCAACAAAGTCCAAATTTGGGAAAAATATTGATGAAATGTTACTCATGCAAGATGGACAATTCATAGGCAACTCAAATCAAAGAGTTAACTACACTATTGGGAGATCACATGTGGATGTGGAACTAGTACCAATCATAAAGATACTTCTAATTATATCAACTTCAACCAAACACATAACGAAAAACCACGTAGTTCGAATTTTCAACTATTAGGTTTCTATCACAATTGTGAAATTAACAACCACTAACAAAGAGAATGTCCACATCCAAGAGGATATGTAACAAAAAAGTTACAAAACCAACAACACAAATTGAATGTCATTGAAAAAGATCAATTTGAAGGAATTCAAAAAAAAAATCAGAATTTGAAAACATTGGGTCAAATGTTTTTGACATTACTCTGTTGACATTGGAAGGCCATGAATAAAATTAATTAGATTTTGCTAACACGCTTGATGTTAGACTATTTCCATTAAATGTGGACAAGGATCCAAGTTAGTACTTGGACTATGGTGTTTCACAACACATCAATAGTGATGCTAATATTTTTAGCACTTATAATAGAGGCACTAGTCCAACCAAATTGGCAGGAAGATATGTTCACATGGTTGAAGGCAAGGGTATTATAATTTTGTTTCATTCGACATGTTTATAACATGTTCTTAATGTTTTTCATGTTCCTAGAGTAATCGAAATTTGTTGTTCGTAAGAGCCACCATGGACAAGGGATATCATGTTGTGTTCAATCTAAACAATTGTTGGGTAATGACCATTCAAAAAATTGAAGAAGGTGGTGGTTGCTAGCAAATGACACAATATCAATAGACTTTACAAACTAAAAGGATTCAAACAAGAAAAAAATGTTTTTGTGGCAAATCATGTTGCACCTATCAAGTTGTGGCACAAACATTTCAGATATTTGAGCTATCAAAGTTTGCAATTATTGTCAAATGATGGAGTAGTAGACATGATACCAAAGTTGCCAACTATGTGTCATGTTCATGTCCTATGCTTGTTATCTCCCCTTAATAGATCAATGAAAACATATAGATAATCACCATTATAACCCACTTCAAGTCAATTGAAATGTATTTTATACTCACAAAATGACTATAATTGCTTAATTGTTTGGCAAATTGACTACATTATGTCGTCATAACAATATGTTGCCATATTGATTTGCTTATATTATCATACCAATTTGCCTACTATGTCATATTGTTTTGTGTATTCTGTAATCTTGACTTATCTATACATGCTTTCTAGTCATGTCGATTTGCATGTATACTTATTGGTTTATATCCTTTTCCTTATAGTGGTTGAATTGTCTTGGGGTGGTCCAAGAAAAAACCTTACAATCATATACACCAATTTCACATAAATGGGCTTGGGTTAGAGTTCATCATTCATTTATCCTTGGCACATTGATTGCATTTTTCATCATAGTTTGATCATCTTCCGATTATTTCACCTACTACGTTCCAATTGTGGATGGAAAAATTCAAGTACATTCATCCATGCAAAATTGGGCCCCAAGACTTTTATTCATAAGCCATTCTCCAATGGAAATATTTTGTTGAAAGTGGTTAAAACTTGACAAGCAAATTATTTTGGCATGCAGATGGAATATTCATTGATAAGATAAATTGAAATTGTTTTGGAATAGGTCAAATCACTACTACAAAACTATAATTTTTATGTTACTAGTATTGTGACTAACATGACGTGTGGATAGATGGACGAATGTAAGTGGTGCCTTACTTAGAGAGACGTGAAGTATTTGTGCAACATGTTCATGAAGAGTTGGGTCATTTTGCGGTTCAATGAACCTATAATTTGTTCTAGGCATAATATGGGTGGCGAGGGATGCAACTTCAGGTTCAAAGTTCATTTTTTGCTATTTGGTGTGTGACCAAGTACAAACTTCATTTAATGCACCTACATTTCATCTTCAACCATTATTTTTCATGGGCATGAAAACTACCAAGACAAATGACGAAAAGATAGGTCTAAGTTTAAATCCAAAACACAAAACGAAGGGATCATGATAAGAACACAAAAGCTAAAATCAAAAACACAAAGTGTGCAAGACCAAAGTACAAACACATCTTTATTATAATGAAATAAACTAATGTAAATAAAAAAAGAATTGAACAAGACTGTGGAACAAAATCATACCTTAAATTAATGTTGAATAGATTAAAGGTAATGAGGGGTGACGCACCCCCAAGTTCCTTGTTAGACCCAAAGAGGGTCCAACTATGTCAAATTGCGAAAGTAGACGAAACTTGGTGTTGCTCCCAGCTTCCAGCATTAAAGGGGGTGAGAGGGGCATGTTGAAAGCTCCAGGATTAGACTAGGAAGAAGGACAACTTAGTTAACTACTCGGTCCTGCATCAAAACCAACCACAAGTTGGTTAGTCTTCATTCTGGATCACTTTTGGTGTTGGGACAAACCACGGGCAACACGGACTCACTTGACTCATCGCGGCCCGGACTTAGGGGAAGCCACCACCTTCCCCCATATAGGATTCTCTATGTTCACCCATGAAACCTACATCCGAATGGCTTTTTGTCCCGGGATTCCCAAGGAGGAGTCCTGAAACTGTCCTAGTTTGGACTCTTAGGACTTTGGGAGCTCATAACTCCCAACTCCAATTGGGATGAGGTTTGAAGCAAAGTTGTAGTTATCCTCAAGAGCTTTCCAACGATGTGTCGCACTTCACCTACACACACCAAGATCGGGTTGATTCTTGACTTTTAGTGGTTGGGAGTCAAATTGTCCCTTCTTTCGACCATAACTTGTGCTGCAAATGTCCAAATGGCTCATGCGAGGCCATTTTGGACATGTACACTTCAAGAAATTTTCAACAATATAAATAACACCTCAATGCAAGGTGTTTTGACCCCTGCAATCAAGCTCTAAATTTTCAGGAGTACCGAAGGACTCTAAGTTCCCACTTTTGGGAGTGTGAGTTTCATCCTCACACTTGTCTCAAAGTGGGGTTGCGACAAGGGGGGTCCTATTTTTATTTATACCCCTTTGGGGTATAAATAAAAACCTAGCTCAAGGAAGCTTTCATAAAAAAATTCATGTGCCCGTCGACCACGGAAGTTTTTTAAGAAGCTTCCTAATTGTTAGTGAACTATGAGTTAATTAAAAGTGAATTAATAATTGACTATGATTTAACTAAGAGTTAATTGATAATGAATTAAAAATAAACTATGAATTAACTAAAAATGAATTGCGAATTAACTAGAAATGAACTTGAAATTAATTAGGAATGAATTAAAGGTTAACTATGAATCATGGATGAACATCCATATGAATGAATTCCATTCGTCATGGGGCTTGGATATTGATGGAATTTGTATTTTTTTGGTCCACTTAATTTGACCATCCAACATAATTGGTATGTTTTGGTTATGATTGATCACTTTTTGAAATGGATAAAATTGGTGCTATTATTGGATTGTAATAGTGAGGACATTGCTTATGCATTTTTAACAAGGTGTTCAATAGATTTGGGGTTCCATTTAAAGTATTATCAACCAAGGTATGAAATTCCGTGGGGAGTTTCCAAGAGTTATTTGAAAAGGCATTAATTGATCATCACGCTACTTCATGAGACTACCCTAAGGTGAATGGGTTAATTGAATGGATGGTGTAGATCGTGAATCAAGGTTTGTGAAATTATGGACTTTAATAACACCATATGTGAAATTGGGACTTGCAAAATTTACTAGGGCTAACTATGGGTATAGGTTTAGTTTGAAATCCTTTCTTTCATATTTTTCACCATATTTCTTATTGTTTAGTCATGAGCTTGAACTACCACGTTTAATCCAATGACATGTGATGGCAATTATCAAATTAGATGATCTTAATGCGTTGATTCATGTGAGTATTGGATTGCCTTGTTTAGACATGTTGTGTCCATGGCTATGGAAAAATTAGCAATTGCCCAACATTGGGATACATTGCATTAATATGTCACCATTTGTGAAGGTGGTTAACAACCTTGGATCCATAGATTTGAGCCATGGGATTATGTGACTTTATTACAAATAATGTCAATCATTTTAAATGTGACTATAGGACATGTTATTCTTTGTGTGCAAAAAGTTTTACCTTTCAAAATGTTATTGTTGGAAGGTTGAGATGGTCAACATGGAAGGACCATGTGCATAATTATGCACCATGTCATTTTCCCAATGTGAAGGGTTACATCTACTCATTTTTAGTAGTGGTTTTTATAGGTCGTGTGTTATGTAAGCAATTTTTAGGAATTACCACAATGTTGAGTTGTGATCAATGTTCTCAAGGTTGGCATATGGGATGTTTCACACCACCTTGGAAGAAGTGCCAATTGATAAATGGTTTTGCCTTTAGTGCACCTAGGTTCCGAAGGTTATATTATAGAACTAATTTCAATGTTTTTTTTCATGGTGATTCACATTGGGATGGGAATTTGAAAGATTGCAACTAAGTAATTCATGATGGGGGTCATATTTGCACCCAACCTATTGGTCCTTTCATTTCAAAACTAAAATGTTCATCCATGGTGGATTTCCATCAAGTAATTCAACATTGTTATCTAGCTTAAGGGGACCTTGACCCTAGATAAGGAAGTGGTTTGGGCATGGTGTACCATTCAAAGTATTTTCATGTTATGTTTTGCATGTGTAATTACAACAATAATTGCAGGCATTGACATTAGAATGCACAATAATTATCGGATGTGTTAGTTTAACTACTTAGCTAAGCTTTAGTTAGTTGAAGATAAATTGTATTAACTTAATTATTTGGATTTTCATTTCAAACTAATTTAGGTGTAAACAAGGTTTGGGATATTTTGTGGATGGAATATAATCCTTGTTTGTGATATTTCAACACACTTTATTGTTGTATACAAGTTTTTATATGTTTTGTGCACAATGTTAACTTTTGCATTTTGTTATGTGGAAGTGTTGGGTTTGAATTTATGTTTTCATTATAAGTGAATGACCATTTTGGTTTGGACATGGTGTACCATTCAAGGTATTTTCATGTCATGTTTTGTATGTGTGGTGACAGTGATAGTTGTAAGCACACAACAAGCTTGATGAAAGAGAATAATACAACTTTTTCACTACTTTAAAAAAAACTATTCAAACCCCCTTAACTACATGAAAGTGCAAATGATGTTAATTTCTAACTAATTATTGCTTCACCTTGGACAATTTGTTAATCAGCATTTTTATTTTGTCAAATATTATTTTTTTAAAAATTGGGTGTCAAATTGAGTTTTTGAAAATAAATTAAATATTCAACAATGGATTGTAAAATTTGCCCAAGTACTCTAATAATAATTCTTGAGTTTGCAACCATCCAAATTTCAATCTATTGTAATAAAAGTCACCTAATAATATATTTCTTTTGCAACACCTATCTATATACATTATGGTTGACCCAATAATGTATAACTAGGTACTTACCAACCAAACATTGTACATAAAGATACTTTCAAAAATCCTATAACAAAACCCATTTGAAGATCTTTCAACATTAACAATCACCACCCATGATCATTTTTAAAAAAAAAATTCCAACATTTTTTGTTTCCACCCATCCAATATTTTTTGTTTCCCCACAATTTGTATTTCCCACCCATCAATTTTTTTTTGGTTTCCACCTATCCAATTATTTTCTTTCGTAGCATTTTTTTTTGTTTTCACTAAATATTTTATTTTTAATGAAATTTGCTCAAACATGAAATAGATTAGAGGAAAATTTCAAATTAAGAAAAATATTTGCTGAAAATGTAAGGTTCCAATTTACAAATCATAGTAATTCCAACTAGCAACCCATATTCTTTGATGCCTTGAATAATGGTTGGATGCCACATTTACCCCCCCCCCAAACATCTTGGAACTTTGCATCCTTCCCCTACAAATAGCCATTGTTCACTAGCTAATGATTTTTCTCCATTCCCCAAGTAAATTTTGCTTCCCGGGTGAAAGCACATTAAAGGTGAACCAATTTTGTTCAAAAATGGTGATGTATAACAAGTACTATAGTATGCAAGCTAAAATCTTGATGGCATCCTTTGGTTATCTTAAACAAAAGTAAGCAACTTTAGAATTTCCACAACAACATTTTTGAATTCAAAGTTCATTTTGAGCTAAAATTAATTTTCATCCAATAGTTAGATGAAGAGGATTGGTTAAAATCAATGTATACAAAGTACATAACTTATAATTTTTTAATAGCCATAGGGCCTCATGTTTATGATTCATGAAACATTACCAAACAAAAGAAAATTGAAAAAATAATGCAATGTCCATCTTTAAAATCTCCTCCTCTTTGATATGGTAGTGGTTTTTCCTTAAAATATATATATTATTATGCATTCATTTCTAAGAAAATGCAAAAAAACACATTTTTTGAATGGAATTTCATCCAAAGTCTTTAAATTTTATAATTCTCTTAGATTTAATTGATGTATATCAATATCATATACCATAAAAAATTCACCCAATAATTCCATCCACAACCCTAGTTTTGAATTATACATTCAAAATTTCCAACTTTGTGACAAGTACTATTTTGTCATGAATATATTCCATACGTTCAAATTCTTCAATGTTTATTGATTTTTTCAAAGTAATTTATTAGATGAAATCTAAAGCTAATCAAATGTACTTTAAATAAACAAAAATGTCCAAGATCTAATGTCCATACAATACCAAAAAAATTAATTGCAAAAAGATTAATGTGCTTTCACTTTCCCCGTCATGTTTAAATAGTCATTTGATTTTTGCCTTCATTATGTCCTTTGTTGCCACTTTCTTGCCTTGTGTACAAGCTTCATAATATTGTAGCTTTATTCTCCTACAACCCATTGCCACATTGATTGACATTAATTTGCAATGTTACAAAAGGCATTGTGTAACTTCAAAGTGATCCTTGATTACATTTGCAATATAGATTCTTTTAGACATGGGAGAATTGTAGTGAAAAGTTTGTTGATGTTTAAAGGGCATTGGAGATTATTTATTGGGTAGTGCAAAACATTTTACATACAATGTCATCTCTTTAGGGTTTAGTAGTTTGTTGTGAGTTGAAACACAACTAAAGATGCATTGTTTAAAGGTAAGTGTTTTATTGAAATACTCTACACTTTGTTGTACATGGAACTTATGTTCCTATATGCTCCCTTTGCTTGCATTTGTGTTCATGTGCACAAGTGCTTCATGAAGCCTTTAGATCCGGTATAATTATTTGTGATGTTAAATATGCATAGAAGGTTGATAATCATGGTGTTTGTTTAGGTTTGTCACACCTTTTCATGTGGTCTTAATTACCATTAAATATGTTATTTAGAAGGTAAAATTTATATAGAATTGAGTTATGATGAGGTCATGACACTTGATAACTACAATTGAATATCAATTCATTATTTTGTGCTTGATAGTTGGAGGATGGTATTCATTTTTTTGAATATGCAAAGGGCCACTAAAGGTGGTTTTGATAACATTGGTGAATTTTATGTATGCTTTTAGAATATTGTTTGAAGGGGATTTGGCATCAAAGCTAGTTTATTTTGGGGCAAATGGCATGGCTATTTTTCAACACCTCAAGATAGGTATTTAATAATGCAGTTAAATGAAAAACATAGACCATTTGTGACTAGCAACCACTACATGGTTGCATAGGTGTAATTTGATTATGCAAATGTTTCCCGACTTTCCTTCAGTTGTGAAAATATACAAGTATTTCATAACACTCTCTAAAAATGCATATGGACTACTGGAAACTTATAGAAATCATGGAGATGAAATGTTTAAAGATCCTTCCCAACATTACAACTTGTTGAATTTCAATGTTTGCACTTGCTAGACATGTTTTACATTATTTTGAAACTCTCATTGTGATGATGAATGATGGTCATGTAATAAATGGAATTACCAATATGAACTATTATGGGATTATGAAATTGTGCGAGGGTTCACATGTAATGCTCATGTATATTGTTTGAGGTTGCAAAAAGTTTGTTTTAAATGGCACAATGTAAAAATACATTTTTTTGTAATTTTATGACCTTGAACATACTTTAAATTGAGATGATTTGTATATTATGTATTAGACACATTAAAGATATATGATCATCTTCATTTTTAGATCTTCATGAAGTTGGTGACTCATGTTTATGGTGTTTTACACATGATGTGACTATGGTCAAAACCATATAAACTTGGCAAATATGTGGCATTTAAGTTTTACAATTAAATGTATGTGGCATAAAATATCTTTCAAATTTAGAAATTTATGTATGATGAACAAGGAAGAATATGCATTTGTGTGCAATTTGTAAAGGACTAGTGCACATGTGCAATTGGGTTGACAACAAAATTAAAGGGGTGTTTTCCTACCCATAATTTGATAAATGTGATTGGGATTGAACATTATTGGACGACATTTAATGTGAAAAGCCACATTTTTCAATCAATTAGTAATTGTAAAGGCATTTTTTTGCTACTTCAAGGCAAAATCACTAGGTGTTACCTTGTTGCTTATTTGTTATATCCATTATTACTAATTGATCAACAAGTTGTTATTTGTAACCATGATTAAAAACAACATATAGTTTGTTGCCCTACAACCACCACATGAGTATAACCCTACCATTAATTGTGGGACATAAGTTCCATCATAGCTTTAAAATGATTGAAGTATTTAAAATTTGTGGAGATTGCTTTTGTTGTAGTCATAACAATGTGGAGGATGAAAGGATCTTTGCTATTTGCTATTTTTCCTTTCTACACCACAATTTGTGGATGAGGGAAAAAGAAGTTGCATTATGGAGAACAATATTTGTCAATTTACAAATGGCACATTGGTAGTATGTCACCATTTTGTTGATTTTGTGCCAAGATTTGTTGGTGTGAATTTTTGGTGTGTTTATCACATTTTACAATATGCACTATGCCCTAGGTGTAAAGCAATTTTGGTTGGGGAAGGAGTGAATCATCTTGTATTGTTTGTGCATATCCATGGTTCCATCAATATAAGTAAACACTAAGTGAGGTTGTTGGGCAAAAGAACACACAAAACATTAAAAAAATGTTTAATGGGGTTTGCCTACCTTTAAGTATAATTACTATCTAAAAACATAAAATTAACAACATGAAAAAAAAAACAGAAAACATTCATTGTGATGTAGGAATGTAGTTATCTTTTTGCTTAGACTTTTCATACATGTTACAAGTTGTACTAGAAGGTTCAAGTTGCCTTCATCTTTATGAGCTTATTTCCACCACTATCGTTGCCTTCCATGGCTATATTTATTGTCTAGCAAGTAGTTGAAGAAGAAAAAACCAAAAAACTATAGTCTTTTACATCAAAGAAAAATAAATGCAAATTTTTGCAAAAACATACCATGCATCTTTCTTCCTTGGGACTCACATTCCTAAATATTTCATTCCACGCTTTCCAAGTATTTTTTTTTTCAACTCTTCTCCCAAATACATTTTGGAGAAACAACTAGGAGGAAAAGAGGAAATCCAAGAGGTTTCCCACCCCCCATATATATATGAATCCTCCTCAACCCTTTCTAGGTTTACACATCTTATTTTTTCAATATCAACTCACCAACTCACTTTCTAAAATAAAATTTAGATCTTTTCATAAATCAATGGGAATATTTTCCATCTACCCACTTTATGAAATAAATCACTAAAAATTATCCTACAATGATGAAAGTAATCTTTAAACATTTCTATTTACATTAATAAATTGGATTTATTAGATTTATCATAGTAATTATAATATCATTATTTTGAAATCCAAAAATGATAATTATTGTAAGATAACATTTTGCACAAGCATCACATTTTCATTTTGTTGTTTTGTATACATGTTGGACTTGATTGGATTGGGTGTAGACTTTGGGTTTTTGTAAGTTGATTTGAAATAGATCGAAGAAAAGAATGTGCAACAAACTTGGGCCATTGCTATGGCATATTGGAGTAAAGGAAAACTGTTTTGTTATTTCTTTCTACTAATATGACTTGTTTTGTGTAGGTCCTCTTGTAACAAAAAAAAAGTACACAAACACACAACTTCAACGTAATAAATCATGAAGCAAACTAGCCATATGTTATAGAATAATACATGTCTTGCATTAGGTAGTCTTCTAAATATTTTTTAATTGTAAACCCTAAACCTTGAGGGATTAGATCACTTTGACTTCATTCTCCTGAGCTCCATTGGGACTTCAATGGTAGACCATAGTGTGGCAATTGAAACCCCATTTTTGGTAATAAGGACAACAAAAACTAACGGGTGCAATTTTGGTGCAAGTAACATATATCATACTAACCTAATTGATACAATTTTGAATGCTTCCTTAAAAAAAACTCCCCACATCAGCAAACAACAAAATCCTAAAACTAATAAAATTGGGAGGTTGACAAAGTGAGACATACCATTAGGACACTCTTCAACATACTCACCCAACAAGAATAGCAAATCTTGGCAGTAGACCATCACTTTGGAGATCCCACCCATGTCGGTACTCTCTCCCAAATTGACGTGCCCCCAAGTTCCTTGTTAGACCCAAAAAAGGTCCAACTATGTTAAAGAGCGGAAGTAGTTGGAACTTGGTGCCACTCCCAATTTCCAACACTAAAGGGGGTGAAAGGGGCATGTTGAAAGTTCTAGAATTAGACTAGGAAGAGGGACAATGTATTTAGTTACTCGGTCCTGCATCAAAACCAACTAATAAGTTGGTTAGTTCACATTCGGAAGCACTCTGGGTGTTGGGACAAGCCATGGGCAACACAGACTCACTTGATTCATCATGGTCGGTTCTTGAAAGTGTGCATTCCTCCCCCAATAGAAAGTAACTCTACCAAGTTCAAAAAGCTTCAACACCGACCAAAAAAATGAAAAGAGAAGTATTCCCTTCACCAAAGTTGAGACAACTTATATCCAAGATGCTACTTATGTCCATCATTGGCATCCTCCAAATCTAGCTCAAAAACACCATCACTTCCCCAACAACGAAGAATAACCGAACAAAAAACAAATGTTGAATGTCATCGTAACAAAAACAACAACTCTTCATAACTTGCAAGAAACAAACCATAAAAACCACATCAAAAATTGCACAAAACCATCAATATGCATCAACCATTGAGACTTTGTCATATACAACTTTCGGCAATTGATGGCAAAGTTTCATCATCATTAGGTTTTCATCCAACCCCATTTCTCATCACAATCCTTCCACTTTAGTCAAGGAGAATCTTTAGATTGATTAGAATTCCATCTTTATAGGAGACACATTCTTCCTTGTTTTTCATTTGTGTAATAAAGTTTCACATTGACCTTTTACAAAATTCACACTAATCTTGTCTTGTAGTTCATTGTTGTTGCACAATTGCAACCACAAGCACCATATTTGTAACATTCGCCTAATTTGAGTTTGCATTCAAGTTGCACCTAAAAACCTTGAGCATTCATGTTGCTAGTACATTTGACTCTTTTGTAACCCACAACTTACATAAACCTTATGTGCTATAGCCAAATTTGATAGGCTCTGCAGAACATGCCTGCAACCTGTTTGGACGAACCTAAGATGGAAAGAGCCAATGACACACCATTGCAAATATGAAAAAAAAACAAACAAACACTATTTCCACCGACCTATCAATTGTTTTTGGTTTTCCACTATCAAACGTTTTTTTATTCCTCAAAATCTTTTGTTTCCACCCATCAAATTTCATTTCTATACCCAACAACAACAAACAAAATTCTAAAAGCATGTGAGAGCCAAAGTAAAATGAGAATGGTTGAACAACAAAGGTCCAACTTTTTCCCAAAACGGTGGAAACGACGAAAAAGAAAAAATGAACAAAGAAAAGCGGGGGACAAAACAACGAACGAAGAATGTGGCTATTTTCATTCCTAATGTCTCTTTCCAATTTTGGTACGAGAAATTTGCCTAGGTGTGCTCTTCACGATTTGATTTGTTTCAAGTGATGGGGTTCGTATTGTAATCGATCGGCGTCGTTCTTTCTAGTCGTCGTCGTTTTTGTGAATGTGGAATTCGATGTTTTGGGCTTTCATGATTTGATTCGTTCGAAGTAGTGCACTTGTTTGTATGTGATCAAATTGTTTTGTTGTTAGTTTTTCGTTTTTATCGTTGTGGTCTTTTTGTTGTTGTTGGTGGTGGTCTTGTCGATGTGGGATTTGTTGCGGTGGTTCTTGGGATCAAGGTGGGTGCTTTTTGTGTTTTGTTGTCTTGGGCGGGGAACCCTCACATGGTCTGCTTGGTCGCTTTTGTTATGCTCTTGCTAACTTGAGACAATCCTGGGAGTTCTCTCTGTGTGTGGACTTGGGGGTTTGGATGATCGACATCTGTTTTGTTTTTGCTCCTTCATATCTCCGATCTGAGGAAGAAGGAGCTTCTTTCTTCTTCTTCTTCTTCTTCTGTGTTGGGGAGGCGACTATGGACTGGGGAGATTGAAAGTGTTTGAAAGGCTGTTCAAAACAGGAAGCAGATTCTTGTGGATTGAACATCCGTCATCCTTCGTTTGTAAGCATTTGCAGATCTATGAAATTTGTGTAGTTGTTGTTTTTGTAGGGCAAAAGTCGGAAAAAGCAATTTCTTTGATCTTCTCCTCTGTGTTCCTCTTTCAGCAAAGGACTGTTCTTCCATTTAAGGTGGAGATCTCGACTATTGCATTTATGGTCTCTGCTTCGCGCGAGTACTACCATTGCAAAAGGAGATGCAGGAGGATTTACTACTACTATTTGTGAGAGAATTGCATTTGTCGCACAAGAAGGTCGGCCGCAACTTTGTCCAGCTGTTGCGCAAGTGTATTGGAAGCCTGACTGTGGGAGTGTATGATCTGGTTTGTTCCCGTAGCAAAGCGAAGTGGGAGGGTGGCAGGCTCTACTTCGCAGATTTAATGTTAGGTTTTTCTGTCAAAAGTAGCACGAGATAGATATTCTTCTCTCCTACAATCTCGTTCGAGTCACATCCTTACAGCGTGTTGTTGAGGCAAGACTCAGCACTTGAAGAGAGAGAGAGAATGTGCGTCGGAGAAGTTTATCATCAAGGAAGAAACCCTCAGATGCACGTTCTCCCTATCTGCTAATCTCTGCTTTTATCTGGCTTCTCCAAGGGGTTGTTGGTGGTGTGTATCTTTGTAAGGTTCATCCCAGATTTGAACAGCTTGTGTGCTGCCAAGCATGGCAAGCATTGAAATCTAGGGAGTGTATTCATTATGCTTCATGCATACAAAACCATGAGGCAAACAGAACTGTGACTTCTTATCATTGCTTGAAGACAAGAGTTGGAGGACAGAAATTTGGAAGCTTGAAGACCAAGTGAAGCAAACAAAACGGTAGCTTTACTACCACCACGCTAGCTTCTGTACCCCTTGTAGATTATATTGTCAATTTGAAGGCCAGAAGTGGTGGTCAGGCATTGGAATCTTGAAGTGGCACAAGATTATTCCTGAGGCAAGAACTCGAAGCATCTGTGAATCGAACTCAACTTGCAGGAGTGAGTCCAGGCATGCCTCCCAATGTACAAAGCCCAGTGCATATTCACAAACCTGTGGCTGTCCCTGATGGAGTCAATGGCAAAGGTGTATCTAGTGGTGGGTTTTCCATCATGTGCAGGCGACAGGTTGGGCGTCGTCGTATCTTTGTGCAGACTGACACAGGTAGGCCTTGGAGCTTCTCTGAGATGTAATGCTCCTGCATTGCATATTTGTAGGTTTTAGCAGATAGCCTCCAAACCCATGCCTGAGGTCATCAAAATTGAGGAGAATTACTGAAGTCTCATGATGCCCTGTAATCAAATCTGTAACAAAACCTGAGTAATGCAGATCTTCCTTGATGCTGCTTGCAAGCATGGTGTTGCTAGTAAGGGTCCTCTGTAGTTGTGCAGTGGTGGTGCAGCAAGCCAGGAGGTGACAAGCTCCATTTGTTCAAGCAAGTCATCATGGGCTGTTTTAAGTGTTGGCTTTGAACAGCCTTGACAGCAGGGCATGCTTCTGAATTGAAGAAATTCCCAATGTGTGCTATTTTCAGGATCATGGGTTTGGTTTTGGTGAATGCAGGCAATGTTCTTGGGATTGAGCTGGACAGGGCTGACAAGGTAGAATCGGTGAAGAAAAAAGTGCAGGCTGCATTTTGTGTTCCCACAGAACAGAGTGATCTTGTATTTGGTGACCTTGTTCTGGACAAAGACTTGAGTGGAGTGAGGAATGATTCCCCCTTGTTGCTCACACGAAATCTATATCGAAGCTCCTCAACTCCATGCCTTTCACCCACTATAGCTGATTTGAAATCAAACAAAGACTTTGGTCAGAATAGATTGTTTGAGATTGTAGGGGGTTCAACGTGCTGTTCCAAGATTAACCATCTGCTCCGAGAAGCAGCCAAGGCTGTTGAGGCTGGGGTTGATCCAGTACGTGCTGGAGGTGGCTTAGGTGGTGCCTACTATTTCCGGAACCGTAGAGGGGAGAGCATTGCTATTGTTAAACCCACTGATGAAGAGCCTTTTGCACCCAATAATCCAAAAGGCTTCACTGGCAGAGCCTTGGGGCAGCCAGGCTTGAAAAGGTCAATCCGAGTTGGAGAAACAGGTGTCCGGGAGGTTGCAGCCTACTTGCTGGATCATGATCATTTTGCAAAGGTGCCAGCCACTGCACTGGTTAAGGCCATCCACCCAATATTCAATGTGAACTGGGGGAATGCAGTAATGAGTGGTGGTGTACCATCTCTTGATTCTGCTAAAATTGGATCCTTCCAGCAGTTTGTGAGCCATGACTTTGATGCAAGTGAACATGGCACATCACGGTTTCCTGTCTCATCTGTACATAGAATTGGCATTCTTGATATCCGTCTATTCAACACTGACCGCCATGCAGGTAATATTCTTGTGAAGAAACTGGGCACAGATGCTGGAGTTGGGGAGAGCACCAGTAACTGCTGGCCATGTTCAGGTCTTAGGGTTGAGGAATCTGTGGAACTTATTCCAATTGACCATGGCCTCTGCCTACCTGAGACTCTGGATGATCCCTACTTTGAGTGGCTCCATTGGCCACAAGCTTCCTTTCCTTTCTCTGATGAGGAATTAGCATATATTGAGCGACTGGACCCAATGCGTGATGCTGAGATGCTGCGAAGAGAACTACCTACGTTGAGGGAGGCTTGCCTACGCATGTTGGTGCTCTCAACCATCTTCTTGAAAAAAGGCACAGCAGCAGGGTTATCACTTGCAGATATTGCTGGTATGATGTCGAGAGAGCTCTGTGGTGTTGATGAGGATGCAAGTGAGCTTGAGAATTTGTGCATGCAAGCGAAGGCAGAGGTTGATGAGGAGCTGCTGGCATGGAGCTCTGAAAGTGACAATATGAGCTTGCAGGAGGTCAGTCTGTCTGAAGATCTCCCAGGACAGCCATTCCCGATTGAGATGGATGACCATGAGGAGGAGCTAAGAGCATGGAGTAGTACAGACAACAGTCAATGGCTGCTTCAGCCCCCTGTAACTGGCTATGCACCTCTATCCCCACTATCTCCTTCCCGAATTTCACAATTTCGAGGAGGCTTGGCTTCACTGATGCTGCAGGAACTTCACCCACTTGAAACCACTGCAGTTCCGCTTTCCCCATTGTGCACTCCACAGCAACATGAATCTACATCACTGTTCAATAGTGTAGAATCATCGGCACTGTCCCAAATGTCAGGCCCTGTGCGAAGCATTTCTTTTTCTAACACTAAGTGCTGTTCTCACACACAAATTGAACAGCGACGATCACTAGGATTGCAGGGAATTGCACCACCGAATGTTGCTCAGAATGTGGTTCAGAGTCCAGGGTTTACCATGGGGCCACTTATTCTTGCAGACATGAGTGAGAAGGCCTGGACTCTTTTTCGGGAGTTCTTCCAGCAATTGTTACCTGCAGCATTTACCAGGCGCAAGTCTAAGGGCATGAACCAGTTCCAGAGACTTGGGACATCTTGCAGATTTTGAGGAAATTCCCAAATTTGATGCAGAGGGAAGAAGCTGGGTGAAGAGGGGTGGAGCATGTCCTTAAATGGCCTCCTCATTGTAGATTTTTGTTGTCCTTTCTGAGGATATTCCTTTTGGTTGGAGGCAATGACAACCAGGGCCTGAACAGGTGGCCCTTGTGCAGTGACATTTTCTAAGATTCTTGGATTTTGTGGTGTCAATTACATAGCTTGACTTTGGCTTGCAGCCAACTTTGTAGCAAATATGTAGCATCCTTGCAGTCGTTTGGTGTGAACCACTTAAGAGCCCTGGAATTCCACTGAATCAAAATCAATTACAAGTGCTGTATTTGCAAGGGCAGGTCAGGCTTGTGGTGCGCACTAGGAAAAGAGAGAAGTAAGTTGGGATTGTTCTCTCCTATGGGTGTGAAGTTCAGATGGCTGTTGTTCCCTGCCATGAGAGGTATGCTATTTGTATTTTCTTAACAATCTGTAATCCTTTGTCTGAGAAATTATGATAAGTTTTTCCTTGTACTCTATGCTCTAGCCATCATGGTGATGTTTGTCCTCTTCATTTGGTCTTTTCAATTATCATTCATTCTGCAGTTCTGTGCTGCAGAATGGCATGTGTACACTGGCTTGCAGATGTTGCCCAGTATCCACCTCAACCTAGAGGAGTGCAAGAATGAGTTTAGGACTAATGAATGCAGGGTTTTTCTCTTTTGTTGAAGGTAGACTCGCCATATACTATGACTTCACCACATTATCTTCAATAGGAGAGGGAGAATGGGACAGCCTGTGTGGTCACTAACTTTGCTTTAGAACTGGATCTTGCCTTGTACATGTGATTCAGCTTATCTTCTTCACAAATTCTTTGGGGTATTGGTCTTGGTGGACTCAGACCATGGGAGTCATGAGTCATGACAGCTGTTACGATGAGTTTCAGACTTGTGGCTGCACCCTGCAACCAAATTTGGTTTGCATCTGGCTCTTGTTCACCAGGACAGATAAACAGGTGATTTTATTGAACACTTTTCTCATTTCTGCTTGTTAAAAAATTTCAAAGCAAACCAATAGTCACTCCAAAGCTTAGTCTGTGATTCTTAAAATGTTGTTTGCAGATGTTGGCTGGTCCTATTGTACTTCTTCTGCTATGTTCCTGCCGGTTGTTTTGTCTGCAGTTCCAACAAATAGATATCTGAATGTGATGAAGCTCTGCTTGCCATAGTAAGGCCTGCTGAACTTCTGAGCAAGAAGTTAGTTTCAGAGCTTGAAAACCAGCTATGTGACCTAACCCAAAAGCTGCAAGTGATTGTTCATAACGAGACAAGTTACTATGTGCTTCAGCAGTTGGCAGCTAGATCCTGGGATACTGTAAGATAGTCTAAATTGCAATGATTTTGGTTGTGGTGAAGTGCCAGCTCTCTGTAATACATCTTGTGGACACCAAACCGAAGAGCAATTCAGAGTCTCTTGTACAATGCCAATACAGTCCAGGACATAGTTTGTTCCTCAAAACCTGACACATGGTTGTTAGTCACGAAATCTGAGTAGACAAACATGTAGGGTTGAATCCTGTATGACATCATGACAGCCACCTGATAGATACATTTACGGTGAATCATTCACGCACCCCTATCGCTGCTCGAAATAAAATAAAATTCCAAGGGTTTCCAACAATATTTTGACACCAATGTCGACATGCAAAAGTAATTAGCATTACCTATATGCAACGTAGTGGTTTCGGATTTGCTTATGACAGAAAAATGCACTTGCTCTTTAGAGGTGCCACTTTTGTAGCACCTTCTATTCTCAATGCCTAGGGGACTGGGTCTCCAAATCCTTTACAGCCCAATTTCTAACTAGATCATGGGCCATCAGTTTAGATTAAACAATTGAGATAAGAATCATCAAATGGGTTGCACATATTTACTCTGTTTCAGCAAAGCAGATTTTCTGACTGGAATATGAGAATTGAATTAGGAAATGTTGACATGGATGGATGAATGGACGAAAAAAGGAAGTGAAACTTATTTAGAAACAGCACAAACTTCTATGATGTTGATAACAACAAACTCCTCTTTCTGTTATCCCGCTACAAAGCATATGAAGCACAAACACATAGAACAGACACGTTAGTGCAGTTTTGTGCTCCCTACCTTCGTGACAAAAGAAAATGGAGGGTGGCATATTCACAATATGGATGAAATTACATTCATGCATGAGACCGACCATTCCCACACATACTAGGTAGTGTGCAATATATGAACAATGTGTGTGATGTTACATTTTGCAATATATGACAAAAAGAATATCAGGTGTGTAAAACCTGAAAGTGACAACAATTGAAGTAAAATTTTGAAATAGCTAAAGTCTTTTGAAATCACTTAGCTTTGTTTAAGTGTTTTGATTTAATTGCCCAATTAGGTTTAAGTTGATAAGTGATAAGTTGGGTTAGCCCAAATAATTATGCTTTTAGCTTGGAACTAGCATAGGTGTGAACATGGTTCAAGATATTGTGTTTAGGAAATAACTCCATGGTGTGTGATTTCAAATCATCAAAAATGATTTGAAATTCCAAAACATATTGTTGTTTTTTACAAGTTTTTTTGGGTTTTATGTAAGTTTTGTTTGTGCCCGTTGTTATATGGATTTTCTTGTGTGTTTTGAGCTTGGATTCCTATGAGTTTTGCAAGTAAATAAATATTTTGAATCACCAAAAGTGAATATAGTTGAATACTGTTATAACCAGATTTGTTGTTGTTTTAACATTGGGGTTTATTTGTGTTTTGCATGGGAATCTGTTAACAATAAACACCATGTAGTTTTGTTTTGTGAAATGTGTATTTTGGTTTGTTTTGGAGTGTGTACCTAGTAGGAGTTGTAATAGGGGGCACTTATTGGTTTGTTTTTTGAATTAAAGAAGCTCACTTAGTGAAGTTGGTGTTTTCAACATCAAATTTCGTTCAAAATCCATTTGTGAGTTGAACCCAAATAGGGCATGGGTACCTTAGAATTGGAAAGAAGAAAAAAACTAGACAAAGAGAAGCAAAAAGGAACCCTTGCCTTTGCAATATAAGCCTTGCCTATCTTTTTCTTTTTTTCCTTTTTTCTTTCTTTCTCTCTTTCCTCCTTTCTATTTTGGCATTGGTAGGTGAGGAACAACAATAATGAAAATAGTGGCAACAACACAACCATGATACATTGCTGTCATTACCCAAGAGGAGCTTGACTAATCAACCTTCATGAATAGCAAAGGTCACCTAGGAAGGGGGGGTCATGGTTTTGTTGCCCTCCTTTGATCTTTGTCGTCACCTTCATCAAAATAGCCCCATGCACCAAAAAGGAGGAGCAAAAGGGGCACATAGGGGGACATGGTGTTGCTACACAAAGGGGGGAGGGGTGCCATTATTGATTGCAGCTAGAGTTCATGGCTTGAACCTAGGCCAACCTTGCCAAGTTTAGTGGGCTCCAAAGGTTACATAGTTTAAGGAACCTCAAGATAATGGGGGAGGGGGGGTCCAAAATCAACCCCTTCCCCCCCAAACTTATTAATTTTTTTTTTGGGTTTTCCAAGCTTTAGGTTCGAGCCAATCCTAAGTGTTGAACTTTTTTTTTTTTCCAGATTTTTTGAGATTTAATTTTTTTCAAAATTTTCTTCCAAGTGGGCCTTATTTCATGTCGAATTTGGACGTGGGATTTCATCCCATTTTCATCATGTTTAGTGGGTGAAAAAGGGTCTAGTGATTGGACAAAAAAATAATTAAAAAAAAATTCAGACATTTTAAACCTTTTGACCAAACACATCATCACATCAAATCATGTCATTTCATATCACAATGTGAAGTGACATGAAGGGGAAAAGGCATTTAAATTTATTACTTGGGGATTTATTTGGAAATCATATCTCCCACTTATTGGGTTAGAAGTGGATGTTATCTACACCATTGGGTTTTGGGAGAGAAAGCCTACATGAATGGGAGATTTTAGTCCATTTGGAGACAAAATGTTTTAGAGGGTTTCTATTGGGCATGGAAGTTGGTGTGTGTGGGATCAATTTTCGTCAATTTTTTGGCAATTTGACACCTATGTTGGTAAGTTCAAATACTTGCAAGTTGTACCCCATAGGTGGTGGAGTGTCATGCCATCAACACTCATGCAATGTCATGCCATTGACATTTGAATCTAAGTTGTAATTTTCAAACAAGATTTTAAAAAGTGGGAATTTGTGTTGTATGAAAAGTTTATTTCCATTTTGTGTTGTTTGAGGTTGCACATGTGGTTCATTCTTATTGTTGGAATATTGTTCATAAGTGGTCATAAAGTATTGGGTTGTGAAGAAGTATATGGCTTGCTCAACAATCCAATGAGGCGTACAACTCATGGATTGATCATTCCTCATACTTGTGCATACTACAATGTAAGATCCTTGGGGTGAAAGGCTACATGCCTTCCCTTGTTTAGGTAATTAGTCCGAAAGGTTATAATTGGTTGAATTAACAACTAGCACCGGACAAGGTTACTATCCAATTTGTCCTTGCATTGTAGGTCCACTTGACTTCACAAGTGTAAATTCTAATAATAAGTTTGAATATTTAGTTGGGGAGTTTAGGGTGGAACCCTTTGTTGGTGCTATTGGGGGTTCCATATGAAGGAAGACCAACTCCGTTGTTTGGTTGTGGTGGTGAGATTAGGTTGATGACCAATAAAGCACAATTGTTGTATTCACAATGGACTCCACATTTCTTTGGCCTTGTGGAATGTTTTTGGTGGGTGTAAGTGCCTTGAATTGGAATTAGGTGAAGTTCACATGTTCAACATCATTTAGGAATTATGATTTGGAAACCATTGTTAAGGATAAAGGTCACCATGGAAGTGCCATGGGATTCAAAAATAAAGTACATTTTGGGTGCAAGTGGTATTATTAATGGAATTAAAAAGCAAGGGTTCAATTTTGACTACCAACATTGCCATTGTTGTTGTCATTAGGAAGGGAACCTTGGGATTTGGATTTAGATTTTGCTACTAAGAAATTATGAATTGTTACACCATTATTGTGGGATATATCCATAGATGTTCACACCTTTCATGGCATGGAAAGGGTTGTTCTAGCATTTGGAAAAGTCTGTGTCATGAATCAAATGCACCCATGAAGCTTAGATCTCCCAAAAGAGTGGCAAGTGTTTGGTCACCCGATTATGTAGGTATTGTGGCCCCAATTGTTGTTATGACTATAATTGCAATTGTGACAACTTTTAATAGTAGTTCGATTAATGGAAGTGGGAGTGTTGATGGAAGTGGGAATGTTAATGGCATAGCCATTGGAAATGGTGGTGTTGGCCCATCCACTATTGAACATGGTCTTGTGCCAACATTCAACCTTATTGTGGATCTCTTTTTAAAAATTGCAAAGAAATTACTATGGGGTTTGAATGGAAAAAATACAAAATTTGTTGAAGTTTGAATGTAAACCACATGAAAGCTTTTGGGAGGCATACACACGGATGAGAAGGTTCATCATTATGATATAAGGGATCACAAAAACATATGTTGTCCAATTCTAGCATGACATTTTGGACAAGGAACTTGTTCAACCCACATTGGTAAGTGTGTTCCAATTTTTGAAATGCATCAAACTAAACATCATAGTGGAAACATGTAGTGATCTTCTCAAGTTCAATAACTAAGGACAACATGAGGGTGAAAGTATACTATGATGTAAACAAAAATTTGTCACAATTTGATAATTTTTGATACTTGAGGAACTTTGATATATCATGGTGGATGTTTGAAAAATATATATAAATAATGTTGGTTTACATCCCAATATATTATTGTATCATGAAATTGGTGTGCAAATTAATTATTAATTGGAATATATTTTCACTTTGCAATAGCCTATCATAATGCTACAATTGTTAAAAAAACACTACGAAGGATTAGATTTAATGGTAGTTTATTCGTGAATTTTTGCACATGTAAAAAGACAACCATGGAAAAGAATCTTCCTCATTAAAATTTTCAAATTTTTTTTAAGTTATGAAGTTCATATCAAACATTTAAAAAACATTTGTTAGTACATTATGCTATAATAATGATGAAAAATATGATTTTCTTAAGTTGTAAAATGCTCTTCCATTGAAAATGTAGATGGGCTAAATGTTTTTTTTACCATTTTATATAAAAAGATGGATTTTAGAATAAATAAAAATGAAAACCTACTATAAAATAAGGGTTTTAAGTCAATGTTTATAAAATTATTGATGTATTTTTACACAATGATACAACTACCAATCAATTGCATATTAATGGGTTTAACAACTCATTTTATGTTTGAATTTCAAATAATTACATGTGATTTTTAGAAAAATGCAAAGTGAGTGAAATCTTATGTGTTACTACTTTTTATACTATACATAGTCCTAGTTTTCCTTTAAATTGTTTACATTGTAGTGTGTTTTCACTATTGAAAACTCCTCAACATTGTCAATTCAATAGTCATGCAATGACCAAATAAAGCCACACCACAACAAAAAGTAAGGTGGTGCATCTTCATCATATTTTGTTAAGTAGGGAGGAAAAGAAAAATGTTGGAGATGTGGGTTTCATCAAAAGAACAATTGCTTTAATCCACCTCAAGCCACCACCTCCAACCTTAAACTTAACCAACCATGTTCCCATTATAAAATTTATGGGCATGATGTGAATCATTGTTTCACTTTAAATCCATAATTATGGCAAGGTCAATCATACATGGCATGCTAGGAAATATTTGGGTTCAAGGAAAGGTCAAAAAAGGAAAGGTGTAAACAATACGAAGTTGGCCCCCCAAATCGACTCCAAGTCAACCCAACACTGAAGAGGTGGGATTTGCACTCCTAAAGGTTCTAATGACAAATATGGCAATGAGTATGCCAACACATGTGAAATCTAATGCATTTGTTTTAAGGAAAGCTAAGGAACAAAAAAAAAATCATCTTTTAGTTAGATGTTAATCTAGTATTTTTTGTGGAACCAAATGTTTAAGTCCATAAGTTGGTCCCATATGAGGTCATGCCAAGTATTCTAGGATCATGTTCTGGACAATTTCTAGAAATGTGAATAAACCTTCAAAAATTGCATGTTCAAATAAAAATATGGAGAGGGAATAATAGAAATGCAATTTGTTAAATTCTTTTTGTGTAAATGATGACAAAGAGGTGATGCTAGAAACCTTCAAGTCATGAGATGTTTGCTTTGCTACAATAATCTTATGCATGTTTTTAATCTAAACACAAAAGAAATAAAAGGACTTATAACATATTATAAAACATATGGAATAAACAATTCAAAAAACATGTGGATGTAGATCATGTTATAATTGTCAAAAAAATGGAAGCAATAGATGGTCGAATAAGAGGAACTCTTGAAAGACAACCAACCAATAAATAGCCTAATGTGTCAAGTAATGCAATATATAAGTTTTTTGTTGTCAAAAATCCTTTCAGAAAGGTTGATGAACAACAAAAGTATGTTTTGCAAGACTTTGGCCTTCTAATTATGAAAAATCAATTACCATTGCAATCTTATCTATAAATTCACTTAGTCCGTCTGTGACGTGACAATTCTATTGCAAAAGCGAACCGGCCTCTAACTATACCTACATAACTGTCCGTTCGGTCCGACGCCAACTGACTTTTTTCCCTTTTTTTCCCCAGCGAAGTGACATATTTTATTTCCAAACGCCCCTACCCCTGCCCCCTTTTTTTTTTGGGTGCCAATAGTATTTTTTTTTTGGGCCATTAATTTTTCTTAATAGGTATCAAAACTTGCCTCTCTTTTGGGCAGCGTTTCATAAATAAATAAATAAAGGTTTTCTGGGAAATTTTAGGAATAAAAAAAAATTAGAAAAAGAATGATAAATTTTTGAAACACAAACAAAAGGGGTCTTTTTCCTTTAATTTTTCTATCAGAATTGGGATCAGGTTTTCTTTGTTATAAATATTTTTAAATAAAAATTTGAAAATAATTTTTTTTATAAATTTGTGATATTGAAAATTAGGCGAATTTTTTTTAAATATTAGGAAAATTAGTCGACTTTACTTTAGGGAAACAAAAAAATTCCCGATATACTAGAACTTGGGATCCCTATTGTTTCCTTGGTTACCTTTCCCACAAAACGGACCACTTCACCTATCTCCCCCCCTTAAGAGAACAACCCTCATTAAACCAATGAACAAAGAGGAAGAGGAGGCCCCTTTGGAGGACCCGCACGTTCGCCCGAACCGTCTTGCCCGGGAGAGGCATGCTCCCGGTTTAAAGAAAATAAATATGGTTTAAAGAAACCGAGGGACTTCACAATGTCCGAAGGGACTTCACAATGTCCGAAGGTCACAGGTACCCACTAGTTTGTGAAATGTGTTTAGTTCAAACATTTGGTTTTACATTTGTGTCCTTGAATTGTCTTACCTTTCAAAAAACAATTTTCTCATGAGATTTTGCCTAAATTGGTAGAGAAAACAAAACAAGTGTATGTAACAAGTTTTGACTTATGGACCTCCAAGGAGGCACAAAAATATTTGTATTACTTATTAACTTTTTTGGATCTGTTTGGTAGCTTAAACACCTCATTATTGGGTTGTTTAAAACAACAAAGAATATTAATCAATCCTTGGTCAACAATATGACATAAATGTTTGATTAATATGGATTGGGGAAAAAAATTATTGCATATGTCAAGATGAGGGGTCAAATTTGAATGCAATGACAATTGGTTTGAAATCAATTGTGAAATGTGAAGTTTCAAGTTTGATTGAAAATTTATAAAATATTTCTTTTGGCCATGTTTTTTCTAAGGTTTGTCAATATGTTACAATTGATGAAAAGGTTTGCAAAAAATTTAGATTTATTTTCATCAAGTCTACCCAATCATATTTGCAAAATGTATAATTGAACTTAATTGTTTTGGGAAAAACAAACAAGAATGGAACAAAACATGTTTAAATTCAAACATTCGCCCAAGAAAATCAAATTCTAGTGAAAACAAGGTAAATATTTATTTATTTGCAAATCATTATTGTTATTTTCTTTTTTACTCTAAGGTTTTTTCTAAAAATCAATTATGCTTGTTGAATATATTTTAACATTGCATGTGTAAATCTTGTTGTTGGTTTATTAGTAAAATCATTATGTTTCAAGAGGCCTTGCAATTCAAAGATGCTATTACCCTTTGTTATAACAAGCAAAATACAATCAAAATTAGTGGTAGGGTGTCACCTTTCCTTACTTGGCACATTTAAAAAATAATTATGGATTTTGTTTCTCCTATCGTGAGTACTTGTGTTTTGAACTAATTTAGTAGCCATTGGTTGTTGTTTGATGCATTGTAGTTTGCCATTACCATGTGTTTGAAATGCAAGGAAGAGGTTACAAATTCACCTACCCAAGTTAATTTGATTGATGATAATTTTGGGATTATTTTTGAGTTATTTTTGTTTGCAATCAATTATAAGAAAAAAGTTTGTGGTGTTTTGGAATCTTTCCTTTCTTTTTAGAAAAGATATAAAAAGAGAAAGTTTCATAACATGTTATGTTTGATGTTAGACCCTTAAAAACCTTTGTTTAGTATTTTTTTTTATCAGCCATGAAGAAGGGGTGAATATTGTTGAAGAACATGATACATGATCATTATATTTTATGCTTTTGAAACACTATCATTATTTACACCCAATGGTAGAATTTGAAGTTGGATTTGTAAATCAAACAATAGATGTACATTCTAATTTTGAATATTTAAAACAAATTTCCAACTTAAATGAATTAGCAACATAACTTGTCACTCGACAACTGGTGATTTTCAAATGTCACCAAGTGGATCCCAGGGTAATGAAATGTTTTTTTCAATTGTCGTATTCACTTCTATTTATTTTTTGGCTTGCCAAATCCTAAGGATCATAAGATCCCAAATTGAGGATGAAAGACTTTTTTTTTCTATAGTAGGTATATTTACAAATCTTAGAAGATTTTGTTTATAATCAAACAATTTCAAAACATTAATTTTTGTGAGCCAAAAATTGACCAAATGATCCTAAAGTTCATTGTATAACATGTTCCAATTTGGTGGAGATGATTGAGATATATATAGATTTTGAAGAATTAAAAGATTTTAGTTCTTTTCAAACACAATCAACTTGTGCACATATAAAATATTAGCAGAATTGATTTACTTTTCATTTTAAAAAAAAACATTTCATCACTTTTAAGATTAAAAATTCAATGCTAGTTAATAATAAGTGCTTTGATAATCACTGCATGATAGCTACTTTTGAAAACCAAATGGCATGGACTGATTTGAATACCCGCACTAGGGCAAAAGTTGGGTATAATGGGAGGGATTTTCCCATATAAGGCAGAAATGACAGTGGCTGCTGATTCTATCACTTCCAACCTGCCAATGATTCTTGACTGCAATTTCCTACTTCCCCACTGCACTTGATGCCACAGAACTCACCCTTACTATTCAACCAATGTGCCTTACAACAGCAAACACAACTACCAATGGATTCTGCCTCCAATTCATGCCCATAGCTCATGAGATAAAGGGTGAAAACTCGTGAACTGAAACCAATTGAGCACTGTCCAAAAGAGATACAGTATGGGGTTTTCACTTTTCACAACCATTTGACTTCCAATTGAAACAATCTAGCCCAAAATGCTAAAAGAAAAGGAAAAGATGATGGGTAGGCTTGCCAAGTGTTGATAGTACTGAAGCATCAACCACAGAACATCAACCAGATGAATACATGTATGCTGCAAAAGGGTTGGTATCTCAAGTAAATTTGGCAGGTCACCTCAGACACAACAAAGGTATGTAAAGTGGACGATCCCTTTACAAAAAATGATGGGCCTGGTCAAAATTCTGGAATGCCTGCATTTCAGGGTCTTCTTTCAATCCAGAGAGGTGGCAAAAGGATGTGCCAAAACATGTTCAAACAACTGCTCAAAAGTTAACATTCCCATAGGATGCCAACCAAACTTTGTAGCAAGTGCGCAAGGACATTATGATTTGAATTGTGCCACCCAATCATGACAAGTTATCATGATACTAGAAAAGGTGAGAGTGGACATGCCTAAGTTTTATTGGCCTGTGTTTTTGGTCAGTTGCTTGTCCAACTTCATCCCAGGTGAGTTTAGTCTACACCATACATTGGCCCCAATAACACCTTGTTCTGGTGAATGTAAGGGAGGTGTCATGCCTGTGTTGTTCAGTAATCAGCACTGGTTGTTTGCGTGCATTCATTGTGATCTCAGGGTTTTGGTTGTGTAAGAGGCATGCCCATGACCTACCCACTCCTTTTGTACCTTTCAGCTCACCACTATTTAGTGTTGAGATAGGGCTTCTGCATACCCATCAACTTGTTTCATGTTGTTTCAAACCAAAGGACCATCTGCAAAACATGTATTGGCTGTGAACTCTGAGATGTGGGAACCCGAATGGCTGCACCCATGCATTCACTGCACGTTAGATCTGAGTGATCTGGGATTTGTGATTTGTTTAAGACCTACTTGAAGCCACTCTCAGCCTTCCCACCCTCCACCTTTTGCCATTTTGCCCTTTCAGCATTGTTAGAGTCATGTATGAAGACACAACTGCTTCCATTCCGACACCCTTTGGCTGTGTTGAAATAAATGCAAGCTTTTCGCGATTTTCCCCCTGGTTGAGTCATTCCGGACCTGCTAATACTTTCAACATTCCTGTGTCCATCCCCCAGTCTTAAAGACAGATTAGCAATGTCAGTGTATTCTTTTCCAGGCCACATTGGTGTACACTCCAACCTTTCAGATCGTCCTGTAGAACTAGTTGTTCTATAATGACCATTGGTTGATAAAACATTGTACTCCTGGACTCTTCCATTCATTCCTCTGTGCACATCATCCTCACTGCTATTCCTTCCATGCAGTAAAATGAGATCTTTCAAGTACTGCTCATCATGCTGTGATAGTGGTCGACCAGAAATCGGCATCACTGGTTGCGGTGCAGGAGGTGGAACAGAAAGAGGGGGATGTAATTGGGCACTTGTAGGCCTAGTAGCAGGTATATACAGATGCCCATTTTGGGCCACATGAGGCTGAGATGTATGCATTGGTCCATTGTACACTCTGGCATTGAATGTGTCTGGAAAATTATCATGACCACTTGTGGCCTGGGCTGGACCAAAGCCCTGGGATCTTTCAAATACAACATCCATAGGAGCACCTCCAGCTACTACTGATGTCTTCCTTTCTGTTCTGCCATTGTCCCCTCCAACGTGCAACAATTCTTGCTCAATACTCAGCACTGGAAAACTGATCGCTGCTGGGTTCCTCTGATTTCCATTCCCAATTCTTGTACCCTCTGCACCCAGATTGGAAACTTCATGGACTCGATTTTCTACTGAATCCTTGCTTGAGAGCTGACTTGACACATTCTTCATCATAGAGGGATTTCTAAGAAACTTCAGAAGCAATCCACAGTCTATTTTGGTATGATCATTAGACTGTGATAGGGCAGCATATGCTGCAGCAGCTGCTGCAATCACATCCGGTTCCATCTCTGTTTGACAGGAGGGTGGGACAGCTGGGAGTAAAGGTTTGCTGGAAGGGTCTGATCTGCTTTGATCAGGATTGAAACTGGAGATGTTCTCATTTCCTGACATGATGGATCCAGCTGGAGCAGTAATTCCCAAATGGGACCCTTTGGAGTCTGCATGACATCTTGCTCTGTCATTATCTTGGTAAGCACCTGCCAACCAGTTTGCAAGAACTGGGTTTGGCTCCCTTGCAACAAAACCAAAGCCTGGGGGAGGAGACAGTGCTCCTTCTGGACATCACACAAAACATAACATCTTCAGCAATTTTTTAAAAAAAATAACTGGAGGAACTGTGCAAAATCAAAACATCTAACTTAATCAAGCTTCAAATGTTCAGGAATAGAAAAACCTAGTCTACCATACCTTTGGCTGCAGATTCTTGAGGGACATGAAGTTTGTCAACTGTTGATGTTAGTCCATCATCTTGATCCAGTGTATCATCATCTACTGGTACCACTGGGATGACAAGTGTCATTTCATCATTGCAAGGCAACTGTGGTTCTAGCGGCTCTGCTGGACTGCAAAATATGCAAACAACTGCTCAGTTGCATGACAGGCATCCACTAAAACTCTAGGTGATTCCTTCATACTTGATGAAAAACTGAAAGGTTTGCACTAAATGACAGTCATTATCACAGAAATTAACATTCCATACTGCAACAACACCAGCCAATTGAAGCTCAATGAGGACACGCTTCCATGAGATAACTAGTGATTTGCACAAGCCAACCCAGCAATGCCCCAAAACTGCATTCTCACCAAAGAAAATAATTCAGAGCAGCATGGTCACATCCATGGCAAGTAAGAACCTGTACCCACCAAGTGAGACAACATGGCGTATAATCCTTACCACAACAAGCTGGAAAATTGCAACACAGAAACATCAACCTTGACTTGATGAAAGTATGAAGAAAGCCACTGGGGTTCAAAGACTGGGAAGTTACCTTTCAGGTATGGATGAGGTTCGTGGATAAACAGCCTCCAATACTCTAACCTCCCGCTGTCTTTGGAGTGCAACCTCTTCACTTTCTCCACCAGCAACCACCCGCCATGAAGGATGCAAATTGAACTGGTGAAAAGGAAAAGAACAGCTTCAGTCATAAATGACAAAAACCCTTTTCATGCTTTAATATGAGGCTCATGCCACCATAGGGAATCAAAGCAGAGCTCCTGGGGTACTTAGTGGACAATCACTTACCAGTGCAGGGACACGCCAAGGAACCTGGGGCAAGAAAGCTCCAACTGCCGGCTTTGTACTCACTGTGGCAGTAGGAGTAAAACCAGGAGGAAGACCATTAGATGAGATGGGAACTGTTGCATGCATGAACTTAGTCTGCTTTGCTTGCAGAAGATCTTGACGAGCTGTCCCTGATGAATCAGGTGCATCTTCAGCTGCAAACAGCCGCACCTGTGAACCAACAGCAATAGCAAATGCTCCACAGGTTTAGTTGAAGCTCTCTTGACATAAAGGGGTAGCAATGCATGAATATAACGGCTATCCATAGTGCAATAAAGCCTGTATCTGCATAGAGAATCCACTGTATCTCAATCCTCAGACAACTCTGATCATAAGTTGCAACACTTCTAAATAATCAGCGAGATAGATGTTTTGACACATGACATAAGTTAGCTTTAGCAAGCAGCCATCAAATCATTGTAGACTTTTGAGAAGAAATAAGGACAATGTAACTGCCTGAAATTGGTCAACATGTTCAAATAATCACTCTGCTAACTCTCAACACAGCCAGTGGGAATTTTTAAGTGACCAAATGGAATATTTTGAACTGGAATCTGAATTGCTTAATCCAAGCCGATCCCATGTCTGTCAATCTCACATAAGGATATATCCATGAAAATCTCCAAGCAGACCATTGAAATACTCGAAGAGGTTTGTTGGTAACAAGAATTTTGTGTTGCCACCTCAGATACGTGCAAAATATGTACACTGTTATGCACCAGGATGACTATAGCTATGTAGGCTTTCAAGAAGAAAAAAGTGACTGCTTTAAAGTTATTAGTAGTCCTCAGTCAAATTTCGCAAATTTATGACATAGCATCTTCACATGCATTCACAGTATCGTTCAGTCCCATCATAAACTGAAAGAACTTCAGATACCAGGATCCTATAGTCACCATACTGAGGATTGAACACAGATTATATACCATGCAGACCACTATGATCATCACATGACTGTGGTGAGATAACTGTACACTAAGTGAGACATTGCACTGATGCCTGCAGACTTTCTCATGACATAGCGTTCTCACAATGCTTTGGAACTTAGCACTCACATGTCCAAAACACTGATTGGAAATTGTAGTTCTTGTAGTTGCTTCAGTCTCATAGTTTTGACAGATATTTCCTACAAGTTTCCTGCAGTCTAGATCCAAGTGTTGTATAACAGCACTATTAAGTGGAATGATTCAGGAATTTTGTTGCTGCACTGTCCTAAATGCCAACATTCTTCACCTCAGGTTGCTCTGTTGGTGCATGGACTGCTTTTTACTGCAACGACGAGCAAAACAAACACTCACAATTTCTTCATGATGCCTAATCCATGATTTACTTACTGAAGACTATGCATGAATTCTGCATGTTTGATCTTCAAGCATGGATGGTGTTGACACAAGATGGCCCTTGTTATTCTTCCACTGGGAATGTTTGCATTCACCAAGAGTTCAATACTAGGCCCAACTCACATTCTTGGTAGAAGCCAAAGACATAAGCTATTTCTTGCACTAATTTCATGTTGGGTCTGCATTATTGTTCTCATGTGAACAACATCAGATATGATTTGCTGGTTAAAAAATCAAAGAGCAGACACCCAAGCAGGTAGGTACCACTGCCTGAATCCGGAATGCACAAAGCCCAAATCTCATGCGACAGGCTTGAATTTTGTGCCCTGACACATTGGAAGACAATTCCATAAAACAATTATAGGCTGTGCCCATCCTTACAGAAAGTACTCCCTGCATGAATTGCCAGGGCTTGCGTGAGGTTGGTTGTCATGCTATAAACTGAGAGTAAACATATAGATTCTTCATTCGATAGCTCAAAGTTTGTTCAAACAATTAGCACAGACACCCCTCAATCTTCAGACAAATTGATGACTCCATTATTCACTAAGAGGCCAAAACAGTCACAAGACCTAACAATTGCACGAACCATCGAGGATTCTGCATGGCAAAGTAGCGGCCAAGCAATTGCCCCCATGACAACGGTAGTGACGTTCATGCACATTCCCTCCTGATTTTTCTTTTCAGAACCAGTATCAGGAAAACACCATAAGGGAGTGACTATCACAAACCGGAGAAAACCCTAAACAAGTAAGCACTCTTATAGAAGACCTGCAAACCCGGACATGCAATCTTTGCATGCGAAGCATGGGCGTTGAGTCTGAACAATTGATTGTAAAGAAAAGACCGATATCACTCTGAGGACTGACAACACAAAGAAAACAAAAGCGAAGTTGTGATGAGAGGATTGTTGCCAAGAAGGAAAAGCCCCAGGTAACCAAACCAATGAGCAAACAGAGAATTATCAGTTGTTTCAAGATTCTGCTTATAAAATGGAAATTATTTTTCGGTTTTTCAGAAGATGTGGGGTGGATTGAACTGCACTTGTCTATTTTGACTGCTACCTTGTAACGCATTGTCGAAACCAGCTCTTACTTCTTGCGTTCCATATTCTTGTGTTCTATTTAATGTTCATGTATTGCGACTTTCACGGCTCTGCAGTGTTCACGAATCTTTTTGTTAAAGTCACTCATTCACAAGGCTTTTCAGAGTTCAGAATCCGGCATATTACACTCGGAAGAAGGCGATTTCTTTGAGATCTGGATTCCAATATGCCGTTCCTTCTCAATCAGCCTTAAACGGCTCTTTTCAGGAAGCCCAGATGAAAGACCTTATCCAGAGCCCCGAACATCGCCCGGATGTGCCCGCCGTGCAGGAAGACGAAATGCATCACAAACCGGGGGCAAATGCTCTTAAGAAGAAGAAAACCGCAGCAGAACCAAAAAGCATCTAAATCGCAAGAGATGTCGCAGGAGTGGAGGAGAAAAAAAGAATGACCTGGCATAGCCTGTCCCCTGCAGCCCAGGACACTTTCTTACTCACTCTAGCTTGAAGAAGATGATGATGATGAAGATGTGGTGGTTTGCTGTGTCCCATATGGTCAGCAGGCAGTCCCATAAGCGCCCCCCCGAAGCCCGGTGGTAGAGAGGCTGTTGCCATCGCTGCCACAACCTCGACAAAAGCTACTTCTCTCGGTGGATGTGTTTTTTATTGGTGTGTTCCTCTCTTCTCGTTATTTCTCTTCGCTCCCAGTTGCAGAACTATCTTTGCATCAAACAAAAGCAGTACTTCACCGTTTCTTCCCAGATTTTTCCTGCATACAACAGACCTAAAGCAGCAACGCGCCTAGCGAAGTCCGTCGCATCGATATGAACGAGTACTACCATGTCAAGGAGCTAGGACTCGGGATTTCAGGAGAACGGTGCGGGGTGCAGAGGTCGAAACGAGGGACAGCTCTCGACGGCGCGAATCCCCCTCATTCCGCCACACAAGCCCGAGTCCGTAACCCACGACTGTAACTCGAGTTCCACGCCATCAGCCAACAGCACAGAAAGCGGATCGTTTTCTCAGGGTTATGAATGTAAACTAGTAACTCAAACTCATTAATTTCCCGCCTACTTCAACTGCTCCTGCGTTCGAATCCCGCCGATTTCATGATAAATGAACCAATGAACCCACCAGCCGTCCAAGCTAGCCTAATAATGCATACCTACATGTCTTTTTTAGGGTGAGGCCTTTACCCACTACCAAGCGCTGCATCGTAAATTGTAACGCTGGATCCGGAAGGACCTAGGTTTTTTTTGGCCTTAGTGTATTGGAACATCACCTTACATGACGAAATTTTTTGTCCAATTCCTGCAAGGGAATTTTACACTTTCTGTAAAAGCCCACTTCCCATCTTGTTGCTGCCACACGCACCAAGTTGTGTAAAGGTGGTCTTTACACACAACTTGGAGTTTTTCTCCCAAGGATCTTTCATTTTCTAAACCTTCCAAAGGCAGGTCGACAATTTGCTCTTTGGAAAACCTTCTAGATCTTCCAAACCTTTCAACCTCTCACTTGGATGAATCATAATTTTTTTTAAAAGAAAATTATGTTCCGCAATGTTCACATGATGTCCCATGTTGTTCCCATAGTCATTTCATGGTGTGTCATATTCATTCAGTGAAGGTATTAATAAAACAGTCTCACAATTGCCCATTATACTCGGTAAGATACCCATGGCACAGCCCATTGGTGCAACACCAACACACACACACAACATCAATGTTCTTTGAAGGATTCTTTTTCAATGTAGCCTAAGTGGCAATCGCCCATAAAAAATGTTTTACAAATGATAAATGTTTCTAGAAAAAATTAATCAAATCTGGCTATAAACTAGATATAAAGTACAAATGTTTAAACAACCCTTTAGTTTCATAGCTACACACTGAAAACCTAGCAATTCTAACACTTTTTTTTTTCTCACTTCTGGCAATTGAAATTTTGAAACCTTCCAAAATCACATGGTTTTCATATATATGTGTGTGTGTGTGTGTGTGTGTGTATGAATTTTATTTTAAAAATTGACGGAATTTCACCTGTTAAAGGAAAAGGCTGCATCATAGCAGTCACTTGCCTTCTCCATGACAAGTAAAGATCTGGATAATAAATCTATCGCAGATGCCATAATGCACAACAGCGCAGATTATGGCCTGGAATGCACAGGTGGCACCTCATAGAGTCTAAGTTGGGTCATGCAGAGCCTAAGGTGTCACCCGTCAATGAAAGGCCTCTCTCTGCCTTATGATTTAAGGCACGCACTTGAGCGAGAATGACTGACAGAATGAGATACAAGCCATCAACTAGCGTGTATGGTAGGTTTTCACGGAGCATAGGTAGCTAGGGAAGGAAAATGACTGAATCGACCGTGGCTGCTGATTCTACGATTTAAAACTGCCTTAGGTACCTACCAAATTAATCTCCTACTGGGACTGAACCCTAAACTGTACCATGCCTATCAGGCTCATAGTAGCGTCAGCCCCAGAATTGGATTGCAGAATCTGTCTGTTGTTGGAATTTCAAATCAAACCGGATTACGTACTCACGTAATCTCTCTATGAAGGAAGGGTAATTTGTTTGTTTGTCAAGTTGAGAGCTCTCAAACCAGGGCACCTCTTGCCACGCTCTTGATGTTGTTGGAAAGCCCCCCAATGAGTAGGATTTAATGAAGGTGATTTGGATTTTTTTAGCCCCACCTTGTGAGAGATATTGAATTTTGAGTAGTTTTTGACAATGAAAATTCAACTATATTACAAAAAATGGTTTTGGAAGGAAACATTAGTTCGATACCCAATTCACACTTGGGCCAACAACAAAGGCTACATTATTTCTATTTTATTTTGAGGTCCAATTTTTTATTAATTAATTGTAAAAAATGAATAAATATGATGTATTTTTTTATCACTGGGCAAATTTTAATTGGTGGTGCATCAATTTTATAACACAACTTATGATATTGGGTTTGTGCATTACACAAAGCTATCCAATAAATGCCTTTTTCTAAAGCCTCATTATGTTTGGATAAATGACAATAAAAGGTATTTTGTCACCATGTTTTTGTTGTTATCCATAAAAATCCAAATTTTTTTATCAAATAATAAAACTTAATATGAGATTGTTGTGATTGACATAAAATGTGAATGTGGAAGGTTTGATAGCAATTAGAAGAGGGCTACTTGATTCAAGGTTTGCCTTAAGCACCACAATCAAGACCAATTCATTTTAACACTTATGCAAGTGTTAAAAATAAGTTTGGTTTTAATTGTGCCATTGAGTGCAAACTAATTTACAAATTTAATGTTTATCTAACATTTTTGACATTTATTGGACCCCTACTGAATGATTTCATCCTTAATTTGGACATTTTATAAATAATTATAATGCACACTTGTATTCCTAAACCTCCTTCTATTTATAAAAGAAATTGGGACATTTGATGGAAGAACTTTTTCCAAATGGAAGTGACAAGGGTAACTACCAAATGTTCTTTATGTGTCAAAATGCACAATGGATAACAAAGCTCAAAATTTAACTAGTGCATTATGTGTATGGTAAAATTCAAAAGGCCAAATTTATAGGAATGAAGGTCCCACAAGGCAAAGTTGAATGTGAGCCCATAAAGTTTTTCTTCAAAAACTTTACATGACATAAAAACTATCACATTTTATATTAAACAAATCTTGTGATACTTGATGGGTATCCATTAGATATTCATTAGTTATCTATCACAAGAAAAGTGGAAAAAAAAAAATCCAAATGTAATGCCTATGGAGGTGACAATTATGTTTTTGAATTCATTTAAAATAATTAGCATTTTATATTCAAAAAAGTAATATGCCAATTTTACAAAATTAGGGAACATTCATACCGACCCCAGGGAATATACATGGGTTCTTTTGAAGATTTTTTTCCATTTTTGGACCTCAAATCAAAAACAAGTTGTTGTGTGCACCAATGTTGTACTTATAACCATCATTATCAAAATCCATAAATAAAACAAGATAACACCTCATAAACTTAACACATCCATCTTTCAAACTACCACCCTGTCTTGGGTTAAGGTCCTCCAAAGTCAAATAGCAACATGAAAAGCCTTACAAACTATTTCTTGAAAGAAAACACATTGGTTCTAAGGTGAAAGGACTAATAAGCCATGTGAATGGGAGACCCACTGTTAGTTGCCTAGCTATAAACCCCCAAATCTTTAACAAATTGTCTATCTTATTGGTGAAAAACTTAAGGCATTTCCTACCATCTAACTACATGAATAAAAACTTAAAGTTGTTTGATGCACTTAAGACAAAACCATTTTCTAACTAGTAGTTCTTGCAATGGTGGTGTTAAACACCCCATGTGCCAACCTTATGAATATCAATCATGAATCAACATGGTGGCAACCCTTATGGCTTGCCCACACAACATATGACAAAATGGAAAAAAGTTCAATATGACCATTCACAAGAAGAAGATTACATGGCACATAGTTACTCACATAATCCATCCAACAACACTACTTCAAAAAGTATGAACTTTTGCACACATAGAATAAGCCATTATGTAGTCACATCCAAAGTAGTCAATGTTTTCAATTATATGTACAAAAATTTTCCAACTTCAAACTTACAAATTCAAAGTCGAAAACCAACAATGCAAAAAACATTCCAATCCGATGTCGTATGTGAAAGTTATGGGCTTTCAAAGTTTTGGGGATGGATGGAAAGTTTTCATCCAAATAATGGATGAACAATTGACCCCTCGGATGAAAATAACAACCATATATGGATGGAATGTCCCAATAATGGATGAAAAGGGTTCCTTGTGGATGACAAATCCAAACAAATAAAATAAAATGTGGAAAATCTGAAAAAATAATAATAAATTTTTTTTAAAATACATACATGGCAAGTTCAGAGTGGTGCCAAACCTACATTCTAGCTTTGGGAAATATAACAAAAAGACATAAAATGAAAATGGCAACATAGATTGGATTCAAACTTATTTTTATCCCATGCCCACCCCCCAAACCTTTTGAACCTCCTTTCAATCCCAAGCTTCCCAAGTTCAGGGAGGAGTTTGAAGGTTAATGGCAATAGTAGCATGGAGGTGTACATTCCTACCCACTTGTCATGTCATTTTTTTGTTGTTGTTGTTTTTTCTTTTCAAATTTTCCCCTTATTTGTTTTCTTTTTCTCTTCCTTCCCTCCCGTTTAATTATGTTGTCACATTGCAATCATGATGAAGATGATGATGGCCAAGAAAGGAGCTCCTTAACCCTTTTCCCAAACTACAATTGTAGGTGCCTTACAACACAACCTCCATACAAGTGTTAATGATCACGACCAAGGGGTGGAATGTGTTGTTTAATCTTCTTGACCTACTAGTGAAAAAGGCCAACTAACCAAAAGCTTGAATTTTTGGCAACAGTGGCGGTGGCACCCCCACCACTATTACAGTAAAACTTGTCTAAAGTGATACTGTCTACAGTGATAAACATGACTCGGTCCCAATTCGGGCCCCATACAAAATGTGATAAACCTCCGTAAAGTGATACTCGATAATTTTTATTGGTCCCACTCCTTATCTAAAGTGATATTCAACACATTTGAAAAAATAAAAGACAAAAACAACTACAAAACAAGTTAAATACACTTGAAGAAGTTGTCAATGTTCTTCTGAACCATTCGGTTGGTACGGATCATACTCACCTTATCCTTCAATTTCTGGATGGAACTCACACAAGATTTGTCCGCATCTTGTTGTTGCATGAAAAAAATCACAAGCTTATCCAGCATCTCGGAAGTGTCAACGGCACTCATGGCAGGCACTTCTTTGTTGTCTTCCTCTTCCTCATGCAACACTGGAGCAAGTTTGGCTTCTTCAAGGTGGTCCTCAATGATGTTATCAAGATCTGGTGTGTATGATGTGATCTACTCCTCCGGGTAGTTGAGCAGGTTCCTGATGTCCATTGGGTTCCTGTAGCAGAAGTGTTGGATTTGTGATTGTAGATCTGCGATGACCTCATGGTCCACCAGGTCGTCCTCCATGACGTTTTCAACTGCCTCAGTCTGTTTTGTCGACCGGATCTTGCAATGTAAGAAATAGTTGGCAATCGTCGTTGGCTTGACCTCATAATTCCATGTGGGGACGACAAACTGGATGGCCCCCAAAATGTTGACCTTCTGCGGCTCCGGCACCTTGTCCTTAATGCGCTAGAGAAGAGCACGGTTGAAGCAGTGATAGTAGTAGGCCTTGAAGTTGCAGATGATGTTGGCATCGCACGGTTGAATCTTCGAGGTCATGTTCGGAGGTGGGTAGAGAATGGTCGTGTTCAGGAGGCGGATGTGATCCGGAATCTTCTCCACCGGAGTGTGCCCGCTGAAGTTATCCAGGATTAGGACCTTCCGGCCGGAAACATGGAGATCAAATGCTTAGAGCCACTCTAGGAAGATGATATGTGTCATCCATGTGGATGCATTATTCCTGTATACGCACCTAAGTGACATGACATTGATGTTTTTGAAACACCTAGGGATCTTAAACTTGCCAATCACCCACAGTGGGAGCTTGTCAAAGCTGTCGCCGTTGCAACACAGTGCCAGGGTTAAGCGCTCCTTGCTCTATTTCCTGCATTCGAGCTGCTTTGTTGCAAGGGAGTTGTCCGCCTACAATGCGGGCGAAGATTGCTTAGTTAGCTAGGGATAAACTCATTTGATATCTTTTTGAACTTACAATATGTACCTACATGCCATAGAACAACCCACTCTCATCCATATTATAGATGTCACGCCATTCGTACGCGTTAAGAACTTGACGAATTCCCGGAAGGGCAACTGCAACAGTAGTCATGTCGACTAAACCGCTTTCCCCAAACCTGTGATGCTTCTTGATCCCGTGACGGACCTTGAAAGTTTCAAGCCAACCATTTGAAAACTCAAACGGCGGGTGATCCGGGTATAGGCGGTCAATGATCTTCATTGCGCTCTCACGTATGAGGTCCCCACTCAGGTTGATGTGTTCCTGGTTGGCAAGGAACCATTCGGCTAAAGTAGCCTCCATGACACATAGTAGTGACATACTTTCAATTCAATTCAAACATACGTGTATTATACGTTTTTTTGGGCTTTTAAAAAAATACTTGAAAATACTTTATCAACGTTGTCTTTGTTCACTATTTCGGAAGTAGGTGTAAAATTGTGTCAAATGTTTTTTATCATCTTTGAAACCAATTGCAAGCTCGACAAGGACCAGACCCTAAAACTAGTGTGCAATTTTATTCAAGGTATGCCTATGCTCAAGCTAGTTAAGAAGGGTTTGGGCACAACTTAAGCTCAGCTTGCTCAGCGTTTTGCTCATCGTATTCACGTATTCACATTTTCAAATTTTAAAATACTTGAAAATATTTCTTTTTGAGCACCTTTGAAAAATACACATATTTCATATGTCACTACTATGCCATGACAGGGAATTTCACCATCTTCTGACACTTGGAGCTGAGGTTGGAGGTGGTGGCCTTGGCGAGCAGTTCCGCCGATCGTTTGAGTGTGCCCGACACCGTTGTTCGGCTGACCTTGAGCTGACGAGTGTCTTCCAACCACTTGATCAGCTCTTTCTGTGTGGCACCAAGATGATCTTTCTTGTATTGTACAAGGGTGAGGCGGACCTCGTCCGTCATCGTGGTGTATTGTTGACCTTTCTTCAGCATGGAGAAGACTTTGCGCATGAGGATGTGACGGGGTGGTACTTGCAACGCAGTTCCTGAGGTGGACCCAGACGCAAACAAGGGTTTTTTTTCTGTGGAACTTCCCTTGGCACGCGGGTACGAGCAGCCACGAACTAACACCCTAATGGTACAAACGATAACGGTAAAAAAAGGAAATCGTGTGTGTATGATATTGTATGTACTGTACCTGCCTAAAGTGATAACCTATATAAAGTGATATCCTACCTCTAGTCCCAGCAATATCACTTTAGACAGGTTTTACTGTAGTAGTTGTTGTTGTTGCTTAAGAAAAAAAAGGAGGAAGGAGAAAACATGGAGGGAGGGAAAAAAAAGGGAAAAAAGGATAATTTTTTTTAAACAATAGGGGGGGCCTTTGTGACAACAAGGGCCTTCCTTATAAGAGGTTTTTGTTTTTTTTTTAGCACCTTTCAGGTGTTCCCAAGGGTTGGTTTTTTTTCCACGTTTTAAAATAATTAAACCCTTGTGAGTTCAACACTTCATAAGTGATCAGTGAAAATCACCTACAAAAACACCAAAATTGTGTGCAAAGCAAATCAAACCATGAATGCACATAATGTCCACCTTGAACAAAATTTTGACAAACATAACCTATTACCCATGCAAAACACAAAACACAAAACAATTTTCAACCCACTAGATTTAGTTGCAACACTAAACAAAATTAAACCGCATTTTTAACAAATCCAAATAAATTCACTTACAAGAACACAAGAATCCAAGCCCAAAACATAAAAACAAAACACAAACACCATGTGTAATGAAAAGTTGCATAAACACCAAAAAAACTTACAAAACATAGCACATTATGCTTTAAGATCTCAAATCACCAAAAGTGAATTGAGACCATTCACAAATAATTTATCCCAAACACAAAATGTTTAGAATCACAATTTCATTATAACCAATTTCGACCCCAATTACTTAAGTTGCTTATGATAAATATGGTAACCACAATAAAAACATGTAACTACCACAAAACTTATGATAACCAATAATTTTTTTGATTGATCCCACCCTTTGGTTCTCCTCTCTCCAATAATGATGTGATCTTTGTTATTATCACTAAAAGCCATGTTACAATTTTTTTTCATGTTTTTCATGATTATTGTCCTCAACAAGATAAAAAAAACTTGTTGAATTTTGTTTTGTTATTCCAACATGGAAAGGAAAAAATAAGATTTTTAAAATTTTGCTTTGAAACAAAAAGGATTTTTTTTTTCTTTTGTTGCCACAATGATGGGGTGAAAAAAAACCTCATTGATTTTACTATTTTGTTGTTGCAACGCACGAAAGAGTGAAAGATCTTGTTTTATTGAGTTATTTTGTTTTGTTGGTATGATGTGTGAAAGAAGGAAAGAAAACCTTGCTAATTTTTTTGTTTTGTTGTTGTGATACATGAAGGAACAAAGAAAAACCTTTTTTCTTTTTTTGTTGTTTGGATGGGCAAAGGAATGAAAGAAAAGCTTCATTAATTATTTGGTTGCGATGCATGAAGCAATGAGAAAAAACCTCACTGGTTTTTTTTGTTTTGTTGTTGCAACAAGTGCACTTTTATTACAATGATGCACAAAAGAACTCCATCACCATGCTTTTCACTTTGCAAATTGAGCAAGCTCGTGCATCGTTAAGCTTTAAGAAAAAATTACAAAAAAAAATGTAAATAAGAACCATTTAATGGCAAAGAAACGAATGATTGAAATTGGCTAGTGATTGTTTCCTTGCAAACACCAAGATAATTATAGTAGTGATCAAAGATCCTTTCCTTCTTTGCATGTTTTCTTTATTTGCATGTTTGTGTATTTCTCCTTTGCACATTTTTCTTTGTTTTATACTATGGTTTTTGTATATTAATTGAGCTAGCCAATTTTTGATAATCACTTGACAATCATGAACAATGCAATTTTCTATACCAACAAAGCGAATGGTCATGGCTAGGGACCTACAAATATTTTAATCCTTGAAAAGCTTTAGATCTTGGTGTCATCACAAAGGAGATTGTTTTGTTGGGGTTGATGTGTGCACAAAGTGGGGCACGAGAGACCATCACTTACATTGATCTAAATTGTGACCTACAAGAGAGCTAGTAACTTGCATTTTATGGGACATTCTTTGCCAATTTGTGGTGGAGATGATCTTATTTATACACATTGTTGATATGATTTTCCCTCTCCATACCTCATACTTCTAGCAATCCTTCATTTTGTATAAAGGAAAGCTCTAGTAGCAAGTCATTACACCCACGAATTGATGGTGGAGCCCCAAGGTTATTGTGTTAATGCCCCATTGCCAAGGCTTTCCACTACCACAAAATTGTATGGTAAATCATTCTTGCTAGTACAATGAGCATTACATTAAAAACTTTACCAACTAGTGAAGGGGCATTCCTTGTGCAACACATTATCAAGGGTGTAGCTTTCTCGTTAGAGTTCTTGTTGATGGGGTGGAGTACAATTTTCAAGATCAAATTCTACCGAGGTTCATTAAAGTTGTGGGGGGTTAAGAGCAAACTAGGAGCCACTAGTGGAACCGAGCGCTAGTGGTGGTTGCCTTTTTCACTACCTACTAAAAACCCACTAGCCCTCACCTATGCCCTAAACATTTTCAAGCATCTACTAACCTAATAGTCACCTATTATCCTACCTACTATATAACCTATATTTACAACAATCTTTTTCTTATGGGCTATAGATAGCCAAACCACTTAACCACTACCCAAACAAATTCATCCCTAGCTCAAACAATTATAACAAAATTAGGGTTTGTCCTAGTTTCTTCCATTAAATCGTTGGAGTAGTTTAGCCTGAAACCATTAATTGTGCATTTTCTGAATCTGTGGGTGTATTTTATAAATAAAGTTTTGCAGGGTTTTGATTAATTTTAGCCTGAAACTGACCTCATTGGTGGCTGACTATGATAGCCACAACACAATTCATGTTTTTCTCCTCTTAGGGCTCCCTACTGTGGTTCTGCACTTTGGGGTGTGGTTATATGTTTGGACTTAGGTCCTTTCTGTTTTCTTCTCTTGTTCCCTTGCTGGATAATTTTTCCTTGATTTATTTATTTAATTGATGGTTGGAGTATGTTCCATACTAGAGGGATCCATCACCAGTGACCCAACCATGTACAACTGCATCACAAAAAACCCTCGGTTTAACGTGAGCATGTGGTATCCATCAGCTCTTGTTTATGGTCAGCATGTCCCCCTTGAGCCTCCACACTAAAGAGTAAGGAGCAGCAACCCCTCATACATTCGCTCCAGAGTCTCTTGTGATTACTGTTTAGTACCGGCTTTTTCGTTTTCTTTTGGTCACTTAGTTTCATTTTCTCTTAGAGAAAAGCTGCCAAGGATGAATGAGTCTGAAGGAGAACTGACAATTTTCTTTCAAGGTTTTAGCTTACAAAGTAATCAATGAAATAGGACTTTTGCCAGAATATTTTTGTAATTCCATAAGTATACTAATGGGTACCCATGAGGTATTGTTAAGTGGGGTATTAGGCCCGCTTTACACTAGGCGTCAGAGCTGAAGAAACTTGGAGCCAACTTGGAACATTTTGGGCTTGTTGTTTGGCCCCAAGTTACTAGTAAATGCTGGAACATTCATTGGCCCCAAGGGTTGCAAATTGGCTTCTCAAATTGGATCTTATCCTTTTCTTCAGCATTTATTAGTAACTTGGGGCAGATTGAAAATATTTTCTAAATTTCAGCCTGACTCATAGTGTAAAGTCCTTCAACTTTTGCACCAATAGGAATGCTGGATTTGGGTTGAACATTGGCCCTGATTCCTAGTGTAAAGCGGGCGCTTAGTCTAATAGGCAAAAATGATGATAAACAAAATTAAGAATGGAAATTCTACTAAGCCAATGAGATGATGTTCCTTGCATTCAAAAGGCCCCGTTGGTTTTCCTTTGGGAACGGGAAAGGGGGACTGGTCTGGGGATTGGAGTTTTTTTTATAATAATTTTGAAGTTCCCAATCAAAGGGTCAATCCTCTAAGTCTTACTAGATAATTGCACTTAGCACAAGCCTTTGCAACTTGGTGTATGTCACAAGATTTGAATGAATGAATATTGTTATGTTGTAGCCAAATTCTGGGTAGCATGATGTTACAACCACAAGATTTTAACTTTGACCACATATATAACCATGTTAGTTGTATACAATAGCTGTAAATAGTGTTTGGTGTTAAATAGCTTCTCAAAATAGTTTGGCTCAAAAAAAAAAGGAAAAGATTAATGGCATTTGTCAATTTGATTCAAAACCTATGGAATCCTAATAGTCCATTATCCTAGCTACTAGATACCTATTTTAAATTCAAAATACAATTGTATATATTCTCAACTATCTAAATTTAAAATATTTAATGCGAGATTGCAGTGATGTGGTGGTGGGTTTTGGTTTTGGCCAGGTGCACGTAATTAGTACTTACTTACTTTAGCTATGACGAATTAAATAGCTGGTGATGGGCCAGTTTTTAGTTGTGGGATGAGGCAAACGGTCTCTTGTTTGTTCCGGGAACTCAGAAGGCAAATAATAGAAAGGAGAAGTTGAAGTGATGGAAGGGCGAAACAGGGGGGCGCCCGGGGGGGGGCGGGTAACCACAGCCTTTAATGAAGGTTGGCATATGCATCAAATCAACACAAATGGGTGCATTGCTTTGCCAGTGGAGTCTCATGGGGTTGCCAGCCTGATCATGCCGTTTTGGGTTTGCCAACATTTGATCTTATTATTTTAGGGTTCCACTCCTTCTGGCGCATTCAAGTAGAAGCCATCTGTCGGGTAACTAACCCTTTTGCCAGACTGGTTGGATGAGCACACCGTCATAATTGTTGAGGGGAATGTTATTGTTTCTAATAATCGCCCAACACTGACTGGGTATCAGGCATAAAGCACTCAGAGAAAATTCCCAAATGTATTTGGAAGGGTGGAGGAGGTATGTACATTATCCTTCTCAAAAGAATAGGAAAAATAAAATGCCTATGTTTTTTAAGACTGCAACACAAAATTATGCCTAACTTAGGTGTAAGATGTTTTAAGAACTCTTGGTCAAAATCACATACACGATGGGGTATGTGGGGGGACCCATTGGGAGGAGTGTGGTTTGTTTTGGCTTATTTTCGTGTTTTTTGTTTTATAACACGAGTCCACTCTACTTATGTTTTCCTTTTGTTAGCAAATGATACACATATAGTAGGTTTTACATCACATGTGATTCTTATTTTTTTACAATTGTTGTAGGAGTTTTTAACATTGGGCTTTTAGTGCATTCAATGAAATGGGTAGCTTGGTCTCCACAAGGGTTGAACCACTCTATATCATTTTTTCCTAACTATCTTATTCCCAACTCAAGTTTTCATATTTTGGGCACACCAATGGCATCTAGATCATTTGTTAAATTGTTTGTGGATAAAGCTCTCCATGAAGATCTTGGGATAATATTTAGTGTATCTATGCTTGCAGATTTTAAGATAATTTTTGGGATGTTTTTGTTGTGCTATGCCCAACGCCCTAGCTTTTTGTTTCATACAATGTTTCCATCCCTAAGTATTTTGTAGCATTACATTAAGTTTGATACTCGTACAATAAATAAATTGGAAATGTTACTTGGTGTCGGATCTTTTGGTGGTTTTATCGATCACCTAGTTCATCGTCAAGGCATTTTCCATGTTTTTTCAGGTGGGCTTAACCTCCCTTTTGTAGTTTGCGTTATTAGCCCCGCATTCTTGGGATGTTGAACATTGATTATTCGTACATTTGTCACTCATTTCGAATAAGATGATCACATTATTCTTTTAGATGCAATGGCACATGTTGAAATCAACACTTCTTCATTCCATATTGCACTACAAAACACCCACAACCTATTACGCCAAGTTGTCCATTCTCAAGTCCCACCCTTTGAGAACCTAATGGTTTAATTTTGTCCCTAATTGCAAATTTTTTTGGCGGATCGTCTACATGAGCAAAAATTTCCATTGCTTTTGGTAGATGTTCCTTTAGATATCATGTAAACATGTCTCCGCTCATGTGTGGGTCCAAGAGTAGACACTTGGTTATTACCTTGTCCTACCATACTTGCATTTCATTTATCCCCAATCCATTTCCTTCCAACACTTTGCACCAATCTTGGCTTGTTACATCTTATGATGCAATCATATTATTGACGAAATAGGTACCCATTTGCTTCAATGCCCCTACAAGAAATGAACATACCATAGCCTACAAGACATTTCAAAATATTATCGCAGTGTAGTTGGATATTGAAAAAATCAAACTTAAACAATTTTTTTGAAATAGTAAAAACTTTTTATTTTCGTATTTGAGTTCTTTAAATATACGGGTTTTATGATACATTCAAAATTGTCATTCTTTCTAAATTCAAATAATTGCACAACACTAACAAAAACCCTATGGGTTTTATATTTATTTATGGTTAAATGACCCATTCCATTAACTTTTTAAAAATAGGGTAATATTATTATTTTTCATAATTAATAAAGCAAGGTCTTGTTGCGATTTTCACCACATAGGGTATCAATATCAACAAATTCAATAATTTTAAAGTCACCCACATGTTATCAATTTTGTTATCAAAATAATTTATACCTTTAATTTCCTATTAATTGTCCAATTGGTTTTTTTTATATCATCCATGTGTTATGCATAAGGACCAATTTTCAAATATTCACCCTAAAAATGCCTAGTATGCATCTTATGTAGGTTTTAAGGTTGAAGTATTTTCATTTTCCCCAATTGCATAACTATTTTCTTCTTTGGATTCTTTTAAACCATATGTGTGCATATTTTTCTTATAATATGTTTGAAATAATGGTTAAACAAAACATGTGAATGTTATTTGTAAAATATAGTAAAATTCAAGAGTAAATGGAACACAAAATTGCATGTTGTGACAAATGGGTGCAAATTTTGCATAAAGATAAGTTAATATATTTTAACAAATCAATATCCAACTCATAAAAGGTCTCATTGGTCCTCTAGATGTTACCTACTAGTTGGGTTGATTCTAGTTTTGAGTAAATTAAAAACCTAGTAGGTAGGTTATCAATAGCCTACCTTTATTTTTAATTGATTATTTTTTCAACAACCAACCAACATCAGCAAAAACTTTCCTATCCTTACACCTTATGAAGTGCATCCAATATATTCTTCCATAACATCACAATTTCTCCCATATCCTTTGCTCAAAATTGTGTTATTGTATTGTATATAGTTGGGTTAAAGGCAAACATGTCCAAAATACCATATTAATAATAAAAGCTTCCCAAATATAAACTTTGACAATGGGGTGCATCCTTTTTGTGTGAAACACCAATCATATCAGCCCATTCCAAAAAATCATTGATTTTTGGGATAAATGGATTACAAATAGTTGATCACTAAGGTACACACACACACACACACACACACACACACTTATTTGACTCAAAACATTTACAAATGTAAGTGTAAGAAATTTCATTAATATAAAAATGGGGGTGCAATTCAATCGTCAAATCATTATGGGACTTTAAAAATGAAATAAATTCATTACATTTGAATGATTTCACCATGGTTAAGTTATTTCATTATTATGTCATTATCTAAACATCATGTTTAACTACTAGTTGATATAATTCATTATTATACTTTATTGTGTTAAATATTTTTTTATTTGATTTTTAAAAATACCTTAAACTACCCTAGGCTGTACCCTAAGTTATTGTAAGCTATTATAGGTTATTATATTTTATTTCAAGTCATACCTTAAGCTATAGAAGGTCATTCTATTTAATATTATTATAAAATATTCATCTTAAGGTATAATAATTTTAAATAACTTGAAATTAAGATATAACCTATTTTTAAAAATCATATAATAAGTCAAAGTCAAGTAACGAAAGGTATAATAGTAAAACAAAATTAATAATAGCTTCAATAAAAATAACCTACAATAGCCAAAAATGGCATATGGTAGAATAACCAATAATTACTTAAAATAATTTGTAGTAAAATGTCAAAATAACCAAGATTAATTTGTGGTATAATAAACAAAAATAATCAAGAGTGGCTTGCAATAAAATAGCTAATAATAATTAAGGTGGATTAATTTAAAATATCTAAAAATAACAAAGAATAACTTATAATAAATAGTTTTAAATGACCAAGAATAATCTAAAATAATTAATAATAACCCATGATAGAATAACTAATAATAAATTATAATAAAATAATAAAGAATAGTTTATGATAAAATATTCAATTGTAGCTTATGATAAAATAAGTAAATAACATGTGATAAATAACCTAGTATAATGAATAATAGCCTATGACAAAATAGATATGGTAAATATCTTAAAATAGCCAACCATAGCCTACGATAAAATAATAAAGAATAATTTATGGTAAATAGTTGAAAATAGCCAACAATAGTTTATGATATAATAACCTATAATAGTCAATAATAATCTACGATAAAATAACCGAAAATACCTTAGAATAGCCTTAAATACCTTATGACAGAATAATGAAAAATAACCTATGATAAAACAATTTAAAATATTCAACGATAACCTATTGTAAATAACATATAATAGTCAATAATAGCTTACGATAGAATAATCAACAGTAGTTTATGATATAATAACTTAAAATAACTTATGGTAAAATATAGAAATGGTCAAAAATAACCCAAGGTTAAAAAAATGTGCATAATAATATGTGATGATAAGAAATATTGTTCATTCAAATAGTGGTTCATGAGTTAAAAATGTGTTCGTTAAACATGGAGATGAGAGGAGATGAAAAAAGGTGAAAGGTTCAAACCTTTACACTTACACCCTAGGTTGGTGGGCTAGGTGTTTAGGCAGGTTAAACTCCTAGCTTAAGTTAAGTAACTTAATGAAGGTTTGAGGCTATCAATGAATTTATTATAATTGATTTAACTATAAGTGAGTATATTATTAATGATCTAACTATTAATGAATTTGATTATTGATGAATTCATTTAGCTATTAGTGAATTCACATGTTTGTAATAACGGGTCCTTGATTATTATGGAATTGGCCACTTTCATCATGTTAAATTTATTCAATTTATATTACACCAAAATGTGGAATATATGACTACACCCATGATTCGGCCAGTAGTCGTAATTACCACTCGTGATTACATGACTATGTAGTCAATATGGACATATCATATATTCATTAGTATTTTCATTCGCAGACATGATTGTAGTATTATATACCATACCATATGATCATGATTGTATATCTTTGACCATTGGATTAACACATTATAAAAGAATATATTATATATATCATTCATATCTACTTGTTATCACCTAACACCTATCTTCATGATTCAATGCCACATGTCAACGTGTTATTGAACATAGGATGTTATCCCCATTAGGATTATATCCACATTTCATCCAACCATGTATGTTCATGACACCCACTAACATGACACATGTCATTAGGAAGATTGTGACACATGTCAAATTGGTGGAATGGGTTAGGGTTAGGGTTCATGACCATTTGTCGTGACCATTTTCGGTTTTGCCACATGTCAAATAACCATTTGGTTCTGAAAATTAATTTAGGTTTGGGAGGCTCGGGAAAGGTCTTGGATAGGTTCAATTTAGGTTTGGGTTAGGTTCATAAGACATTTGGTTTAGGTTTGGGAAAAAGTGGGAGAAGTTCAATGTAGGTCCAATTTACATTTTGGAAAAGTTCGGCTTAAGTTTGGGCCTAGTTCATTATAGGTTCGATTTAAGTTGAATTTTAGGTTTGTTTTAAGTTCGGTATAAGTTTGGGCTTAGGTTAATATATGTTAGGGTGATGAAAATGTGAAATATTTCACCTTTCTAATGACAAAATTTGTGAACACAAAATATAAACATTTGTATAAGCAACCACCCACTACAAGCAATCCACTTGACATGTTTTGTTTTTCATATGAGGGAAATTGATTACCTTGGCAATAATTTTTATAATTTTCATGTCATCCTTGATCTTTTAGATGCATCAACATTGTAATAGGTGTTTGCTCTTTCTCTTTGATGGATAACTTGGATTGTGTGTGTTTAATAAGGAATAGATGAGACCACATTATACTAGTAAAGTGTGAACTAATAGGTATGGATTTGTAGTTTCTAACCATGCATTTGGATGCCACCATTTGCCACATATATTCAAAAAATTGAATGTATATCGAACATATGACAAATTTGAAGAAAATTCAAAGTTTGCATGAATGAAAAATTAAATAATTTCACTATGCAAAAATGAAATGACTTTCATTTTTATAATGATGAATCTAACTTTAGGTTATGGTAGTGGTGCAATTTCATGCATAAAACTCACATTCCAAAATGATGGAGTGCATTTGATTTCATGAAGAGGCCCTTTGCCATGGGCACCTTGCTTAAGATCAAAGCTTTTGAACTTATATATATGATAAAATCATGGATCCATTTATCAAAATAAAGAAGTTGCTTGATTTTACATATTTGATATTCATATATTTGGTCTATTTAATTGTGGTTTACTTTTTGATATTGCATAATGGTATGTATGGATTGGTTATTGTTATGATCAAGATAAATTTGGTTAGTCTTGTGTGTGTGTGTGTGTGTGTGTGTGTATCTTTTGTTTGTGAATAAGAATTTATTGACTTTTCTTCAAGTTGATAACAATTTGGGAACAACATTACATTAAGATGTTTTCCCCCTTTATAATACCCTACATTAGTGTTGTTAGTATTTTTACTTACAAAATTGTATTAATTTGGAACTTTATTTAAATGTGACCAAATCAAGTGTTAAAACAATTTCAAAAAGTTACAAACCTATATGTAGAAATGTAAATTGTCAAGAATCTTATGATTCCAATTTTATTCACTGCATATATGGCATATATGAGAATATAAAAACAATGTTTTCTTTTATACCACTTGCAATTTTGACTTCTAGATCTTTTTTATGGTGAGTGATTGTTATACAATTTTTAATTTATTTTAAGTACTCCCTCATTGAGCCCTTTTTTGTTACGTTTAAAAACAAAAATATTCTAGTTATTAGAGTTTTAAACTATGTAAAATGGTTCAAGATTTCCTACTCATGAGTCAAATTTATAAGTAATTAAATCAATCATATCAAAGATGACACAATGAGTGGCATAATAATCCTATTTAGGTTACTTCACGCTCATATGTTTCATTTGGTTATATGCTTAGGCAAAATTAGTTTCCATATTGGTTGTAATGACATTATGAATGAACCTTGTTGGGTTAAATGAAATGCCATATTGGAGTTTGGATGGGCTAAAGCATGAGCTCAAGCTCTCACCGGCCAAAAAGATGACTAGGGGTTATTTTCGAGACTATAGTGCAAGGCATTATCCCCTTAAAACCCTCAATGGATGATTAAGCATTGTCTTGAGCCACCCAAGGAAGCGAACTTACTAACATTAATAGAAAATGGTCATTTTGCAATTAGTCCTTGCAACTAATTTTAAGTTGCAAAAACATTTGCAACTAAAATCCTTATAGTCATGTTGGACAAGGTGCATTAACATTAGTTGCAAATGACAACAAATTTTGGATGAAAGAAAAAAATCAACAAAATACACCTTCATCCTTTGACTAGTCAAATACGTATTGTCATTTGCAACTAAGATGCAATTTTTTTGGTGAACAATGGAACAAGTTATGTGTTGTCATGTGTCCCAACTTTGAATATTTAAAAATATTTTATTATTATTTTGAAATAATCTAAAACATTTATTTTTTATGTTTGGATGGTTTGGATTGCGACGCGTGGTGTAAAATAAATTTGCCAAGTGGTTTATTAATTGAATTTGTTCAAATTAAACTTAAATCAATATTTAGATATGTAGGTTGCACTACGTACCTACCTACCTATATACCTACTTACCCATCTAGTATAAACACCTATTTAGATAAAAACCTATTTACTTACCTAAGCCAAATACCTACTTAAGTAGGTAAGTAGGTAAACAAGTTGGTAAGTAAGTTAGGGAAGTAGATAGTTAGGTGTAAATACATGAATATTTATATTTTATTTTGAGTTAAATCATTTTTATTGGCTCATCCCATACACACATGCTTTTAAATATAAAAATGTAAAAAAATCACATTGTTTATATATTTTTCTAGATGAGAATGAAAGCCAAAACAAATGAGGTAATCTTTTCAGTTGCAAGTCGTTTATGACTAAAGTTTCTTGGAAAAGTATATAATTAAATACATATGTGACAACTAACTAACTAATTAATGAACAATTAAATAGTTAATTAATAAAATTAATAATTATTTAATGATTAAAATATAGAAAAATAAATTAATAAACTTCTTAATTAATTACTTAACAATTAAAATAGAAAACAACTAATTATTTATATTAATAATCATCAATATATTATGATTATTCAATTAATTATATTATTATTTATTATAAATGACTTAGTTTATTAACTAAAAATACAATAACAATAATTAATTTAAATTATATTAACTATAATGATCTATCAACCAATTTAATTAATTAGTAATCGGCTATATTTTAATAATTGGCTACTTATTGATAACTAATTAATTACTAATTCATAACCAAATATATTAATATAATAAACTCAAATATTCAGTAATTAATAGTAAATATGTAGTAATAGTGTTTTTAATTTAATAATATAATTAAAACCTAGCCTAGGCTAACTTATTTTATTATAATTATTCACATTATATTTTTCATTTTAACGGTTAATAATAAATATAAATGTAGCTATTTAATAGTAAAAACAACGTTAATTAAATGATTATTGCAGCTACTTGATAACCAAGGTAATTATTTTACTTTTATTATTCATATTATTACTTCACTCATTATAACTATTTATGAACTATTGCAATAAATATTTTATATTTTTAATAAACATATTTTTCGTTCAAAAATAATTTTTGCATTTGTATAATAACTAATTAAATTTCCATTTAAACTACTATAGTACTTATAATAAATTAATAAAATAAAACTGAAAATAAAAATTATATATGACTAATTGATTATAATCATTTAATGATCAATATTAATAAATATTAATTATGAATTTGAAATATAAAAACTTAAATATATATTAATATTTCTTGCTAATTTATTATAATATAATTTTATTTCAGAATTGATTATTTATAATAATAATAATTTAATTTTTACCTAGCCTAGGTTATTTTTATTATTATTATTATATATATGATTATCTCACTAGGTAAAGCTATTATGATTTATTATAATTATTTTTATAAATAAATAAATAAAATTCTTAATAAGTACATTAATCATTTGAAGATGATTTTATAATATTATATATATAACTAATTATTTTAGTAATATATAATTTATTCCCTATCATTATAATGTCATCATCATCATGCTCAGTATCTAGGAAAATATTAATTTTTTAAAATTTGAATAAAAAATCATTTTGAATTTTTTTTTTGAACATGTAATTAATATGAATACATAATAAATTATAAATTATAATTTAAAATTATTCATTTGTAACAATTTTAAGAAATATAATAAGATAATGTGGATAAACTTGTAATATGGGCACAATATATTTGGTAAATATTTTACATAAAATTTTAATATATTCCAAATATACACTAATTAGTGTAATCATAATATCAAAACCATTTATGCTAATGATAATACTTGAATACACGTATAAGATTATTGTTCATATACGTTCAAAATATATATTTATTGACACTCTCCCAAGTTCCTTGATAAACTCAAATGTGACTTCAAAGTGAAGCATCGAAAGAGTAAGGAGTTGGAGCACGTTCCATGGTTCGAAGCACTTTCGGGGTGGAGGGTGTGCTAGAGCTCTGAAATGACAATAGGAGGAATGACAAGCATTTAATCACTCACACGAATCTATACAAAACCAAACAACAAGTTGGACGAAGCAATAGTGAAAGGTTTTTATGAGACCCTCTTGGACTTGCCAAGAAAGTGTTGGAAACTTAGAGATGCCTAAGTTAGCTTGAGGCAAGGTCTTGCCGCGGAAGTCAGTAATTGATGGCCAAGGATCCAAAAGAAAAAAATTGCATTGTGGAAAGAAATTTTAAATGTTAATGAGGACATTGACCTTTTCTTCTAGTGGGGGAGAGTGTCGCAACCCCAATCTTGAAAGAGTGTGAGCATGAAGATTCATTCCCGAAATGGGAACTTAAGAGTTCGTCACGACTCCAAAAATTTTAGAAAACAATTTTAGGGGTCAAAACATTTCATATTGGGAAATTATTTATATCACTACAAAGATATTGAAGTGTAGATGTCTAAAATGGGCTCGCATGACCGATTTGGACATCTGCAGCACAAGTTATGGCAAAAAGAAAGGCGAGGAATCAAACTAGCAATTTGACTCCCGACCACAAAAATTCGGGAATCGACCCGACCCATATGCGTGCAATGGAGTGCAGCACACCGTTGGAAAGCTCTCCACAAGAGCTACAACTTTGCTTTGGACCTCATCCTGATCGGAGGTTTAAGAAAATAGTTATAATCCCACAAAGTTGCAGGAGTCAAAACCTTGGCAGTTTGGGGACTCCCCCTTGGGAGTCCAGGGACAAAAAACCATTTAGATTTAGGCATCGCAGAGAGATGCATAAACACTATATGGGGGAAGGTGCTGGTTTCCCGAACTGTGGTGAGTTTTGTGAGTCCGAGGACGCTCGTGGCTTGCGCCAAAACCAAAAGTGCTCCAAACAGTATTCTAACCAACTTGTTGGTTGGTTTGATGCAAATTTGAGTGAATAACTAAAATGTTTGTCACTTTTCCTAGTCTCATCCTGGAGCCTCAGCGCGCCCCTCTATCCCTTTGAAGTGCTGAAAGCTAGGGGTGTGCCCCGAGCTTCTAACATTTTCGTTGTTCATTACCTTAAACTTTTCTTAAATCTATCAAGGAGCTTGGGAGCATGTCATGATGTGTATACTTTACAACTAGTAATGGCATTGGTAGCCCATTTGACCTTCCATGTGTCCAAATTGAAACCAATTCACGAGGACAATAAAAGGAAATATCATAAACTTGTTTATCACCCAAGATTCAACCACATTGAACATATGCTCATTGGGGAAGTAAAGTGCATCCTAACCACAAGATAGACCAAGCAAATTGGCAAGCAATATTTGGTCAAGTGGAAGGATGTCACCCGAAAAAGTTGTAGTGGGTGAAGGTTGCTCATTTAAACCATTTGCCGAAAATGGTAAAAAAACAAGAGCGTGACCATGAGATGGGAAATAGGAAAGCGCATAAAAATAAATCCAACAACACATTGACATAATGCTGATGAGGACATCAACCTCCAAAAGGCGAGGGGGGGGGGGGGGGTGAGAAAAAAAACCTAGAATAATGGACATATATATAAACTAAAATTAAAACTAAATGGTAGTCAATTTGAGGGCAAGATGTACGAAATGGGGCATACCATGGAAGAAGTAAGTGAAGGCTAAGTTGAAATGATGACAATCAACAAAAAATGGACCTAAGGAGTTGAACTCGAAAGAAAAACTCCTTAGGGCTTAATTAAGCAAGATTATGGTAGTGATGCACGTGCATTAAATGGCATGCTCCTAAACTAAAAATAAGTTTGTGGGAGCAAAATTTCCAATGCATGGAGTCACAAACCATGTCCTTCGAAGGCAAAGGGGGCCCAGTTTGGTTAAGCTCAAGTCAACACTATCTTTTGGGGTGTTTTATAGTCATACTTTAACGTGGTTGCTCAAGGTCACCCAAAAAATAAGCTTAGGCATGAGATTTAACCTTCAAATGTTTTGAGGGGGCCCAAAAGGTGGAATACTACTTGGTAAGAGAAGCAAACCCAAGATGGGTGTGGTGTGGTTTAAGGGATTGTCATAAGGATGGATGAGAAAAATAATTTAAGATTCCTCCTACATCTAATACAAAAAGTTTGGGATACAAATTATACCTAAATTGAGAAATAACTTCTATTCTAAAGGCTTGAGGTAAGAGGCCGGCAAAAGGGGTGGACTTGTCATGACAAGGGCAAGATGTTGTTTGTGTGTACAAGGACGTAGACCTCTGAAAGTGGGGGTGAATGACATGTCCTTTTGTTTAAAAGATGTCTCAAGCGGATGTGAACCTCAAATTGAGACCACTTTAATGGGACATTAAGGCGATGTGAGAGTTAGGCTAGAAATGGTTCCACGAAGTTTGACTCCTTTATGAATCAAAATATGTTTATACCTTGGGTTTGGATGGGTTAAGGTAGGAATTCATGTTCTTGTCAGCCAAGAAGACAATTGAGGGTTGTTTTTGGGACTATAGTGTAGGGCATTGTCCCTTTAAAACCCTCAACAAATGATTAAATGTTATCTTGGGTCACCTAAAGGGGCGAGCTTGTTAAAGTGTTTAAGACATTTAGGAGTTGTCCTTTTAGAGGTTCAAGGCCCCCAAAAGAAGGTTGGCCTCGAGACAATTTGGGTCATGTTGACTTAAGTCCTTTGGACTAACTTTGGGAGTTAATCCTAAAAGGCCCCCATCTCAACATAAGGCTAATTCAGCTTTAAAGCCATGTGAGTTGACTCTAGGAGCCAACCTTTGGCTAACTCCAATTAGACTAAGATTTAACCTTGACAACAAGGTCTAGCAAATTTTAAGTCCATCCTGAGTGGTTGAAACTTTTGGACTAACCAAATGTGCCATGGGGTGCACATGTGGCTAAGAGCTAAAGGAGTTGACATGAAAAGAGCTTGGTGAAGTGCATGGAACACAAGGCGATAAGTAAAAAAGGGCGTGTCAAGAACCCTTCCATTAAAAACTTGTTATGACTCAAATGTGGGATGAATTTTAGTTTAATGGTAATTGATTAGTTCCACCAAGGTAATGTAAACAACGAGTGGTTAATCACAAGATGGCTTGATTATGGCTTTACTTTAATGGATGAAATAGTGATGATATTATTTTATTAGAGGAAATTTGAGGCACCCAAAGTCCAAATAAAAAAACATTAAATCTCAACTTTAAAAAATCAATACTTGTGAATACCAACTTTGACCCACTACACACCAATAAAATGTAAAAGATGATTGAAAGTTTCTTTTAGAGAAAAATGTTTGTCCCAAAAAATGATACCACAACTACATCTTTTCCACAAGGGCAAAGCCAATAAGTGATAGCTCCCATAGGTAAGTTGGACAATATGTGGTTACAAATAAGTATATGCATGTTAATGGTTGGTACATGGGTTAGAAAAATATTGAATATAGAAATCAAATTAACCATCGTGATTAGCTAAAAAACCAAAATTAGTGTGGGGTGGTTTTCATTTTTTTATATGAAAATCATTCATTTTAGTTTCACATAACAATTTTAAAATCAAACTAATCCTCTAAAAACATTCTCCATGAAATAAACGTGGTTAGGGTATTAGATATTTGAAAAAATAAATCCAACCAATTTTTTAAATGTGAAAATTGAAATTCAAAACTAAGATTTCATTGAATTGATTTGATTTTTGTTTTCAATGAATTGATTCAAAGGAAAAAATTAATTAATTTTCATAAGAAATAACACAACAAAAGAAACCAAAACAATAACAAGAAAAGCGAAGCAACAACACATGGAGGCAAGTAACACAACATGAGGAGTTGAACAAAAGCAAAAAAAAGAGTTAAACAACAACAAAAGGAGTAGAGCAACAAGAGAAGAGTTAAATAACAACTAAAGGATTCAAACAACATCAAGACAAACAAACATCACAACAAGAGGAGCCAACCAATACAATACGAGGAACCAAATAACAATAAAAAAAGCTAAACAACAACAAGAGGAGTTGAATGACAACAAGAGAAATGAAACAACACAACAAGAGGAGTTGAAAAACAACAAGAGATTTCAAACAACACATGAATAAGAGGAATTGACCAACAACAAATTTTTTTGACCAATGACGAGTGGAACCAAGTAACAATTAAAGAAGTTGACCAATAGCCAAAGAAGAATCAATTAGTAACAAGAGGAACTGAGTAACAACCAAACAATAATGCAAAAGAAATGAAGAGAAATGACCTAAGTGATAATAAGAAAATTAAGCAATAGCAAGAGGCACCAATCAACATAATAAGAAAAACCAAACAACAAGAACAAGAGCCACAAGAGGAGTTGAGCAATAGTAAAAAAAACCAAGTAGCATAGCAATAGAGCCAATAAGCAAATAAGAAAAGTTGATCAACAATTTTTAAAAAAGTTAACTAACAACAAGAAGAGTTAATCAACAACAAAATAATATTTAACTTGACTAATAGCAAGAAGAGTCAAACAACAATGCAGAAGAAGTGAACAATAATGCACTATTGTTAAGTCATCATCTTACACTAATCAACCTTTATGTTGGATTTACACTAAGGTGGTAAAAATGATAAAATTAACCATAATGTTATCCCATTCACACAAAAAATTAACTTGGCAAATAACATGGCATTGGGGTTTAAAGGGGATACATTCTTGGGATATGTACATGTAACCTTAGGAATAAATATTTTCATTTTTTAAAGATTTGGGATCAAGTTAAGGTGGAATAAGGAGATTAATGTGACCCCTTGATTTCAAACGGTTAAATTATCCCTTCATGTTCCCAAGATTTTATAATGTTTTTCTCACAAACATATATTTTTTCATGTGAAGCACATAGAATAATGGGCAACAAATTTTGATATCAACCTTTATAATTTGCCCAAAATATTGGGTAGAATGAAAATTCTCAAATTTCTTGGGAGAATCTTCAAATATAGGATTTTTCCAAAGTGCCCAAACTCTTTGGGCATAAATGAAAACAATTTTTAAGCTTTCAAGGTGCCCAAAATTACTAGGCATATAAATTTACCAAAATGCTTAAATTTCTTAGGTAGTAATGAAATTTATCAACCTTTATATTATTTTCAAATAAACCAAAAATTACAAAACCAACCAAAGTGTTTTGAACATCTTGGAAAAAATTACCCTTGAATCTTTTCAAGCATTAAATTTTTTCAAATTCCAAAATCTCATACCACAAATGAAATCTTTTAACTATATATTTAGCCAAATATTATATTGGGTAGTTTGGACCCCTTGACATGATAGTTTAATAGAGGGTTAAATTAACCATGTCACATTATTTCATTTATCTCTTTTGTGTGAACAACATAAGGGTTTGTTTACTTTCAATGATACCCCAAAAGTCCTTCCAAAAACAAATAGAGCTCATGGCCCCAATATTTTTTTCAAAACGTTGTCCATGGATGATAATTAGTATGGGTCTTTTTTGTGGCAGAATTTGAGTTTATAGAATTAATGCATAATTGCAATTTCCATTAGAAGAAAAATTATTGTTTACAAGTACTTTTTGCAACCAAAAAATGTTGTTTGCAATTATTTTCAATTGCAAATGATGGGTTATACATATTCTAGGTATTTTAGGTTATTATACTTTAGGTTATGCCATAGACTATTATAGGCTATAACCTAGTCTATTAATGTTGCTATTTTGTCATATATTATTATAGGCTATTTTACCTTAGGGTATTATAGCTTTTAAAATTTTCTTAAAATAAATTTAGGTGGAATAAATGTAGTTGAAAAAAATCATTACACCAATGTGTGTCCCAATTCACTATGTATTTCACAATATTTTTGAATGAACTAAAACAAATTTACAATGACAAAAGTGACCAACCCCTTAGTGAATGGGGACCAATTATTATGGATAAATGAATTCATTAATAATTAATCAAATTCATTAATAATTAAACCATTACACTAGCCTTTTAGTTCATAGTTAAGGTAGGCTTTGAACCCAGCCCAAGTTAGGCACCTATCAAAATTGTGAGAAAAAAATTCAATTTTTTTTCATTTCTTTAAGATCTTATTGATAACGATCTTTTTTATGGATGTGTTGAGGTGAGTCACCTTCCACCTTTGGTGGTGTCTCATCATTGAACCCACTACAAAACCTTTATTCTTCTACCAACATTGTTAATTTTTCATTGTTAATGTCCCTATAAGACCCTAGTGGAGATGGCGGTGTCATCTCATGAGCATCATTGATGTCCCTAAAATGCCATTATGCACGTGGTAATATTTCTTTCTTGTTCACCTTGTTGTTTGTTATTAAATCTTGCATTAGTGCATTTATAATTTTATTACCTACAAGCACATGTGTTTCATATGCATCACCATTTGGATCCAAATTGTTTTCCAGCCACTTCTTTTGAATTATATCGTTAAATTTTTTATTTTTTTGTTATATAATTCCAATAGATAATCAAATTGTTTTTGAAACTGAGTTTTGTAGTTTCAAGCAATCATATGTGTTGCCCATGAATTGTCTCCAGGAGGATGTTGCAAGCTATTCAAAAAAATTAGAGTAATTAGTGCAACCATGCTAATAGGAGTCACACCCACCCCCTTAAAACTATGTTTTTCCACCATTTATCTCAAGAATATTTTAAAAATATTTTTAGAGCATCTTTTTAATTTTTAAATAAAATTTCAATTCTAAAAAATATTATTATGTTAAGGTTTATGTTAAAATTTACTAAAATTATGTCTTTTTTAATTTAATCAAATGATTTTTGTGTATATTTTATTCACTAAATTGATTTTTTTTTGCATATGTATACCAATATATTGAAAATAACATTGTATAAACACAAGTCCACTATAGTTATTCTCTTTTTTTACAATTCAAAATACACAAAATCAAATAGTGGTTATGATTTCTAATGATACGTGTTAGTGCAATTACACTTCAAACCTAGGGCCCATAAAATCGTGTAGTCTTGTAAACATGTATGTAATCCATAGATTTTATAGTCTTGTAGCCCATTTTCTAATGTGTAATATCCCATTTTTATTTTCAACTTTACATCTATCTTCAATAAATTTGTTTGCTCCATAAACAAGTACAAGTATAGATGTCTATAGGAGTTCAACAAGACTATGATGCACTCCCTTTAAACATTTTTGGAAATGAATGAAATAACTTTTAACAAGATATTCAAATTACTCCCTTGAAGGTTCACAACAATCAAATTGAAGTGGTGAATAATTATAACTTTCATTAACCAATTATACACTTCCACCTCTCACAACTATTAGAAGTACCAAAATGTCATTGCTCATAACATCTCCAATAAATAGTTTGATCCAAATTTAACTCCAATAATGTCATTTTATGGAAAAAATATTGAACTCATTACCATTTCATTTATTGGAACATCAAACCCTTGTTGAATGTTGGAATCTAGTGGATGTGTTGTAGACAACCAACATTCAGATGATGTCATTTTAGGAAGTTCATCTAATAATTTGATTTTTTTGTTATATTTCATTTAATGAAGAAGACACATTTTTTGGAATGGTATTATAATGGTCATGAGTCACTCCATTATAAGGTTCTTTAAATTAAAATTTTTAGTTGTTAATTTTAATAATCCTTTAACAATTTAATATGTGTAAAAATAAATTCTTATTATTTGGGGTTGTCATAGATTTTATCATAACAAATTTTGACCAATATATTTTCTGACTTTATTCATGCCACATTATATTCAATGCAAGATTCTACACATGATGACATGTGTTAAATTTCACAAATGAAATCTATATGTCATTTAGATTTATTTTTCAATTAATTACTAAAGTATGTCTTCACAACAACTCCATTAAAACATAATTGTTTAATGTTTTTCATGGCTTCTGCTATAAGAATGAATTCTTTTTTGTGTGTTGTCATTTTTTCATTCAAATGAGTTTATTGATTGATAAAAGCTTGTGGAGGAAAAGCTTTGGCAATTTGATAGTTTATAGAATAGGCTAGACAAGATCAAAGCATCATTAGTTCATTAAGATTAGGTCATGGATGCCCAATTGCAAAAGATCCTAAAGTTAATTGGGGAGGTAGACATCAAAGAAACCATAATGATGTTATCCTTCAAGCAAAAGTGGGAACCTAGTAGTTGAAAAAAAACACTTCCCAAGAACAACCTTGGCAAATACTCAAGATTAATATGTAAAGCATGTTGGTACCACCATGGCACTTTGGAAGGCAAACAAAACACTCTACATGTAATAACTTACCTACTAAGAATGCTTCCCCAATGTTAATGTAAACAAGGTGCCATTGACATATAGTCCCAAGTAATGAAAGTTTTGATGATAGTAGCAATAATACAATTTCCTTTGACTAGGCAATGCATTACCATACCCCTTCATTTGAACTACATACTACTATTGAGTTTAGATGCCAATGGGAGAATTATGCACTTTCTTTTAGGCACACATTTGATAGTTAATCTTTCTAGCATTGTTGTAGATTACCTGATTTGGATTTCAAAGGTGAAAGCCAAAGTAGAGGGGGGATAGTGTTAATGGGCAAGTTAACATATAATAAATCGATCTAAACAATATCCTATTAAATTATAATTACCAGTGGTAGGTGAATGTATTTACCATTATTTAGTTACCTAGATATAATGAAACCACTAGATTTAATTAGTGCTAGAAGGTAGAAATGGCACTACATTGCCATTTCACTTGAGTTAACTTAGGAAAATATTAGGAGAAATACAAAAAAAAGGAAGGGATATAGTTGGGGAGTGGGTGAAATCCTTGTGGAGATTCTCCCTCCCCCATCATTGTGTGTTGTTGGATGTGGGTGAGTTTGGAGGAGATGTTAAAGGAGCTTGGAGAAAATAAGAGGAACCTTTTTTCATTTCGAGTTTGTGAATAAAAAAATGTGGAGATTCATGGAAATTATTGCTTACATACTTTTTAAGTTTCTTTTTAAAGTTTTTTTAAACTTATGGAGTTGTGTATGTGGGTTTTAGCTCCTTGGAAATTTGTTACATGAAGGTAGATTGGACATGATGTTGCAAAGGCCACAATGTTTAATGATAATCTATAGGTGGTACACATGGCTACAATAATGGCACCCACAACATTTTGTTTTTGTTTTCTTTTACATCTTTGAGGTTTTTGTCTTGAACATTATTCTTTTTCTAGAAAATTTAGTGAGGTAAATTACTATTTTGATTTATATGTTTATTGTGTCAAGATGTTTAATCCATTTATTTTCATTGGTGATTTCTTTTTTTCAAGAAGTAAGTTCTTATTCTAGATGTAGGTACTTGTTGGGCCTTGGGACTTGACTTGCTTAGTGTGTAGGCCATGGAATTTTTTTAGCATGTAGATAATATGTGAAATTCTGCCAACATCAAAATTATTCGAATTATATGTGAAGGTGGGGACCAAAAATCAGGTGCATCTATTCCCTAATGTGAGATCCTAAATCATTTTTGGGAATTGTTTTGGCTAGCTAATATTTTGAGAAAATTGTGTCATGATCAACATTTATGTCGCAAAAGAGGTGGAAAAAGGAGGCCTAAGAGGAAGGGGTGAACTAGATTAAGTTTATTGTGGTTAAATTCAAGGTTTTCATTGGGGTTTTGATTTGTGTGGCTATCAAGAAGGTACCATACCTGAAATTGCATTGGTCAGAATCTAGTGATTTTTTTTGAATTCTTGCCATTATAAACTATATCACTAAAAGGAGTTTGGGAGACATTTTAAAATGCATTCATCTAATTGACAATAATTCAATTGTCATAGATAAGACTGAACTTGCTTATGAAAAATTTGCAAAGATTAGGTGGTTAATTGAAACATGTAATTTTGGAATGTGGAATAAAATTTATTTGTGGATAAAATGATGGTCAAGTACATTAGGAAATATTTGTCCATATGGTAATACATCAAAGCTAAGCTTTGCAGATATGGAATGAAGATTTGGTGTTTGGTTAATGCCAAATTTAAGTATGTGCAAAATAAAATAAAATGTGTTTAAAGTATTGAATACATGAGGCATGTCATGAGGATATTGAATGTGTAATATATATAAGTTTGTCCATGAACCCATGGACAATACATAAACAACAATCACATTGTCACATGTGATAACTTTTTCTTTAGCCCTACATTGTTTTAAGACAGTTTTAAGGTTCAAGTGCATGCCATAAGGATTTGCAAGATTAATTGGAAGAGGTGGCCTAGTGTTTTGACTATTGATCCAAATAGAAGATCAACTTTAATACCACATGCATGTTTTATATAAGCTTATCGTAGTTTCTTGATTTGACAACAAATTAATTTTCATTTTTTCCATTGTTTTTAGTCCCATTGATCCTGCAAGTGGCACATTTGCTACTCAATGGCATTTAATTAATTCATTTGAAATCGCAACTAGCCTAATGTTGATGCACTACCAAAAGCACATATGTGAAGTTGATATTCAAGATTAATTTTGTGGTAATTATATGTTACAAATGTGGGATCACAAATGGTGGCATTGGGTCATGTTAATGTTATAGATACCACCATGGTGAACTCCTATATTATGTACAAGGCACATGTGATCCATTTTAGCAAGTTTGTGGAAGGTTGAAAATAATCTCACACTTGAAGTTCAATCTGATTTTGGCGAGGGTTTTTATAACACCAAACATTCCAATTCTAAAAAAACCACAATGGTAGAAGTTGCTATACCAATCCCACGAGGTTGCATTAATCCATGTAGTGAACTTGACCTTTTAAGATGATAAGATTATGTGCGGTGTGTAAAAAGAAAGACATCATGTGAAGATGCTACAATATGTTTTGGTACTTATTATGCGAATTCATTAAATAATACATTTATATAGATTGTATAATTGGAAGGAAAAATATTGTTTGCAATCCATTTTTGCAATTCAAAAATGTTGTTTGCAATTGTTTTTTAATTACAAGAAAACATTTTTAAAATATAAACATTGGTTGCAAATGACATGTTTTCTTCAAGTGTATGTTGGTTTAAGGTTTCCTAGCTTTATACGACATTTTGTGATCAATTTTCAGAGCTGCATAACTTTATTTTATATAATTTTATTAGTTCTTTAAATCACATGGTCTAATTATGTCATGTGCCATTAAATTTTCACTTAACTATAATAAAATAAAAAATGTTATGAGCCATTGTTCATCTACAATTTTCCTTGATTGTTGTGGTATTTTGTGATTGATTTTGAGACTTGTATAATCTTTTTGTTATTTTGTCCATTACCTAAACTGCATGGGTCTACATATGTAGTTACACAATTATGACTAAAATTTCACCAAATTTTAATAAAATCGGAGAAAGTTTATGACAATTGTTCATCGAGGAGTTTTCTAATTTGTTGTGGCATTTTCTGATCAATTTTCAAAGGTGCATGCATAACTTTTGATAATTTGGACTTTTTAATAAGAGGGGCCCAGACTTTCCCCACCCCAATGCTTCAATGCAGGCACCCTTGATTGGCGGACGTGGATGAATGATGGCTGATAACAGTAAAAACAAAAAGTTTGTCAAAAGAAAAAGAAAAAGAAGTTTTCTTTCACTGACATTGTCTGGATGCACATCCAATGTGCATCTTTGACCACAAGTTTCTTCCACATCCAATCCCATTTTGTGCAGTTTTTTTTTTTCCCACCCACTTCAAATGGATGTCTTCTATCCAACCTAATTTTTTTGTGAATCATTGAAGAATGGTAGCTAACCCAAAATCCCTAAAAACTTAGAATTTTGAGGGCTACCAAAAACCAAAAAGATTTCACTTTCCATGGTGGGGATTTTCTAGATCTCAACGTAATCCCCCCAGTTTACGAAAACTCAACTCAATAAAGTTGTAGATGACTTCAAGCTTTTCTAGGGGTTTAGGGTTTGTAGTGGGCTGGTTCCTCTTTCAAAGTGGGATTATTTTGGTCAAAGGTTGTTTAAAGGTTAAGGATTATAGTTTATATAGTAAACCATCATATTCCTGAGGGGAGCAATCTTTTTTGAACAATGTAGCTTGGTTGTGAAATCCTTGGTTTGCAAATTGTAACTCATCACACTGGAACTCAAAGTGAACTTGCTACCAGATTTATATTGTAAACAAGTAGAATCAAGAATTTTGAAAGTTTGGCATTTTAAAATCTCCAGATGCCCTGATAATAAGTTAGTCACTTCATTTGTGTTGTCAAATGAAAATTTGTGGGTTCTTTGGACTCCTGAGAGCATACCCAGTCATGCTCAGTATGCTACCCTGCAAAAATAGTTATTTACTTTTCCACAACCGGGCCCACTATACTCAACTCAAACTGAGATTGCAAATAGGTGGCAGACTACTAATAGCAAAACACCTGGACTAATGAGTATGATTGGCCAATCAGAAACAGAGACCAGCAGTCAGATCACATTTATTACACTGTTCTCTCGCAAGTGCACAGTTTTGCTGTGCCTTTCACCAGCCTCAGCAAACTGTAGACCGTATGCAAGAGCAAAAACTAAATTCCAGAGCCAAAACGGGCATGTTCTGACTTTCTTCGTCCAATTTTAATGTGCATGGTCATGTACATAGCAGTCCTGGGGATGCTCCGTAGAGGGAGAAAAAACCTTCCATCATTAGGAACAATCAGCACTGCCTTGCTACCCAGCAGAGTATATTAGCACAGACAATCAAGTAATGTACTGATCATTACTAATTTCTGACATGGATTGTTAGGGTTTTAAAAAGTAATTGACCACCACTTTTGATTACATGCAATGCTTTTTTCTTTTCTTTTTTCAATTTTGTAACGTAGCCAAGGCGGCGATGATTTGGCTATGGTCTGATGATCATCCCACAAGAGGATTTAGCAAAATTTGGCTATATTTCACATAGTATAAGTCAGAGAGGAATATAGAAAACTTTAGGAATCCTGCTATATTTTGGTGACATGCTTAAAACCTTTTATTTGGGCTAATTTTTTTCCAAATAAACAGCCTTTGTATGAGTGCACTGACTCTTTTTTTTTTTTTTTTGGTCTCCCCAAGATGCAGAAATTTGCAAAATAAACAACTCTTGTAGGCTACTTGGAGCTTGATCTAAAAATCTGGAAATTTTTCTTTAAATTTCTGAAATCTGGAGACTTTTTTTTAAAATCCCTTTAATTTTATTTATTTTTGTCACTGGGGCGAAGTTTCTCCTTAAGATATAACCCCTGGTTACAAAATTTTAACTGCCCACTTGACCCAGATGCCAGCACCCCCACCAATGCACCATTCAAAAAATCTTCTTGTTTTCACGTGAATTGGGATGAAATTCAAATTAGTTAAGGTCAGAGTGAACCAACATGCATAGGCAGGGTGGATGGTGTGTGGATGAGAAACAGTTTTTCATTCTATTCTGGTTAATCAGAATGGTAGCTATGTAACAACAATCTGTTTGTATCTACCTACCTGGTAGGCACCAAGTTCATTACCTGCTAACCTGCCTACATAGTAACCCCTTCCGTTCCCCACCTATTTATGTGTGATACTTACCCACTTATATAGGTTGCTCCCAATGTTCCCAATGTTGGGTGGTTCTTTCTTTTTATAAAGAACCTTTGATGAAAAAATAAAAATTAGAACAATTTTGGTTCCATTTCCACACATAAATGAAACCAGGAATCTGAATACCCAATTCTTTAAAAAAAAATTTAAAAATTAGTTTCTTTTTTGAAAAATCAGTCCTGCTTTTGGTCTGGTCCTGATAACTTGGACTAGATGTGCTAGTTAATTTTCACTTAGCCCCAACTTTTTGTTTTGCTTTTTTCAAAAATATTGGTTTGGAGTTCCGACTTTGGTACCACATATAAGTAGAACTAATAACCCAATTTTAAGTTCAGTTCTTAAAATTTTAACTTTCCAGTTTCAAAACTAGTTTCAAAAATCAAACACAATTTCAATTGAATTTGGTATAAGAAATCCCCTAGAATGCAACCATACCTTTTGCAATTATATGTAACTTGTTATTATTTGCAACTTACAATTAGTTGGTTTTTCAACTATTTTGCAAAACTTCAACATTTCTTTCATTGGTCGCATTTACAATTTGAAATGCAAGTACTGACAACTAATCTTCTCACGTGGATGAATTGTGAATGATTTTGCATCCACCTAGCTCATCACGTATTGCATTAATTACAAATATAATTAAATATTGGTAACAATGATCACATGGACCTAAAGCCCCTAGCTATATGTTAAGGTTTACTAATAATATACCAAAGGTATATTGTGTAAAGGTATATATTTAAGGGTATAAAGGTAAATCGAGGGTTTATAACATGTAGGTAAATAGGCCTATCTACCTATGGTTACTTACCTACCTATTTAGCCAAATACGTAATATGTAAGTAGATTAAGTACGTAACAATTAATTAAGGTAAGCTAGCTAGGCTAGATACTTATTTATAACTACCTATATTATTTTATCTAGGCTTAGGCTAGGTAGGTACATTAGGTAATATGTAGAAAGTAGTAAGAAGGTAGGCTAAATAATATGGTAAATAGGTAGGTTACCTTGTATGGGACAAAGGATGTGGAATAGTGTTGTACTGTTTTCCTCTCATCATATTTATCCCATCTTTTGTCAACAAGTTCAACTTTTTAAATTATATAACTAGGTGAATACACAGAGTACATGCATGACAAATATTCAAAGTACAAATGCCACTTGGGATAAGCTAATTTTGAAAAGGCTTTTGAGAAACAAATTAAATAGGATTTTACCTATTTGAGCCTACCTATTAACCTAGCCTAAGCCTACATATGTATCTACCTAGGCCTACCTACTTACCTATTTAGGCCTACTCACTTACCTATTTATTTAGGTTAGATGTAATGGCACATGGTAAATGACCATTCATATGCATGAATAACCTTACATTGGCAACTATCGTTAATCTAAATAACCAATATTTTGTAAATATGCCATGTATCATAATGAAATGCATTTTGAATTGTATAGATAACACAATGCAAGGTCCATCCAATTTGGTTGCATAAATGTGTTGCCTTTAGGTGCACAAGACATGGTTTGCATACAAATCAATTAGATGCATGATCATTGACTTCATCGAACTTTGAAACTCATATCTTGTTGTTCTTTCACAAACTAACCATGCTTATTATATGATTGTATAGTTAGTCATATAACCAATGGGGATTTGGTCTAGATTCACAGAATGGAAGAACATGGGTTTGTACATCTTGCATATATTATTTATTTTGTAACTTCATTTACTTGGAATCATTTTTTATAAACTACCTTTGTTGATATCATCCAACTATTACCTAGTAAATGAAGCATTTCTATTTCCATCAAGTTTGTTTTGCTAATTTGATTTTGTATATGATTCATAAATTATGCGAATATAAAGGGTTTGCTAACTCTATAATCATCAATTTGGTGGCTAGGTATTTGATGGACCACTTTAAAAAATAAACTTGAAGACAAGTCAAAATGGAAAAAATTCCAAATTAAATTTGTGCAACTTGCAAATATTTTTTTCCCATTTATTACTACCTTATATTACTATAGCTAGGGCATGTCATCCTTGTTTCTAGGATAAGACAACACTCACAATTGGGCATTTATTTTACATTAATTTTTTTGTAATTAGCCACAACCATCATTTTGAAAACTAAAAGGTTTAATTTATCTTAACTATTGAAATAATGTGTCAAATTGTTAGTTATCACAGTTGAATTTGAATCATTGATTGCATGGAAATAAAACCTTGGAAAATAAAGTGGTTGCTTATAACAAATGCTAGTTCATTGAATATTTTTTGTGTCAAGAAATGTGAAAAGAATAATTGAATGAGGTCCTTTATTTTGGATATGATTTGCAATTAAAAAGTTCCTTTGCAAATTTTGATTTCAAGGCCAATGAGCCTTCAAGTCCTTAGATAACTAATGACTTAAATCCATTTGATTGTGAATGGACCCAATCTTTTAATCATAAGCATATCACATTATCAAATATCTTAATTAAAAATCCATTAACTATCATTTACACAATTTTTATATCAACTATGATTATTATAAAAGAAATGAACCTATTAAATGCACCTAATTGCCAAATCAATGTCTTTTTATCATAACATATAGGTTAAATGTTTTTGATAATAATGAACAGTGAATTGCTTATTGAAATATAAATATGATTATTTGAAAATATTTGTTACTTTATGCTGTGTAAGTGGGCAATTGACACGATATTATGATTCTAAATTCTTGTAAATATTGTAGATGCACATGATAAATAATTAAATATTTTCTGTTCCAATTTTTTTTTCAAATTAAGAAAATGATCATCAATAATGTTGTATTTGAAGTTGGATTATGATGTGCCATCACTATAAGGCCCACAAATGATTACATGACATATTTTGAATATTAAATGATTCCTTGAAAGACTTCGTATTTTTGAAGATGTTGAAGGCATTATGAAAACAACAATTTTTTTTTTTTTTTTTGATGGCATTTCAATGAATCTTAGCTTCTTATGGTATTTTCAACAAATAAGTGGTTATAAATAATATAACCAAAAAATGTAAAATGTATGCCCAATCACTTGTACCAGGGGACTTTTTAACTTAAATGCAATTCAATCTATATATATGTAACCATGTTGATGAAATTGTTCCAAATGGATCAATCCTATTGAAATTGATGGAATTTATTAGGTGGTCATTCTATTCTTGTGAAGTAATTTTCCATTGATATTGACCATTTTAACAAATTTCCATCATCATAATTGTATGTGTTCTTCAAACCCTAAACCATAATTGAAAGTGAATTATGTGAATTTGATTAGATTTCAGGGAAGAAAATTTCCACTAATTTAATTACTCATTCACAGGAAAGATGATAGTTCTAGAACAATAGTGTGTGGCATAATACTATTGATTTGAAATGGATGAATGATAATGTTTAGAATATGTAGATGAATGGGGTTGATAGTCCATTCACTCTTCCTTTCAAGTGTTTATGCAAATGTGGGTGTAACTTTAATCTAGTTTTCTCCCTTTCATGATTTCATGTTGTTAGGTGGTTGTTAAAAATTGGGAGTAAGTCTTTTGTGTAATGAATCTATGTCACAATAAACTAATTTTTTATTTTTCTTATTTATGTGTTCACAAGAACAAATGTACATGTCTTTTGTGGGTGATTCTCATAAAACAAAATTTGTAAGCATGTGTGATGAGTTCCTCAATGGTTGTACCCACCTAAAGACTAAGTTTTAGGTGCGTGAGTGATCTTAGCCCAAAAACATGTAAGTTTTATTTTTGGTATTATTGGGGTTTTGTTGGTGTGGGTGTTGTGCCAGATTTTAGTTGGATAACCTATTTATATGTTAGTAAATACTTAATTGAAAATTAACTTTCATAGGTCCAAACCCTTTGTAAGCTATGTGAACATTGTTCCAAAAATGATGTGCTATAAGAAATAAAATAATCCAATGTATCCCCTTGTTTGTGCCTTTTATGTTTAAAACAGTCCCTTCCATATAGGCCTTGGGGATCAACCTCATTTTAACTATGGCTGTTGTATTGACAATTAATGTAAGTAGTTAAACATTAGTGGACCCATCCCCAGCCTTTAGGTTTTTGCTTGAACATTGCACATTTTTTCCCCCAAATATCCAATCCAAGAACACACTGAAAAGGGACATTATTGAGGCTTCAAAGGACATTTTGTCACCACTAGCTGGCTTGTATTTTCTTTCTTTGAAGAACTCAATGGTAAAAGGGTTGATTAATTTTAAAATTTAATATTGCACCATCAAAATGTGTGCGACAATTTTTTTTGTTGATTTGTTTGATGTCAAGTTCACATTGTTAGATCATGCATTGTGCCAAAATATGGCATGCATGATTATATTTGTAATAGTATGTGTCAACCATGACTATATGATTATATGATTGCATTGTATCAAAGTTCAAAATATGATATTTGATTGTCTTTAAATTTTCCTTTGTGGGGGGGGGGGGGGGGGGGGGAGGGGATATACATAGGTTTCATAAACAATAAGAAATATAAAGTTTTTACATTCAAGCTCTTATTTTATTAGTTCACTCTAAATTTAATTAATTTTTACCTTTTGTGCAAATTGATTTCATATATGACAGTCCTCACTCCACTTGAATTTTTAATTTTGAGTTTGTTATGAATGCCCAAATATGCTGTCTTTCATTTTTTGCGTTTAATTCTCATACAATGTTTTGCTTATTTAATAAATATTTAACAAGGTCAATATGACACATCTTCTAGTTGAAGAATGTGTCACTCTTGGAGTTCCCAAATTGTTTTTTTTCAATTTTTGAGTTGGACTTTCATTATGTTTTTTTCTTTGTTTTTGGTCAAATGGAGTCAGTATGCTAAATCTTCAAGTTGCCCTAGGTAGTCAAGTGGTCCCAACCTTGACTAGGCCTATAGATGAACTTAATAATGTGGTCCCAATGGTGAGTAGGGGTGTCTTACTATGCACAATGAAATGACCTTCACGAATACATGATTAAAATTGGGATGTAGTCATAAAATGTTATAATCATGGATGCCATGTTTTGACCTAGTGATGTTTGAGCCTATCCATGAGAGTCATAGTTCATGACACATAGTTTGTTCTCTTTCTTTGTCATTTGTTGATAGCAAACTATTTCTATCACCTTATCAAATTAGGTCAAGTTTCGCCACCTTAAATTGTTTGTTTTCCTTATTGTATGTTTAATCAACCCATTGACTTCTAGGGTATCGATCTTTTCCTTTTTGCCCATGGTGTGAATGCATTCATACACATGATGTAGAGCGCAATGTTGTGGCAACCATTAATTGTTCATGAAGTTGGTTTCCATGTCGTCCATGAATTAGATTGTGTACATTCCTTTCCAACAATGAAGTTTGCACCCTTCGATACCTTGTCATTGGTGATCCCACATAAGTAAAATTTGATTCTTTGATACATGCATGGTCTTAGTTTGCCAAGAACCTATTCGTTAACAATATTGGCTTGCAATTAAAAATCCTTACCTACACATGGATATGGAAATATGTAATTAAGATGAACATTTCATGCCAGTGTTCCTAGTTTCAATGTATATTGTGCTAGTTAGCTTTTTGAAAGTGATTGGAAGTAGGCTGTTAGTAGTCGAGGGGGCTTCAATTGGACGGTCTATGATCAAATATGGAGCCAAGAACCAAAATGTGGATTGGGTTGATTTGTTTTTGTTTTGCCAAGTGGAACATGAGGTCCGAAAGGTGCAAAACTGGGATTTGTTTTTCCAAATTTGTGATGCACCACAATGGTGAGCCTCCCAGAACAACTTTCTCCTTAATTGGTGAAGTGTTGTGCATGACAATATAAAAAAAGTAGCCAAAAAACCCTATTTGTGGTGACATGCTCACCAAGTACAAAAAAATTGGAAGGAATTGGGGAGATTTTTAATTAAAAAAGGAAACTTGTCACGGAATACCCATTCACTTTTGAAACCATAGTGTAAGCTTTTGTTGATCTTTTGCCAAAGAAAAAAAGACTAGTAAATAGAGGGTGTTGAACATCCTCCCTCAAGTTTCAGTTCAGGTGGTGTCTTCACCACTGAACCTGCATCAGTGAAAGAAATCTCACACGATCCTCAAGTTGCAGTAATGAGGTCTGGCTTTTATTCCAACGACTCCAATGATTTGGTACAGCAATGGGGTTGCAGTCTCTGTGATCATTATCTACCAGCACCCACAGGCTGCTGCACTCTGCAGCATGTTGGCCAAAGAAACATTTACGAAACAGCTTTCTTCTTCGCACAAGGACTTCGGAGACTAGATGCACACACAGAGACGATAATATAAATATCTATTGTAAAAGCTTAGTGGAAGTTCCACTAAATAACAGCACACAAATACATGTCTGTCTGGAAACTATATGGATGGTGAAATGAAAGACACCAAAGTTAACAGCTATTGGGTTTCATTTACAGACTAAAAAATAAAGTGATTTTGGAGGTTTTCAGTCGGCCAGGAGTGAGAGGAAAAAGAGAAGTTAAAATCCTCTCATTTCTTTACTTGGTTTTCAGTGTGTAGCTAAAAAAAATATAGTATGAAAGGATGATTACAGATTTGCACTTCATATTTGGTTTGTAGCCAGGTTTGACTAAATAGTCCCAGGATGATCACCACGTTTCCTCCAGCTTCCAATGGATAATATAGCTAGTTTGGCTACAAACCAAAATTCCTAAGAGGAAACACTGAAGGAAAGATATGAATTTCCAACACATATGAGCAGAGAGCAGTACCTACTGAGAGACAAGGGGAATCTATGTCAGTGCAACGATAATAACCTGACACTCCCGCAGTGCCACCTGAGAAAGCTGTGGAGAAAAATTAATTAAAATCCCAAATTGACAGATCGTGAAAGGGGGCATGGAATCATGCAGGTTTGATAGCACTCTGTCCCCACCGCTGTCAAATTTCGAAAAATACCAGGAGATGGTCTTCAATACGCACCTCTGCAAGGTTTTTGCAACAGGCCCACGCATGTTGTCGCCTTGTGCTGCTTCTAAGGGAGGGAGTTTGTCACTGAACGTGGCCGTTGACACGAGACTCTTATCGTTTTCAGTACCACCCAACACATTACACAGTACTTTACACAACACCATTGATGGCGTTATCCACTGAATTGGCCTGCTTTGGTTTGGCGTTTGTGTAGTCATCTGCTATTGTGACAACCGATGTTATTTTCCCAGTTTTCTGATGTAACAATTATTTAGTGCAACATGTGACTATCCAAAAGATGATTAAAAAATATTTCATTAAAAAATATTTCAATTAACTTATTTTCTTTGATCACAATCATACAAATTGTACATTATTAAATAGTAGGAGTACTATGCGACATCTTTAGTGATCATTCTAAACAGGATTTACACCCACTTTGCTAATATCAATTTTGGATATTCTTCTGCATTGATGTTTCAAGTATTCACTTAATAATGACCACTGAACCTAAAGGAAAGGAGGATATGTAGTATAGAAGTCTTAAAACTATGTTGGATGGAGACTTGAGACGTACAGAAAACATTGAGTTGATGGGAAAATGACATTACTTGACATAATAAAAGTATTCATTAAACCTTAAACTCTTAAAAGGAAAATGACCTCCATAATATGATGTTTCTTTAAAGATTTCTCTAATGTGGCAATCATCCATAGGAAGATTTAGCCAAATCTGGCTCTAAGCCAGACTCGAAGTACAATTTTATAATCAACCTCCTAGGTATATTTGTGGGCTATACACTAGAAACCAAATATAGAAATCTGAAAAGCTTTCCTTTTTTTTTTTCCCCCTTCACTTCTAGCAATTGGAAACCTTCAAAATCATATCATTTTCAAGTATTTTAATTTTAATTTCTCTCTTTGTAAAAAAAATAGCCAGAAAAAAAAGGGTTGCTCCATCTTCTCAAATCAATTCATTTAACTATGACCATAACCTATTTCTCTTGTTTTCTCCTTGTCAGGTAGTTATCTTTTTGGTTAAATTGTAGGTAGCAATGGTGTTGCTGATGCCATCAAGGCCCACATCACCTATTTGCTCCACTCCCAAAACACAAAACATGGAAGTGGATAGCAAGGTGGGCTGGTGCCATTTTCTTACCTGACGAATGATCTCTTCCATGCTAATTTATATGGTCAACTTAATTATGATTAATGATTTCTTTTCAAGTTCCTCATCATGTCTACTGAACCTTGAATTTCAGCCACCGTTTGGAAATGACAAAATTGAGATGGATGGATGAAGGTTAATTGCCAAAACGAAAAATCAAGATAAAATCTTGATGAGAAACACTCAAGACTAAAAAAGAGGTCTGGAGTTGGTCGTGGAGTCCAATAAAGGCAAAATGGACTATGTCCTTCCTTTCCCCATTTCGGATTCTTTATCCTTGTTGTAGTGCTTCTTTGTACTATGGAATGTGGAATCACATGTTTCACATAGGAACATTCATTGTGAGCCCTGTATGTTGAGCTGGTAATGGGTTCCACACATGCATGCTCCAAAGTGTAACTGGTGTTCCTACCGTTGATTCAAATCTCAAACATGTTCTCCACCATCTATTCACATTCCAAGTGAAATGGACCATATGAAAAATGGAACTAGCCGATACTTATTTGCCCAGTCCCCCACTCCCACTTAAGGAAATGACTGGAAGGGTGCTTGAAGAGGACATGTAACTCTTTATGTAATAAAGAATGGGATGTATTGCCATCATAAATGAAATGAAAAAAGCTCCATGAGCATCCATGATTGACATAACTAATGATGCCTTGGCAGTGGAGGGCGGCACCACTGGATGCAATCTATCCTGTACCAAGCCTTTCTGACTGCTGATGGAGCGCTTTTGCCTTTTCATGTAGTTGCAATAGCTTGCATTAGGAAAACAAAGATTTTGAAGATGAAGCAAGTGACAATCTTGTGCCCAGGGCTGCAGAACTTTCAGAGTTACAAATTGCCAAGAACCTAAGCTGTCAAATGAAGAGAAATGCGATTTCCTGCGATTCCACAATCACTTTTCTGAACAGTATAAACTATGTTGAACAATTGTACACCTAAGTGACCATGTAACAAACTACATGTTAAGTTACTATGTAACAAATTACGTGTTTCTAGATAGGCCTACTTCATCTGACAAAGAATTAGAGATTGATATTTCACTAGTGAAAAAATTCCTGTCTATGAATTGAGGTTTAAAAATAAAAATAAAAATATTTGTGATGCAGTGTAGACTAGCCCATCACCATTTGTATATATCTTCATCATATGTGTTTCATTTTGAGTGATTTAAAATGTTAGGGGAGCACTACCTCAAGCTTTAGAAATTATCATTGAAGTGCAAAGGGAAAGAAATAATGAGAAAAAAAGAAAAAGAAAAAAAACTTTCTAACTTACAAAATGAGTTTCTTTTTCTTTTTTGGACCCCTCCTATTTTCAAACCTCATAATTTTTTTATTTCTTACTCATTTTAAATGATTTAAAGTGCTATAGGAGCACCACCTGAAGTACAAATCAACTCTAATATCAACAACGCAACATACAAAGATGTTTTTGAGTGATTGGGAACCGACTTTGTATTGTTTGGTGCTTTGTTTTTAAAAGATCATGACACCCTTTACATTGGAGGGCAGTAACTTTTTCATTTCTAATGCATTTTTAACGATTGTTAGTGTCTCAGATGTGCCAAGAGGAAGGGTTCAAGTTTTGTTGGGACACCAGAAACAATGGAGCCCTCCCCTTGGATGCGGCCTGCCCTTAGCAATTAACCTCACCAGCCAATACCCCAGTCACACTGGCCATCATTCACATGAGGAATTAACCAAATTTGGAAGGTAGAAAAAGTTAAGAATCTTGCTGTAGTCTGGTGACATGCTAGAACCTATTCTCTTAATATGAATTTCAGACATTTCCTTGAAATCTAGTAAAATGGGCACATTTTGTGTATGAGTCGCATTGGATTTCTTGTGTTGCCAAGTGCCAAAACTAGGCAAATGAAGAATCACTGATCCTAATCATGGAATTTTTTCCCATCTACTATTTCTGTGTAAGAAAATGATTTCAGTTTGCAATTCAGAAAAAGTCAGTATATATGCACAGCATAATTTGTGCAAAGATAACATTCTCCAATTTGTTACATGCAAACAAAATACCAAATCATTTGCCAAATGTCAAACTATTAATAAACACTCTACTTTCAATCTAATACATTTTTATTGCTATAGAAAATATCAGCATTTCAGGCAAGATTAGGAATTAAAATGCAATTCTTTTAAGGGGGGGGGAGGGGAGGGGGAGGAGGGGGGGTTCAATTGCCAGAATTAGGAAAAGTATAAATTAAAATCTCTAGATTTCTAGACTAGGGTTGTAGTATGAGGTAACCAAGAATGTTTAACCAATTTTCTTTTTTAGTGTCATATTTCTTTAATAATAGTCAAATTTAGGGGGGAAAATACTGCTGGAAATGACTACTGAAAACAAAAACGTTGTGTTAAGATGCACATTACTATCAGATGGACATTAATAGCGCAAAGACAGAGAACACTGACGTACCTAATAGAGCAATAACAATTATTGGAATCTAATTTCTTAGCCCCATCATTACCCGGCTTCTTTGCTCACAAGTGACAAAAGTGTGCTTCAAAGTTGTTAATTAATGATGAATTTTGCTGGCAATTTCTCCCGTAAAGAGTTTGTTAATTATGATTATTTTTCTGGCTATATTAATTTCTACCCACAATAGTTGTTAAGTATGATGGATTTTCTGGCAATTAATTTCTCTCCAAGAGAGTTGTTAAGTATGCTGAGTTTTCTGGCAATTTCTCTCCGAAAAGAGTTTAATAATTACGATTAATTTTCTGGAAAGTAACTCCTCTCCAAAAGAGATGTGAATTATGATGAAAATTTCTGGCAATTAATTTCTCTCCAAAAGATCATTGCGCACATTTATTAGTGCGATTAGTGGACCGTTCGTACTTGGTACCCGTTTGTTGTTGCTCTCGAGAGGCAAAACTTGTTCACAGAGTGTGTTGCGGCGAGCTCCGCGTAGGTAACTCATGCCATTGGACATGGGTTCTTTGACTCTCTTCAGGCTGCACAAATTTCAAAACTCGGCATGCGCTTTACTAGTGAGAGGTTGTTGCAATTGAGATCGGTCCTGTGCTTGCACTGAATCATCCAAACATCTTGGGGTTCCACCAATTTTTAGGGGTTGTCGATTACTTTTATTATGCTGGAAATTAACGCAAGCTCGCACTTCTGGAGTCCCAGCACTTCTGGAGTCTTCATTGTACTGAAGAAGGGTCGAGCATGAAGTTGCTTATTATCATCTCGTCGTAGAAGCAACAGGCAGAAGATTGCTTATATCATCTCGTTGTAGAAGCGACAGGCACGAGGTTGCTTATGATCATCCTGTTGCCCCTTGCAAGGTGGTCGAAAGTGGAGAGAAACGAGACCGATTCCTTGGCGTCTTCGGATGAGGAGCGTCGTGTGTGACTCCCGCCTCATCGTTTCAGTTACCATTGTTATCTTATCAACGTCGACGCTGACCTGAACTTTCTCCATACAGAAAGGTTCTCACTGGCGAGGAGTTGTTAGAGCTCTTGGGGACTCTACTATTTCCGGTTGCAGTCAGCTGCACGGTTCACAAGAAATTTCCGTCCACTGCTACCACAAGTGAGCAAACACAAAAGTAGCCTGCCGAGTAGCTATCACAAGAAACAGTTTAACACGCGGATGTCCACCATGAACATGACGAAATGCAGTTTAGGGAATGCTCATGCTGCTGAAGTAAAAGCTTTGTCGATCAATGCTGCACTAGAGAGATGTGCGGTCTGGTGAATGCACATGCGTGATTAGCAACCTTGCGTAGCAGTGTATGTAGTTCCTGCAAGCAGCTCCGGCCGACTGTTGACATCGTTGTCAAAGGCTGAGCTTCAGCCGGTGATATTATGGAGCATGGGACTCATCATGTCTATAGCTCCTCAGTGAATGAGCAGCTTGTGAGCAGCAAGAAGAATTGTGACATGGACTCACATTTGGAAGGCGACGATGCAGAGTTGTTCTATAGTCCATCCCCACGCAATGATCTGCTGGTGAAGGATCTTGAACCAAAGCTTTCTCAAATTTCTGCCACTGGTTCTTGCTGCATTTTGTATCCGTGTGTATTGGGCGACCTGCTGCCATGTCGAGATTCCTCGAACATAACCTGACATCTATGGGCATGGACGTGTGTTTGCAGGGTAGGGAAAACAAGAGAGGAGGCCTGCAGCAGCTTGAGACGACGCCTGGGAGACAGTTGGGAATGAAAGCTGGTTTCGGGAAGCGGTCAGAGAAAGAGACTAGCCGCTGGGCTTCAGTGCACGATGCGCTGCACCTTGTAGAAGCTACCACCAACGTCGAGATGGCGTTTGTAAGCAAGAATTCGCTGGCTTTTAGAGATGGCCATGCGTCCAACGAAGCTCAAACCATGCCGTTCAAAGCCATCCAGAGTAGTCCTCTCATGGATCACAAGCTGCTGGGCTTAGAAGAGTCGAAGAAGAAAACTAGCAGTGGAATAGTCATGTCTGGAGCAGCTACTGGGCGGCTTGCAAGTGCACAACAACAACAACCAGCTGCCGGCAACGTCGTGAATGCTGCAGGGACCGGCAGCCATGGGAGGCCGGGCACAGATGCTGAGGCTTACGATTGTGACAGTCCTTCCAGCTTCGATTTCAGCAAGGCTGGCGTTTATCAAGCTGCAGTGGGTTCAGTACCGAAGCTGCACACTCCTTCCAAATGGGACGATGCAGAGAAATGGTTGTCAGCAAGCGATCAAACACCTGCTGGGAGCGGCTCGAAAGCGGCGGGGTCCAAGTCCAGAAGTGGACCATTGCAGGCACACGTTGTTGCAAATGAGGGAGGCGTCAAGATGTCGAAGAAAGCATTGTTCTCGAATCCGGGTGCAGCAGCAGCTGGACGGCCGCAGTCTGGAACTAAAAATGGAACCGCTTCAAATGCGGCTGGTCATCAAGGGGGACTTCGCGATGCTTCTTTTTCTTCTGCATCTTCTGGTGACAATAGTGGCGAGAGAAGAGATGATCAGTCGACGTCAGAGCAGTACTCAGGACCCAAGAAGGTAGCAGATCTCAGCAATGCAGCCAAGTATAGGACCAGCGTCGAAGGATCAGAAGCCCTGACTAGGGGTCGAGGTGGTGGTGGTCATCAGCAGGCTCGCTTGGCATTCATGCGCACCTCCGATGGGACGCCGAATATGTCCAGCGCCGTCATGGCCGTCGACCGTTACCCACTGAACGATTTGCATGGTCATGACCACATGAGCGATGGCATGGTCGAGGGCAGCAGCATCATGTCTCGTGATCATCAAGTTACAGATCATGACAATTATCTCAAAACTGCACTTCGGACAGCCAAACCCATTTCTGAATCCCGAACAGGTGTGCAGGTCAAGAGTTGCGGTTTCCTGCACATTCTTTCTTGCGTATCTGAATGTCAGTCAGATCCATGATCTTCTTCCAAATGTTGCACACTCTCCGAACTGCATTACGACTCTTATGTGCACATCCGTCACTCCCTTACTCTGCATCCTATTGTCGAGTTCTAGGGCTTGGAGTCCCAGTAGAGATTTGTACTTTGTGGGTGCTGGGTGATTTGGTTTTGTGTTGCATCTTTCATTGCAGGCTCTGAAGATCAGCTGTTGTTTCTTCCTCTGTCTGCTCCATCTCTCTATCTGCTTGAACTCCCGTTTCCTTGACTGCAGATTATCATGATTCACCAAATAGGGTGAAGTTGGATCCGGACCTTCTTGTGAATCCCATGCCGCCTGTTGCGGATTCTTCGACTGTAGCCGCCGTGACCTCGTCGCCTGGAATGAACAAACGAGGAGCAGTATCGACCCGAGACATGGGCACTGAAATGACTCCCATAGCCAGCGTAGAGCCGTCACGGACGGCCACTCCGGTGAGATCTACCACCCCCAACCTCGGTAGCCCCATCAACTCTCCCGGCAGGGTGACGATGGTCCCTGCAACCTCCTGTATGTCGAAGAGCGTATTATACGAGGCAAACAACGGCAGCCCTGCACCATCTACTGCGGTGGGGTTGCAGTCGACACAGGAATCAGGCGATCGACATCATCGTCATCATAACTCCTACGATAGTAACGGGGCAACCACGAAGGCGACGACGACAAAAAGAAGTGGCAGATCCCCAGTCAGCTCCTCCAAAGTCCAATCCGGAAAGGATCTGCAAACTAAGACGCGGCAAGAGATTCTAGCGTTAGGTACACAGCTGGGCAAGGCCAATATCACGGCATGGGCGACCAAGGAAGAAGAGGAAGCGGATGCAGCCAAGGCACTGAAAGCGAACGTGGATCTTGAGGAGGTGCGTAAAACCCTACTAGCGGCACGCGCATCTTCGTGGGAGGAGGCGGAGCAGGCCAAGTACGCAGTGAGGTAAGCAGGGTATTATTATTATTATTTTGCCTCCCCCTTGACTAGGGGTCCGATTTTTCACGTCGAAAAAAGACGAAAATAACCTACAAATTTCTTGAGCATAGATGAACTAAATCTGCTTTTCATCCATGAAATTGCCCTTTCTGTCTGTGAAGAGGACTGGTTATGAGAAATAGTGCTCGATGATAGGTCAGGTCGAATGCACTTCCCCCTTGATTATGTCCCATGACCAGCTCGAGGCCACTGGCTGGCGGATACAGGCTTAGTGCTCCCACGCCTTGACTATATCCGGTAGCCAGCATCCTCTCACCAGTTACTTGGTCCAGAGATGATTTACCAGAATAAGAATAAGTCCCAGTCCCCTGAAGCCCATGGCCAAGGGCTTTACCGAGCATACTGAGTATAAACACCTGTTCTAATTTTTTTTAAAGAAACATTTTCCTTTGATAGCTTGCAGGAAATAAAATGAGGGCATTTCAAAAAACTGAATACCCTTGGGGTAACATGCTGGCTAATCACCCTAACAAAATTCAGAGCAGATCTTTACTGTTTAGCAACAAGAAAAAGAAATTTGCCAGTTTACACTAGGTTCCAGAAAATTAGCCAAATTGTACAAAAAGGCTTAATTATTTGGCTAAATCTGCTTCTAGATGATGGACACATCTCTTGGCTCAATCACAAAATTGAAAAAATCGAACTCTGGCTGTAGTAATGGCTCTGACCTTCATGAGAGTTCAAATAAAATTGTGAGAACTGATGAATTTTTGTGGTTTAAAAAATCACAAGAATTGATGAAACCTTGAGACAGAATTTTTAAAAAATCATGAGAAATGATGAAATTGCGTAATATGGTTCCAAAAAAGGTGAGAATTGATGAACCCTAGTAACATGGTGGAAACAAACTCATGATGAAACCATGTAAATTGGTTAGATCAATTTGAGTGCAAAATGAAATTAATGTATAAAATGCAGGCTACAGAATACAACTAGCGATTCAGCTGTCATCCACATATTTGTTTCTAGTTGAAGCTAAAATCTTAGATCCATATCCTACAGTTATGCAAAGTCCACAAGATAATTAACAAAATACTGTGGAGAATGGCCATCACCCATAACAAAATAAAATAAAATAATATATATATATATATAGACTCGATTCCTCACAAAAACCTTGTTTGTTATATTGGTAATAAATTAAAAAATTCATTGAAAATTTCCTTTGTGAAAAAGTAAAATGCATGTGCATTGTGGGGATGGAGGTAGAAATTCAAAGTATGACAATGAGAAAGTTGAATTCAATAACATAGTTTATTATATAAGGATTTATTTTATGTCCTTGATTTATTATAAAAGGAAGGATGGTGTTTGAATCCCCTCCCCCTCTTTCTTCTGTCAACCACCTATTTGTTTGCTGTCTTTACATGTAGCAGGAACTTGCATGTTTTAGAAAAGAGATGGATGCATTCATGTAAGATAAGGCCCATAGACCCAAGATAGTTCTGTCATGAAAGGGTTGCTTGCCAAACGCACTCTCCTTAATATGATATGTGGTTTGTACAATAGATACAAGCGAGAGGATGCAAAAATTCAAGCATGGGAGAATCATGAAAAAGCCAAAGCTGAGGCAGAAATGCGAAGAATTGAGGTATGCAGCAACCAAAATGTAAAATGCAAGACTAATATTGTCCTCTTAGCCCTTTCACCACCCAAGCGGTTATTGTCAAGCCAAAGTAAGTACATATTGTGATGCTTGCACTGACACGATAACAACTAGTGAAAATTCCTCATTGATTCAAAACTTTCAACATCTTAACTGTTTGGATTTTGGTTTTGTTTTTATGGGCCTAGTTTTATGTAAGTGTGTACCTATTGAGAGCATATGTAGCATTGACATCTCTTTGTGCAAGCAATATAAGTAACTAGTGTTTGAAGTACGTCACCCTAGGGGTCAGCTTTGTCATTAATTAATCATTTAAATATTGAACTGAAATTTTATGAAAATATGAAGTTAAGGTCTTGAAAACAATGAAAACTATTACTTGGGACTACAATATGAATAATGTCACTACTCATATGGCAATCTCATAGTAGAGAACTATAAATGACGAAAATTTTATAATTTAAAAAATGAATTGATTTTTTTGAAAATAATTAATTATTCATTATTTCAATGTGGATGCTGAACCTTGTCTACTGTAGTTGAACGAGTTTTGTTTGGGTAAAGACTTGGTGTAATTAGATCAACCTTGTGCCTTTTTTTGGCCTGATGGTGACTAACAAGGCTGTGAAGGTATTGAATTAATAATCAACTTATAACACAGCGTGTGGAAAAATATTCAATTAATATTTCAATTTGCTAAAGTTTCTCTGAATTATTACATTATTATGGACAAAACATATAGTTTCATTTTCAATCTCTTCATCTATTATTTGGAATTTTTTTTGCCCATTCTTTCATTGTAGATGACTATTACAAATTATGTGTTATAAATTGTTCAGGTGTATTATTGTTTTTTCGTTAGAATGAAGTTATCAGTCGATTGGCTACCAGGGTTTTCCCAAATGAGTGATCATTATCATCATGTGGATAATTTTAAAGTTGTGTGATTATAGGTGAAGGTGGAACACATATGGTCACATGCAAATGAGAAGTTGTTGAACAAGTTGGCAGCAACTCACAGGCGAGCAGAGGATCTACGAGTGGCTTTAGAGGCTCAAAGGATTGAACAAATTGCGAAAGCTATGAGTAAAGCTCAACAAATCCGCACAACTGGGAAAATGCCTAACAAATTTTTTGCAAGGTGGTGTTGGAGATGAATGTTCATCATCCTAGTGAAGTAGGAAATAATGAAGAAGAGGACAGGATTTCTGTTATGGGGTTAGGAAATTGTCAAAGGTCTGAAAATAGAGGACATCCCGTACATAGGGTTTTGTGAATTTCATTAGCCAATAATTTGCTAATTGGGCCAATGAAAGGTGTATTGACAATGTCAACTAGTGCCTTGGGCAACTTAATGGGGGTCGAGGGAAGAATTTTTTAAACAAGTTAAATATCTCAACCAAATTTTTTTGAAGGCCCCATGAGAAATCTGCAACCTAAGTGTACTATTCAATGTGAAACAATATGTAATGGCAATTTTTGGAAATAGGTTGGTTGAGATAAAATAATTCAAAAATAAGTTAAACACAACCTTCTTACCACCTGGCACTTATTCAATTTACATATACTTGTGTCATGAAACATGTGCAATATTAGCATTCTCTATTCTTTCATACATCTGGTGGAAAAGGAAGGTTATTTGTTTGTTTTGTTTCTCACATTGAGATCTCTTAAACCACGGTGTCTTGATATGTGTTCTTGGTATCATTGGAAAGCCTTTTATGAACAGGGGTGCATCGAGTTGGTGTCATAATGTTTTGACCTCTGGTGGAAAAGTTATTGAATATTGAACAATTTGTTCACTGAAAATTCATTTGAATCAAGACTAAATAGCATAGAGAATTTGGTGCACCCTTGATATTGTTGAAAGGTGATTTGGAAATTTTTAGATCGAAGGTGCAAGAGATATTGGATTTTGAGTAGTTTTCCTCATTGAAAATTCAATAAAATTAAAAAATGGTTTTGGAAGGAGAAATTAGAATAGTAAGCAGTTCACACTCAGGCCAGGGGCACAGGTCACGCATGTACTACATTAACAGATAAGGTTGTGAAATAGATAGTGGGAGACGTTTAGCCGTTGAAACAAACACCACGGCGGGGAGTTCTGGTCAAAACCCTATGAGTGCTAGACACTCAAAACAAAGGAATAATTGTCCCCTTCACAATAAATGGTAATAGATAGCTAACATTTTTCACACTCATTTCATTGACGTTCAATACCAGGCAAAAATCTATTATGAAGGAAGGTGATTTGTTTGTTTTGTTTGTCACAATGAGATCTCCCAGACCACCGTGAGTCTTGTTACACTCTTGGTATCATTGGAAAGCCTTCAAAAGCCTTCAGTTAGTATGATTTACTGAAGGTGATTTGGAAGACCTAAGGTATGGGAGAAATTGAATTTTGATAGTTGGAAATTTGATTAAATTACAAATAATGGTTTTGGAAATAAAACTTAGTTGGGCAACCAGTTTGCACTTGGACTGATGGCACAGGCTACTAGTTAGTATTGAAACCTTATGCAACTCACTTATACATGTCTTGAGGCTGTGTTGCATTTCCAGAAGCAAGAGGAAGATTCAATCATGATGTTGATTAGCATTCAAAAGGCATAACTAACTAAAAAAAACAAAATTCTATCCTCAAACTTGCTACAATAAGCTTGCAATAGTAAACTTTATGTTTTCAGCTTGCTTTTGCAAAAGAAAGCATCTAAGTTGAAAGTGTCAAAGAGTCATCAAAGGGTTGGAGATTATGCACCATAAAAGACATGCTACTTCTCAAGTCCAAGGGATTGCTGCTTTTCAGGAGTAGGTGCTAATTTCTACCTCTACTCAGACTTGAAGCAAGTCTTCTAAGATATGAAGAAAATGTAAGCAGCACAACACATTGGGTTACACTTCCTTGAAGCTTTCTTACACAACCTTAACTGCACATCATCTCCACAATACTAGGGCACTACCTGTAATCCCAAACCAGAAAGAAAAACTAGAGGTGCTGCAACCAAGCAAAAAGATCTCAAACTAAGATCAGACAGGACATTCACAAAATTGATTACACAGATTCATTGCCACTACATAACAGATGAAACATTGCAAGATTTGATGGCAGGATTGATCCATCCCCACATTAAAGAAATAGATGAAGAGAACTGCATTATAAAACTCTCTGGTTTGAAACCTCAACTGGCCCAAGAAGCAAAGCAATGATGTTACACCAAGGAAAAATTGCAGATCAAAATGGGTATTACCAAACAGTTTGAGTTCATGAGACAAAACATGAACCCATGAACCTTTCAATACATCACCTCAGCCAAATGCTGTGCACAATATCCAAATCAGAAGTCAGCCAACATTTGATTCGTAATGGACATCTAGAGCAGTTTCAACACTGTTTCATAATGCTCTTTGCCTACAATCCAGGATTTTCACCTGAAATGTGCTGTAGGCTCTTTGAATCATTTCAAATAAGATACACGGTGGAAAGTGGCCTAAACTAAACTTAACTGGCTTGACTTCATACAAGTACAATTTATTCCGGAGTCACTCCTACCCATGAAAATGGAGGAAGCAGTGTCTGAAACTCTCTCCATTAGAAACCACTACAGCACCCACACAACCATAGAGTGTGTGTACTACAAGGCCTTCACTGCAACTTTACAGTTTCTCTCCCTACAATTGAGAGATGCAAAGCCTCCCAACACTGAGTATCTAATCAGATGCTTGCATCAATATTGTCTTTGCTACAAATAAAGTGGAACCAAATCCCCACCTACCCAAAAACAGCCTCCCAACTTAGAACCAGACCCATCTCCACAGGATTCTAGACCTGCAAATCTATACAAAGAACATGTCCACAGAAAATGATAAGTAGAAACACCTGTCCAGTGCATTTTAGTTCATTAAATGGAATTCTAACTACCAGCTCCATCTGATCAGTCATAGCTTGTAGACCAACTATTTTCCTGAGAGCCTGCACACCACAAGGTCTAAGGCACACCAGAATCCAGGGTTACTCTGATGCTCCCCTGTGGTACACAACTTCAGAGGTGATTGGGCAAGATTTCTTCTCAACTCCAATGTTCATAGCGACATGTGATCTGGATTCACATGCTCCCTGTATGCATGGGGTGATCACTATGGAAACATTAGGCAGGTTGCTGGTGGAAGTGACGATAACCTGAGTGAGAAGATGCATCAAGGTAGTGTAACTGATCACAGCCATGCCCAGCATGTTGCAAATCATGGTGCCCCTCTCTATCCTGATCCCCTGTGCTCTGATGGTGCCCCTTCTGATTCCCTACAGAGCTTGCTCTCCAGTCATGACCCACCAAGGAAGCATGTGAACTTTTCTCACCCAAACTGACTGGTGAAAATTGGGTCCCCAGGTCTGAAAAACAATGCCAGCAGAGGAGAATGAGTGTCCAAGAGCCTAGGGGCAAGATTTCAGATCTCATGCAACTTGGCATTGCCCATCATCACATTACACTTCAAGTAGGTCTTCAATTCTAGATGAACTCACATTCTAAAGCAACCCTAGTTCAGCTGCAGCATGCTGGGTATGACTGTGATCCATCCAATGTGGAAATTTCATGCAAAATCAGGTTACAGGTCCACAACATCCTAGGTAACTGAGACTACTGCAGCTTTACATTTGAGGTCATTCTACTCTGTTGACAGGTAGTCCTTCATGGATCTTGAGATCTTTACCTTGGTTGTTTGAAGGGAGTTCATCATCCTCCACCGGGCCTCAAGACCACTTCATTCATACTGCCTCCATATAAGCCCATTCACCATGCACCTCAGACTTGACCTTTTTATCACTAGAATGGACGCCCTTACCAGTGTTTCCCTTCTTCCTCTTGGTAGCATCAGCAGCTTCCACAGCATCTGCTCGTCTTCTCTTTCCATCTGCTGCTTCATGTTCAAGCCTGTAACCAAACTTCACCATCTGCTCCTCCCTTCCTGCATGATGACCCTGCTGATGTCCAGCTTGGTCACTGACCTCTGGTACAATCTGATTATGATGTCATACCCATCAAGTTACACTGAGAAAACCTTTTTTGCTGACACCACTTTCTTACAAGACTATCTTCAACAAAAAACTTCTACATACATACAATTGAAGTAAACCTGAACATGTTGAGAAATGACCTAAAAATTACATTAAGAGTAATTTCAGATACGACACGAAAAAGAGGAGAGCCAAACTGTACAAACAGATAAAACACAAAAAAACAAAATAAACTGAGGAGTGCTTTGAACAACAGTGCCAATGACATACATATTCAGTGAGCTTCAACAGCAATATCTTTGATCATGGCCAGATACAATAACATTCAGACTGACTTCATCAGCTACCCACAGTGTAATATCAAGGGGCCGAAAGTGACACAGACAACCCAACAACAGGGTTACAGCAGGAAATAGGGTAATAGAAGCCCAGCAACAGGTTGAATCAGAGGAGACAAGTTGTAGCAGCAGATTCCATGTCTGTACCTCATCATTGCTGGGTTCCCTCTTGTCAAATGTGAGATATGAGTCCATCACTCGTGATCTTTGTTGCTTTTCCATGGCAGTTGGCTTCAAATCATCTGGAGGCCCTATTTTGACCTCAGCAGCTCTTCCATCACCTGACTCCACTTTTGTCACCAGTGCAAGGGTGTGCATAGTAACTTCAGTTCTTTTAATTTCTGTTATGTTTGGTTTGCTTTCAGCCATATCCTCACCTTCCTCTAGTGATGATTGGGCCTCTGTAGACTCTTCTTGTCCCGCCTCCACATCCACAGACCTGCTTGTTGTTTCGAACTCCTGTGATTGGGTCTTCAGAGTGGCTGACAGAAGGGAGGACTGCCCATTAGCTGGAGCTCCTTCATCTGTCATCACTGGAGCAGCTGCAAGTCGTTTGAGTTGAAAGTTTGGTCCAGCTCCAGAAGTGACATCACTCAACAGGGAGCCAGTGCCTGTAATGTTTTGTTCATACAATTCCAGCATCTGCTTGCTGACTTCTGCAAGTGAAAACCTGTAATCAGACACTGTGAGCCCCAATTAAGCATCTGCTAAATAGCTGATGGCATAAATGTTATGTTGGAGTTATACAGCAGCAACTCAGGTGCTAAAGTAGGCAAATATGTCTTGAACACAACCTATAGGAAGGAAGCACCTTCCTAATCTTTCCTGCTCATGTGCTGTCAAAGAGGGCCAAACAAATCCACAATAGGTTATCTACATTACTAAGGTTGCCATTACCATGGAGCAAGACATATGAGACAATGATGTATGCATCAAACAACTCTATACAACCTTAAACAGAAACTGGTCATAGAGAAGAAGACACCAAAACCCAGAACATGTACATTCTGTAGTCATCACTACCAGAAGTCAGTATCAGTCTGCAGAATCTGTTGAAACAAATCCCTTCTCTAGGTGAAGTAGACTTTTATTTGGAGATATTGCTGTTTAAACTTTCTCAGCCCAGCATTCAAGCATTGTGTGATGCCTTCCTCTCATTAGTAGCTCAGCCTTGCCTTATGAAGAGTCAACCTTGACAAAGGACTAGGCTAAAAAGAAAAAAGGAACTGACCTTCCAACTGCTGGGGTGTAACGTCAAACTCTTGCCACCAAACCTTGTTGCCATCAGAGGGCAACTTAACCTTGAGGAACTTGGCTGCCAGGAAAATTGCACCCGCAGCAATGTGATGGGGCTTAAATTGCAAGCAAAGTGATGTGCGCAGCCTGCACAGTTTCTCTAATGTCTCACTCCAAAACCTAAAGGGATGTGACATTGGGAAAAAAGACACAAAAGACAGACACAGGAGGTACAAATCTTCCTCACTCTTTACTTTGCAAAGGACACTAATCCTGCCTCATGCCCAGTATTGCCCCTCCAACTAGTTATGCAAAAAAGCCAGTGGGCAGGGAAGGCAACTAAATCCAAGTTGCTTTCAGCTTTATGGCAGACACAAGACAACTAATAAGTGGTATTGCTTTGGCATACGTTGCTTGCTGAGGTACGGGCTGAGCACCCACATCTAAGCTGCTCAAGAACACAAGCTTACCCGTCATTCACAAATTTCCATGCAACTTCTGCAAGTGTATTTGTGGCCACCTTAAACTTTTTAAACTTTTTAATGGTTGCTACCAGTGGCTTGTAAGGGTGATGGATGTTGAGATCAAAACCCAATGTCGTCAGCACCAACCTTTCTCCAAGCAGGACCTTCTCCTTCTCTGCCTCATACACATCCTGCACACCAACACACATCATTATAATTATCAACACCCAAAATATGTCATGATCAAGGAAAATACAACATGATTGCAGAGAGAAACTCCACAGAAAATTGTCAGGTCACCAAATAATTGTTGTGTTAGGTCTAGCACAACCAAAACAAACATGACAAGAACAGCATGGTCAGAACCTTGTGAGTGTCACTCAGAAAGAATGAGACCTGTAGCCCTCATAAAAGAAACATTGGATGCCACTAGATCATCTCCAACACAAACAGATGTTCACACTTCATGCTTGGCCATGGCCTTCAAGAGCCTTGAAGGACCACAATGGCCATTGCAGAAGTTGGTTAATGCTTTAGCCTTTAACAGTTGACAATGTATACTAGAGCCATGTTAGTGTATAGATAAGTTACCTTTTGCTTGATTCTGTGCACAGCAGCTCGATCTTTTTTGAAACGATTCTCATAGGACATGAGGATAACATCACGCAATGATCGTGGAGTTTCCTCCACTTTCCCAGCTATAAACATGCATATAGTTGCAACCATCTGCACAACATAACATTGGCCATTATCAACTTTTTCACAATTACAATCTTGAGTCTCTCAGTACATTTCTCAACAAACTCCACATGCTCACCTAGTTGCTTCTACCAAACTTCTGGTTGAAAATCAAAATGAGACTCCAGCTATGAACACAATGCTACTCAGGCTGGATTGTTAGCTCCTTGATGTTCTATACATTCTAAAGCCATATCTGGATATAAGCAGCAACATCTGGGCCACAAGAAAAACTTACATAGCGGTCATTCCTGTGATGTGACTGGTGCAGAAAGAAGCGATGGCAGAAAACAATAGCAGTTGCAATTGTCACCTGAGGACTGCACCCATTTCATAACCAGTAGTCACCTCAAAAATTTGCTATACATATACTCTAATACTTCCACTTCCTCTAGAGTAAGATCCCATACCTGAGTGCCCACTGTAAATCAAGATAACTGACATACAATCAACTTGAAAATGTGATGATATGTAATGGCAGAACAACAGTCAGAAAACTGGGCAGAAACAGCTCTACCAGACTAAATGGTGATGGCAAGCCAAACCAACAATACAGCTGCAGAAGGATAACATTCAATGCTATTCAATGCTGTTGCCAGTAAAAATTCTACGAACCTGAACTCATGGGACCTGTTGCATGTAGGCTAGGCACACCATTAACAACAAGAGGAACCTTTAAATTGACCCTTGATCCAAAATAGGAAAAGTACCCCCCCCAAAATGAGGCCAGCATAGGCACTGCTCTATATGGCACTTGCTCAAATGTGACATGAACAACTGGAATGGCCCTTGACAGTTGAGGAATGTGGAAAGTGCAAGCTCCCTGAACTCAGAAAAACTTGACAATTACCTAGATTTCACCATCATTAGGGTACTACTGGGTTCTTGGGGGAAACATATCAAAATCATTGCAAGTGTCTGAGGATTTGCATAGAGAGCAGGGCCAGTGGAAAACTCCTCTCATCAGACAGAAGGATTTTTTTGAAGTGTACAAATTCTGAGGTGATATTAGGGCAAGGGTAGAAGGGTATCCTGCAGGACAACCAAATACAGGACAGCTAAAGGCTTCCATAGAAAGAGGTGCAGCAACTGCGAACAAACTACTACAGTATTGCTCCATAAATGACTATTTTCCAGAGGATAAAAAACAGATGTAGAAGACTTACACTTTCAGGCACATGCCCAGATCTTGTAAGAAGGTGCAATATGACTTGCGCAAATAGGTTTCCTTCTTCAAATCAATCCCATCCTTTCTCGACGGCGAATTCTTCTCGATCTCGTCCCTCGAAAAATAGCGGTTGACGGCGCTGGAGTGATCGGGCTCCTCCAGCTTGCAGCTGATAGAATTAGGCCCGGCACCTGCCAACGCAAACTGCGCATCGCGTCCCTGAACCATCTCCACCATGCTCTCCAACCACTCTTCTTGCCCTCACCACGCAAAATCCCAGGCTGATGTCCGAACAGGTGCAAGACAGAGAGAAACGGAAGCGGAAGCCAAACCCTTCCTCCACCTCCTCTTCCTCCTAGCAACAAGCTATGCCGTAACCCAAAAGCCTCAACTCCAACCATCATTGAAAACCCTTGAAGGCAAAAAGCCCTAAAAACTGGAGGACCCACAAAAAAGAAACAATTGAAAAAGAGTGCGAATTTTGTACAACGGCAACCGACGATTCAGAAAAGCGAGATGGAGAAAGGAGAAAAACCAAGAACAAAAAACAAAATCCGCCAGAAGAGGAAGTGGAGAGAGCGCGTTGTCGTCGCTCTTCTCTCCTTCTTCGTCCCCTGTTGTTCGGCGCATTTGTTGTACACTCTTCCGTGTGCCCGACGCACGGGTAGTCCCCCGGTCCCGAGACCGGTATTCCGTCTGCTCATTCCGCCATTCCAGAACACCTATCACTACGCGGAACGACTTCCCCCCTCGCGGAAATGAATTCCGTGTGCTCATTCCCTCTATTCCAGAACGCATACCAGTACGCGGAACGACTTCCCCTCTGCGGAACGGCACTGGAACGCCACTATCTCCCTCGTCTCCATGCACGAATGTCCCAAAATACCGTAACCCTCATTCACACCTAGGAAAACGCTGACGCACCTTTTTGTTACATACCCGTCTCCTCGCCGATCCGTGACGTGTTCACTGAGACATGGGACGTATGACAGACTCTTATCCTACGTCGGCTTGTGCGGACACTGACTCAGCAAAAATTATGATTTTTTTTCCGTTCACACGGTAGCACAAGTTTCGGAACGCACAAACGCGTGGTTGGAAATCTCCGGTTTCCCAAGCAACAACGCGTGGTACGGCCACGTCTCTCTGCCATTGACTCTCTTGTCCTGAACGCTCTTTCTACCCTCTTGAACTTTTTGCCACGTGTCTCAACCTTTTAAAACCCTAGTGTGGTAAGTCCTGGACTCTGGAGACTCCGATGGTTAGATTTTTTTTTTCCAATTAATTAATGAAATTTGATAAAGTAAAAATTGGTAACCTAAGTAAGTAGGATCCTCAAATTGGTGCCCACCTCCAAATAATAAAAGTGAAATGGGTTTTTACCTCCACCCATTTCAAGGGTGAAACCATCTAAGTTCTCCTTCTAGTGTAATTTGTAATAGTAAGCCACCATTATTTTCAATTAAATTTTTTTTTCTCAATTTCATGATTGAAAAGGATAGCCTTTTTTTTCCCAAAAAATTAGTGAAATTCTCTGAATTCACACTAGAAAAGTGGGAGGAAGATTAAATGTGCAAACTACTACTAGAATTGTGAAATTCAATTTAGTTATTTAGTTTAATTTATTTTCTTTTGGTGGTTTAAGGTGTAGTTGCAGGAGTTTTAGGGAGGTAAGTTGAGTGAAACATTTGTTCCTCGGATGCGCACTTGACCTTCATTTTGGGACATTTCAACACATATTGAAACCTTCGAAGAGGTGAAATTTCAATTAATTTGATTCTTCAAAACTTTTCAAGCCACATTGACATTATTGAAAGGCTTCTCCCTTATGCTATATACGTATTGCCAACTTTAAGATGAAATTCATATGGTTGACAACATTGAGAATAGTGGTTGCTCATACATTCCCAACTCAATAACATATTTGTTTTAGGTTGAAAGGCTTCTCCCTTATGCCATATAGGTATTGCCAACTTTAAGATGAAATTCATATGGTTGACAACATCAACCAACATTGAGAATAGTGGTTGCTCATACATTCCCAACTCAATAACATATTTGTTTTAGGGATTTTGTGGGTTTAGGGTTTAAAACCTTAAACCCATCAATTTGATTGTATATATTCCTTTGAAGATCTCATATCACCATACTTGGGAAGCAACTTTTTGCACATTTTTTTATCTATTTGGTATATCAATTGGACGCAATTTTTTTTCAAACAACAAATTGGAGACTTGAAACATTGAAGGTAATTCATAGTTCTAAATTCACAATGAACAAAAATAGTTCTAAGGCCACCCACCAACACAATTTCCTTGTGTTAATGGCATCATGTTCCTTGGAAAATTCATATAAGGATGAAGTCACCTCTTGCAATTGTCCAACTTCACCCCAATCACACACACCAATGTACACAACATATGGGTTGTTGGGTGAAAAATGCAACATGATGTCCTTTCCACAAATCATTGTGCGAAATCCCATTATGGCATACTACAATCAAGATGTTCATGAATGCCCAAATCATTTTCACAAAATTTCCTCTAAAGGTAACAAGTCGTCTTTGCCCTTCCAAATTGGACCCCCCTTCTCACAATAACATTTGATTATCCATAAAGGGTGAATATTTGGTGTTATGATCCAACATTTCTCAAAGAGTGCCCCCATTCCAACACAATGTGTAAATAGTTATTCTAAATTATATTATTTCAAGCAAGGATATATATTATCACCTCAACAAAGGCCTAAAGAATAAAATTTTGATAAGTTGAAAACCTACTATGACCTAAACAAACTTGGAAAGTAACTTGAAAAATAATGTTCAACCTTATTATGTTGAACATTGAAAAATGATGTTCCCTTTCTATCTCAAGGTTGGACATTGTCCATTGAATGGACAAACCCCCTAGTTGAATGAAAATGGGATGAGGGGGAAAGGGGGAGAATGAGGGGTGTCTAAATGTCTTTTAAATAGATCTTGAATGAACTAACAATTCAATGTACAATAGTTATTTACAAACAAGGTTTTTGCATATTACTTGTGCACTTTGCTTTACCAAACAAATATTAACATACATGGTCATATGCAACCTATTGGATGAAATGGGGCATTTAATAGCCTAGCATCCATAAAATGACCATCCCATGAGCCTATAAACACATACATGTTATAGCCACATAACTTTAAAATGTTTCTATGAATCTCCATAAAAAATTTAAATTTTTGACCTCCAAGCAATTTTCAAAAGTAACCAACTATTTGACATTTCACATTAGTATTTCAACATCTCATCTTTGAATACAAAGATGCATGTTCAAAGTTGTCTTGTTTTTATTTTCATTGGTGTTATCTTGTGTGTCTATGTGTTTCAAATTGGTATAATTACACCATCTATGGTTTCATTAACACTTGAAGAGTTTGTTTGTATTTTCAATGGAGTTGTCTCTTGTGTCTATGTGTTTCAAATAGGTATAGTTATGTTGTCTATCGTTTCATGGACATTTGAGGAGTCAATCAAGGTGATTCAAAAGCAAAAAAAATGAGGGGATGGACATTCTTCAATGTGTGAGATCTATTGTAATGGTATTAAAGGTCCTCAATTTTTAAAAAATCAAGAGGGGGTCTGATTGAGCTGAAGAATTGAGTGAAAGTTTGCAATGTTTGGGTATGTTCTTGTTATGGATTCGAATGTTATTGTAACCATTATATGCCATAAAACTATAGAGCCAACAACAATTTTGGGCTATAATTTTTTATGGTTGGCCCATAATGGTGGATATGTTGAGTGATCAAAATGCGAGTTTATTACAATGGCTATATTTGATTGGAGATATGCAAAAGAGTTTGGAAGGTAATGTGTGTATTTGAAAATTAGATTTCTACTTACTTTTTCAAGAAAATTTAAGTTTACTAATTTCAAAGTCGACTTTGATATAAATACATTCATTTTGATCAATTGGATGATATTATGAAAAAGCAACAAACAACAATGGAACTTTATTCTTCACTACTAATTTAGTTAATGACTTACATATATAAGTTTATTTTACCATTGTTTCTAAAATGTTTAAGAGAAGTTGAAGATATACATAAATCTAGTGAAGGCCAAGTTGGTAGAATTAAAGAGATCTCATTCAAAACAATGAGAGTCACAAAACAAAATAAGAGTCTTCCACAACTTGACAAGGGAGCAAATTGTAATGTTGACTCTTTATTATATACATGTGTATAGGGGATTATTTCAAATGAAAAGGAAAATGTGCAAAAGGAAAATTTGTGCTCTCAAACTATAGATTGTTTTTCAACCCAAAACACATGGTACAATTCTAAGTTTATATTCTAGCATAATTCAGCAGGGTACTAGAAAGGACATTGGTTATATTCAAGTTGAAGTAGTGTTGACTACTAAAGGTAAAGTTGTTAATGTAGGTGCAAAAACACAAAAGACCCTTAAAATCAACTAGGAATAGAATTCAATTTATTTATGTGTCTTGTGCTTATGCCCCACATTAAAGAACTTATTGTTTCACGTATTGTACCCACACATAAAGGTTGTAACCAACTCTTTGCCACCTCCATATATATTCCTTTCAAATTCTTTTTTTCAACCTAGCAACCATGTACATCAAGAACATGAACATTGCCACATAAAACTTTTGATGACATGGTAAAATATTGAAATCTATTAACAAATATTTTATCTACATTGAAAAAAATATGTCAAAGAAGATTATGTTGATGTGAATGAAATATATCTTCAAATATTTCATCAAGTTCATGTTCAAATTCACCTACTCACCCAATATCATCGTACAATAGGTAGGTAGTTTTGATTTGTTGTCATGTGTTTACGAATGGTCTATACACATTTTGCAAAAATGACCACTAAAATAGTTGCATAATCATTGTAAGGGCAACCATTGTAACTTACAAAGGCAATAGATGAACTCATATGATAACATATATGAAATATGTAATGTCATTTCCAACTAGTTGTTGATTACAACTTGTCATGCCCAACTATACAAAATTTAGTTGCAAATATCATTTGCAACAAAAAAACTAACCATAAATATACATGTCAATACATGATTTTCTTTTAGCATTTATGTTAGGAGGACAAAAGCATTCAATTTTTGCAAGTGATGATTGAAAGATGATCATATGAAAAGACAAATGTGGAAGAAAATTAGTGTGAAATCATGACTTGGAACTATCATTTTAAAAAATGGGTTATAAAACCCATTTTTGCCTCCCTTAAACTAGCTCCAATGTATCATCAACATTGAAATCAAATAGTATTTTTGCAAAATTTTCCAATTGTGAAGGGTGGGTACAATAAAAAGTTGATGTGGCATAGTTGAGTTGGCTACCTTTTTTTTTTTATCATTGGTACTAATGTGGTCTATGGCATTGGCTCAAATGCGAACTCATTATTCAACTAGTTGATTTTGGGAAATCTCAACATGAGAAACAAACAAACTATCATCCTTAATAGATAAATATTACTTAACCAATGTTTTTTTTAATCATTATAATCTTTATGTTTCTAAATATTTTATGCCCATTAATCTCATTCAAAATTCAACCAAATGGTATATAATGATGTACTATAAACATTATTATCTAACTACATCACACATTTTGAACATTAACTTGGTTACCACTAAAAATCATGTAACAATTATAATCCATATAATTATTATTTTTAAAAATTATGTCTATTTGTGCCATGTGAAGTTAACTCTTCTAAAGCTATCTAACTCCTAATGTCTCCTACCCACCCACATGGATATCAAAATAAAATTTTACATGTGTCTTTTCATGTCCATGTTATCTATATATTCTAGGTGGCACAATTTTTAGGTTTGGCATAAACTATCGAAAAACCGTATGGGAACACAAGAAGGGAAATTCAAAATGGAAAAGTGAGGGAGCATGGAAGCATTTTTCTTAATTGCAACCCACAATCTTTTTCAAATTTTCATAGATGTGCAAAACAATCGGCCTTCACTAATTATATATTGAACGGAACTTACAATTTCTATTCTTGATACTTTATTTACATACATAAACAGGTCTGGCCCAAAAGTTTAAGCATTCGCACTTAATGGGTACACTGGATGTCTCCTTTCAAAGAAGAATGTATGGACAATGTATGAACAAATCCACAAAACTCACAAGTAATAATCAAATAAAATAGTCATTTATTTACTTCTTACCTGAAATTATTATCAACTTGTGAATATTAGTTAAATTAAACATTATAATCTCAAACCTTTAATTAAAGGGAATTAGTACTTTCAACTCTCAATTAGTGCTTACCTTAAATCTTCATCTCATAAAAGGAAAGCTCTATTTACTTTTTGTATAATAATGCCCAACTAGAGATTACAAGAGAGTGAAACAACAAGCAAAAAAATAAATGGAGAGAAAACAAGGCGGAGTGGGTCCGAGGTCAATTGCTAAGATCCAAATCTCCACTACTAAAAGCCAAAATAAAACTCACTTTTCAACTCCAAACAATATCAAAAGCCAAAATAAAACTCACTTTTCAACTCCAAACAATATCAAACATTGAAAGATAGCTCCACTGAATCCCTTTATGGAAAGTCCAAAGTTCAAACTAGCAACAGTAAAAATAGGAAATGATCCATGAAGTTCCACAAAACATATGGAAAGTCCAAAGTTCAAACTAGCAACAGTAAAAATAGGAAATGGTCCATGAAGTTCCCCAAAACATGAAAGTCAATAGTTAAACATCCTTTGAAAATTGTTCAAAATGTGGTGGAGAACAAAATGGAAATTACATTTTAAAGTTGGGATGCATAAGAGCATCCCTAGAGGTGCTTCGTAGTATGTGTGACCCTGCAAAACATATTTTTCACATCCAAGTTTTACTTTTTTACTTTTTTGCAATCACACCCATAAAACTGAAACTTCCGACAACAAAAAATAGGTGGGAAACTACTAATAGCAAAACCACATGAACCAATCATTATGATGTACCCCAATCAAAAACACCGATCAGCAGTCAGATCATATTTACGACACTCTTTATGAGGCAGGCATTGCAAACTGAACAATTCTGCTACCTAATCCAAAACCGTGTTCCTGAGGCAAACCGGAGACTTTGCTTCATCCAATTTTACTCTGCAGGTCACATACTGAGCACCACTGGAGATACTCTTGATTTATTTTATTTTTTATATGATACCCATCAGGTATCACGAGGCACGAATTTTTAAAAAATAAGGATGTTTCCTTTTACGAAACATCCCTATTTAAAATGTGTGCAAGAGAGGACATTTTTTTTTTTTTTTCAAAGCACTTCCCCCAACTCTGGGCCCTCCAAAATGCTGGGTAACATGACCTCCAATTACACTGAAAAATAAAATGGGAGCAGGTCTTTCCACGCATTTATAGAAAAGAAATGTTCTCAAGGCCAAAATTTATGTTCTCAGTTACTTTGTGGAAAGGTAAAAAAATACATACCGATTTTTCTTCCGTTAAAGTTGGCTGCTTTCAAAAAAAAAATCTTTCTGAAATGGGTTCATTGATGGGGGGAGGGTGGTGGTGGGGTACTACCATGTGGTTTTCATCTAACATTGTGGATGAAACATCCATGAGGACTCATCTTTGTGTTAATAATCTGGACTCTCTCAACGTGCCCCCCCCGCCCCGGCGGTATCCTGTCCCTCGCGATTGGATTGGAGCTGTCTCGCGCTTTTTCTCTCTCTCTCTCTCTACCGTCCTCTTCTCTTCTCTTCTCCTACGAGCTTTCTTTCTCCCGAGAGCACTCGATTGTTTACTTAACTCTCCTCTGCAGCAGTCTGCTTATAGTAATTCCATTTCTCTCTCTCTCTCTCTCTCTCTCTCTCTCTCGGCTGTGGCAGATTTCGTCTAGTTTTGTACTTCTTCGGATAACTAGTTTTCAATCTCATGAAGCTGTTCTCAATTCCTGAAGTTCTAAATCGTGATTTTCTTCCGGTCGTCTTCACGTTTGTAAGATTCTGGCGCTGGTTGTTTGGATCTCGGAGAAATAGGGTTGTGAACTAGCTTTTATCTTTGTTCTTTTTGGTTATTCTCTCACCAGCTTTGCAGTCGACGTGCGTGGCGGTGAGGAGGACTCAGGTCTAAGAAATTCGGGAACCCGGATTAGCAGAGCCGGGGGAGGTCCGAGGATCGTGTTGTGATCTGGTGTTGATCCGAATTGTAACTGCGCCACGACGTTGTTGCAGTAGTGGAGAAGCTTCAACTGACTCTACAAAAAGGCGCTGTTCTAGCAGCTGAAGAGAAGCTTTTTCACTAGTTCAGTCGTGTGTGTGTGTGTGTAAAACAGGAGGAAGGCAGGCAGGGAGGCAGTCAATATTACGTCGAAGATGTCAGTACAAGATTGTCGGAAGCTGATAGCTGTGCGGCAGCCTGGACAGGGCTGGGGCCTTCTGGTTCACATAACGGAAGCCTTGAAATGCTTTTCCCGCGCTCTACAGCGGTGGAGGATCGACTCGTGGCTCGCAGGTCTACCTGGAATCCATGAAGAGTACTGGAACCTACCTGAAATAAAATGGCAACAAGATTACGGTGAGCCGTCAGTCGATGAGGCTGGAGGAGTACGATTGTCGGAACCTCGTCATGAGTTGAAGGCCGAAGAGGAAGTGCAACATAGGAGAGGGTCAGCAAGCGCTTCGACGCCTGGGCGTAGATTTAAGGGAATCCGACGAGCGACAAAGTCGACTTCTTCCTGGGTGACGGAGATAAGGCCAACTAACGCGGCCGAAAGGATTTGGCTCGGTTCCTATCCAACACCGGGACAGGCCGCTCGCGCTTTTGATGTGGGCACTTTTTACTGCAACAAGAAAAGGAAACGCTATAACTTTCCCGACTCAGTTCAAAATCTCCCCTCGTGCGAAGAGATCGACAGGCTTCCGGCGAGGCAACAAAAGAAACGAATTCAGGACCTGGCGAGAGAGGTAGCTACTCTGACAGGGTGACTTTGCACTATCAGAGTACACAAATTCTTTTACATAACAGTAGTTGTATATAATTAGTTCCAGGAATGTAGAGATGATTCAAACAAACTTCAAGAGTGAAATCGTGTGTTCTTCACGATTTAAGCAGCCATCCAGAAATCGCTCAAGGATTTTTGATCCATTACCTTATGTACTTGAGTGAGGCAGCTGAAGTTATATTATGAATCATGATCACTTCAACAGATCTATCACTTGGAAGAAATTGGCAGGAGCTCTGTTCCTTTCTGATTTACGGAGACATTGTAATCCTAGATAATGTGGATGATGCAAAAGCTTAGCCATGCCAATTCCTCCTTGCAGCCCAAAGAGCTCTTGAGCCGATTTGTCCACTACCCCTGGGAGCCAGACCTCATGAGTGCTGACTCAATGTCAGATGAAAATTAAGCTTTTAGTTGAAACCCATGTCTTGGAATTCCCAATGACAGAATCACCGCACTCTGTTACAAAATGTGGGTGCAGTTCACTAGTCCTCCTCCACTGGACCAGTGAATTCACTCAAAATCCAATGAAATCATTTACCGTACAAGGACACCTTTCGTTGTAATGGTGTATGATACAGGATCAGTGTGCATAGTAAGTAGTTAACTACCACATACCTGATCTTTCTAATAAGACCACTAAATTCAGTCTCAAGATCAATTTTACACCCTCTCTCACACTTGAGTGCACATGTGTGTTTATTGGCCTTGCCTACCAAGACAAGGATATTGTGTTTAGATTCATTATAGAGTAGTAACTTGAGATTTGTTATTATAGAGTTATAATACCTTGAAGGATTTTGGTTTCTTTTAGAGGATTTTTTGAAGACTATATTTTTGCATGGTGAAATATTTGAGTTTCCATAATTCTTCATTTGCCTTAAAGATACTTTTTAATGTAAATGGCAAGGCTACAGTGTGACACACCCCTTGTTTTGTCTTGAAAGCAGCACACTAAAACTCTTGAGAGAAATTAATAGAGATTATACTACTTGTCCTATGAGTTAATAAAATTTCTATATATTAGTGCCCAGATGCTGAAGCGGTTCTATCTTGAGTTGACTCAAGCTAGTCACTCCTACCAAGCTCTCTCCAGGCTTCAAATCTTTACTCAAGCCAAGTGGTTTTGTCAAGAGATTTGCCTCCTCTTCTGATGTTGGAACAGATCCAACTTCCACAAGTGTCCTTGTTCAGCTTTCTCCCTTATGAAATGATGTTGTAATTCAATCTGCTTGGTTCTTGCAGATTCTTTACCAGTTTCAGAGCACTTTGGTTATCACCAAAAATGGTTGTGGGCTTAAATTGTTCTTCGATCTTGAGCTCTTTTTTGAAGTGCTCCTTTAAGCCACACAACTTCTCCAGCTGCATCACTGAGTGCCCTATATTCTAATTTCTACCTCAGTACATGACAGCAACATTCTTCCATGACACTACTCGAGGACTGGAAACATCTTTAACTTGATGTAATTAACCCACTCAGATTACAAAACCAAAGCTGAATGAATTGATGGATGATGATGGTTGATGATGCTGAAGAAAATCAAGGATGGATGGTAAGTGGTCATGAAACAGTTTTCTGTTGGGTTCCAGTTACATAGGTAACCATGGTGGTTAGCTCAGTGCTTTTTTCCCCACTACCTACCTACTGACAACCCACAAGTTAGTAGGGTTGTTAGTAGGTAGGTAGTAAAAACAGCCCTGACCTAAGTATAAACCATCTACTTACCTACTAGTTACCTATTTTCCTATCTATCTGTGGCCTGTATATGAGACCTATTTCTTACCCAATTGGTTATCAAGTGAAATCAAATATTAACTCAGTTGAAGTTCATCCACAACTCTGAGTAATAATGGGCATCCAGTGGATGTTGCGCTGCTAAATTTAGTTGAAAGAAGAGGTCCAAAAATGGAAATCTTAATAAGCTTGGAATGTAAAATGCAAAATTTGGTTCTTCTCACTATTTTTGGTCATTTTTATTTCAAACTTTTGTCCATCATGTCAACTAAATTTTCTGAAAGTAAGCTTTCCCATTGAAAAGGAATGCATGTAAAGGACATTTGGGCCAATTGGTGATCATAAGGTTATGTGCACATGTGACTACTTATGAACAATATATACTTCCTTGCTAGTGAGGAAATGCATCAATTGAATTTGATAACATCTACCTTCCTTACCCCATGCTTGCAAAAATGATGCATCAAACCACAAAAGGTTGCATAGATTATTGCTCCATTTCAATGTTGTCTACCCAACAAGTTTCAATCTCTTTGGTGTTTTCCACTTTATGTGAAGTATATTAGTATTGTATGAAATTGTTAGATTTTGTAACATTTGAATCTTCAAAGTTGTACAACATGTTTGGACTAATTGCTAATTTTCATTCATAGGTCAGAATACTATTAGTGTTTCTTAAAGTTATTGCATGTTTCACAAATGATGAACATCTAATCTATGAACTTTTCTTGAAGCACTACAATTTTCAATTTGATTTCTCTAATTTTGATTCCTAATGCATTCATGTTGAGTGCAGTTTTCTTCATTTTTTGCAAATTTCAAATTAATGTTCAAGTTCAAAATCCTTCTTGTTGCCAATTCCAATTTGGTGTCCAATTTTGAAATCCTCGTTGTTATTGTAGATTACAAATTCATTTTCAATTACAAATCTTCATCATTATTGCAAACTGAAATTTGTTTGTAACATAAGTTAAATTGGTTCTCAATTTGATGTAATTACATCATGTTGCTAGGGCTTGTGATGCATTATTATTATTATTAAAACAATGTTAGCATTTATAGTACATACAAGTACAATATTTTAATGTCACATCGTTATTGTAAATAATAGCTATGTAAATGGTGTGAAGTCATGAAAAGTGTTAATTTTGTAACATAATATTTCTTTTTTATTTTGTTAGTTCCAATTCAATAGAAAAAAAACCATGTGAATCATCATCATCATTGATAAGTAATCTAATGTACTTGGAAGACTATGTTTCAAGATAAAATCAATTTGACTCCATGGTTTTTTTTAGGTCTAGATTTTTTTTGAACTCATTAGTTTTCTATCAATATGGAATTTTTGGAGATTTTTGGGTCAAAAGTAATTGTACATCCAAAATCACAATTGGTCAATTGTTAATTATGCGAATAGGTGGAAACTTGGGTAGGTGTAATATTATGCTTTCTTAGTACATTGCAATAAAATTTACAACCTATTTGTAAAGATCTATGGAAATTAAATTACTTTCCTCTTGCATTTTGGTCAAGAATAATTAACAATTTCCAAAAGTTCATGAATGATACGATTTTTTAAAAGATTAATCAAATTTTAATTTAATGACCCACTCAAGGTTGCATGTAGTTATATTATAATACTAGTTTGAACCCCATGCCTAATGCACAGGTGTGTGTGTGTGTGTATTTGATAGTACATATTACAAAATTACAACTAGAAACTACATTTTCAAAACCTCTCTATATATCACATTCTGCATGTATCCATCAGGACCCTGGCCACTGAAAATATTGATGTTTGCACTGCTTGTGACCCGCGAGATAACAACATACAGCTGACCATGGGAAAATACCAAAGACGACAAATATACCCCAACGTTGTTCAATGTATGACCTTGACTCTTGTTGATTGTCATCGCAAATGCCACTCAAACAAGAAATTGACAACGACACAAAACAAATGGCCAATTAGTTTTGGAAGGGGACATGATGATGTGGGGTATGAACACACATTTGCCGACATTATTCCCTGTGATGATCTCCGCTTCAATGACATGCTAACCCAATCTCTTGACAATCAACCTTGTACCATTACACAATCCTATTGATTGATTGAGATTGCGCAACAAAAGGATTGGCACGCCCACTTTGAATTCCAACTTATGATTTACAATACTACTGAATTGCAAAGTGTTTAAAAATTTCATTGGATACAATGAATCCATGAAACTCTTGCAACAGCACTTACAACTTCTCTTGTCAAAGCCTGACGCGCTCCTTGGTCCTGGGGTGAACCCACTTGAGAGTTCACCAATGTGAAGTTACGGAAAGTTGGGACCGAAAGGCACGCTCCTAACTTCCAACTCTAGAAAGGGATAAAGGTTGAATTGGAAGCCCCGGGATTAGACTAGGAAGAGGGACTAACTTAGCTTGTGTGAATCTGCATCCAAAAACCAACCACGGGAGGTTAGTTTAGCATTCGGGACACCTTTTGGTGTTGGGACAAGCCACGGGCACTTGGACACACAAAACTCATCACGGCCCGGACTTGAGAGTAAGCCATCACCTTACTCCCTATAGTATTCTCTGCAACTCGCAGTGGAGGCTACATCCAAATGGCACAAATTCCCGGGACTCCCGAAATGGAGTCCCGAAATTGTCCCGACGGGACTCCCGGAACTTTGAACCGCCATAACTCCCGACTGCAGAGTTGGATCGCAACGAGGTCTAAACCAAAGTTGTAGCCCTCGTCGACATATTTTCAACGCCATGTCGCACACTCAAATTTGATGTCGGGAAGGCATCGATTCCTGAATTTTAGTGGTCGGGAGTCAAACTGTCAGTTTGACTCCCGGCCCTTCTTTTGCCCATAACTTGGGCTGCGGATGTCCAAATGGCCAATTCGAGGCCATTTTCGATATCTACGTTTCAAGACCTTTCCAATGACATCAAGAACACCCCAATGCGAGGTGTTTTTCCCCTTTCTGTCGAGCTCTAAACATTCGGGAGTCCCAGAGGACTCCAAGTCCCCAACTTTTCCAAGTGTTGGGCTTCACCCCCACACTTGGCCAAAGTAGGGTTGCGACAAAGCCAAAGAATCTACGCTCAAGTATGTGTGCAATTCTTCAAATAGCAATTCAAGAATAGCATTGTTGACTTCATCAACATTAGTATTTTTGGGGGCATACATGGCATCTCCAGAGTGGTGTTGGTGATCTGGATAGATGGTTTAGATTAATCCTCTTAAGCTGTAATCTTCTTCTGGCAGCCTCATATGGGATGGAATCTTGATCAAATCTAGATCGACACCTTCTTTTTCTGCAATGGTAGGAAGACTACCGTCTCCAACATCCAACACCCATTTGGTAAACTCTCACAGCTCTTCAAAATTGGCAGCCATGACTCGCATGTTGATATGAAAACAAAAAATCGTAACATGCTGCCAAAGATGCGATTGAGGCAACGAAGCACTAATAATGTCTTCTCATACTCCCTTGGAAACAACAGGCAGGACCTATCAAAAATCCCCACCAAGGACCACGATTTTCCCACCAAAGATCTTATCGGTTGCTTGTACATCATCCAATTGCATCAAATCACACAGGGTCCGATCAACAGCTTCGAAAGTTCGACGATGCATCATCAGTGCTTCATCCCAAATGCTCATATCAGCTTTACACACCAATTCAGCCACTTTCATCTTCTGTGTGATGGTGCAAGTTGACTCATCGTGCAGATTAATCGGAATTTTGAATCTTGAATGGGTAGTTCAGCCGCCCAAAAGCAACAAAGATGTAATTCCTGATGAGGCAATTACAAGCATAATTTTGTCTTACCCTCATAGATGGGACAGAAGTGTTGTCCAAAAAAATGTTTTGCCGATTCCACAACTACCATACACAAAGAACAGTTTGCCCTCTTTGTTTGTCACGACATTCAAAATAGTTTCGTATATGTTACACTGATCATCATTGAACTTATCTTCTACATTGTTTGCATTTGTGGTCAATGAATATTGATCATAAGCCATCTCTTCTTGGATTAATTGGTTTCCTCCAGGAACAAGAGGGACGTAATTAGACTTGGGAAGCATTGGAAAATCTTCCAGGTGGTGTCCGTTGTGGATGAAATATTGATCGATCTCATACAATGCACAATCTTTAAACGCATCCTTAGAAAGGGTAACAGCTGGATCATCGCTAGCGGCATGTCATTGCTTCAATGTCATCATTCAAAGATTCCCATAGCTGTTTGGGATTCATCACCTCACAAAACATCAACATGGAGGCAAACATGTCACGTAGTTACTATCCTAAGGCCGGCCCAAAGACCGGCTTTTTCCAAGGCTTGATGCCATTCATTATCGTCTACAAGCAAACTCATTGCAATGTTTACATCTTTGAATGTGTTGTGCTTTGTGCCATCCACTATCCGCAAATGCTCGTAGGATGTGGCACCTTTGACGCAATTCAACAACTTTCGCAAATAATAACATTCACCTGATGTCGAGTGTGCATAATACATGCAACCAATGGCAAAGCCTCTCTTGCACATTGTCCATTGCTTCAACTTTCAATTCCACACCCATTGTTGAAGGAATTGATCGAACGTAAGGTTTCGTGCAGCTTCCGATTTTTAGTTTATTTTGAACCATTCAATTAGCATTGTTCTAAAAATGGCTAACCGTGTTGCCTCTTCCTGCACATCATCGTCATTGTCGAACATCACCATTTGTTGATTGGGTGAATGGTATTGTAAATGTTCAACGGTAGGAAACCATTTATGCATATCAAACTTTAAAATGTGCCACGCTACTTCCGATGCATATACATAACGACACTCGAGATATTTTTTTATTTCATCAACTTTGACCACATTCCCTTCAGTGGCATTGTCGCTCTGGCATGAAATCTCAACGGTTGCATGATCATGTCCTTTGTAAACGTACTTGAACACATACTTGATTTCACGAATGTTATTGTCGACCTCAATGTTGATGTGCGCATCGTATTTAATCGACAAATAGACATTGTGTGGTACCACCCAACAATTGTCCAATTCAACGCCATGAACCCAAATTGTGCGCCCTTTATCTCTGGGTTGATAAATAAGATATCCATTTACATTTGTCATTGTTTCAAATTGGAACTTGCGTGGATATTTATTTTTGCATTTGCCATCTTCCATGCATGGGGCATTTAGAAACATAGCTCCACATGGACCATGCATCATGCATGTGGCAACCGTCTTGTGGGCCAACCTATTTGTTTTTGGATTCAAAAGTTCAGCATTGATCATGCAATCTACATCCTCGATTGTGTGTGGCTTACAGTCTCCGGGAAAGAATATGAGAATGTGTGCATGCGGTAGCCCACGCTTTTGAAACTTAATGACATAGATTCTCGTAATTGTGCGTCCCAGAATATGTTTCTTATGTCATTGATCAACTCCTTCAGTTTGATTTTGAACACTCGTGTTACCGAATCCGGTCAATCCTGAGGTTGTTGTCTGAGCAGCAATGCTCTCTTGATCTCATGCCATTGAGGATTACAAATGAATGTAACAAATGCATCCGAGCAGCGGGCCCATCTACAAATTCCCATGGCATCTTGATATTTCTAAACCATGTGACATGGACCTCCTCTAAAAAAAGATGGCAAAATGATCCTTTGTCTCATGGCAACAACGTTATTATCACCTGTAACGATGGCATCTTGAAGGCCTTGATAGAGATCTACATGAAGCTTTTTTTTATTCAGGCACAAATACCTCAAGCGGTTTTGTTTGATAGTTGCATAAGCATCCACTATGTATTACTGTTTCAATCAGTCACTCTGAAACAACGTAATGCCATTAATGTCTCGATATTGAAGTTGATAATTGTAAAATTTGGCCATTGTCACATTACGATGCTTTCTTTGATGCTCATATTCTTTCGCATGGTCTTCATCCAAATCCACATCAACATCTTGCACAACGACACCATTGAGCGAAATATTCGAATGTCATCAATCTTCACCGTAATGTAGAGCCATGCTCTACATGTATCCCACATGTAGCTTGAAAATGTGTTGAAACGGGTCAGCTTGCTGAACAACAACAATGTCATGCTTGTCTACAGCCTCAGAACCATCTCCTATCATCAATGTAGCAACTTCATTGGTTGTCAACACATTGTATTGACAAGCATCTTTTGTTCGAAAAGCAATGAAACGCAGTTTCAAATCCGTGGGAACACCTTCTATTGCCATCATATCCCTTGCCATTTTGAACACTTTGACATAGGGATTAATATTATACATCTTGGTCAACAACCAATCCAACATCGTTGGATCAAGCGATGGCATAACGGCATGGCAATTTTGACATTCGCTCTCCATATCATGAATGTAGAGATGTGTAAACTATGGACATTGTCTTTCGGCAAGACATAGGGATCTGATTTTGTGATAAAGGTCACCTTAAATGCAAAAGGAGTATGGTCCAATGCCTCTTATTATCGACTCATCAACTTTGGCGCCGAGTGAAATTAATGCCAACATTGAATTGTACATGCGAATTTGATCTCAAAAGTTGACAGCATTCCTCTCTTTGCTGGTTAAAATAACTTCTAGCTCTTGCGGTGTTACAAAAAGACTCGGTAACAAAACTTTGCCATTCTCACAACATAAAGAAAATTGTGGGTTGTTGTTGCTTGACTTTGCCAATCGTTCTTTAATCCACATTTTCATGTTGCAAAATCCACATATTGTGTCCACTTCTCCACAATCCCATTGTGCCGAGGCCGACGCATCTTTGTCTCCAAACAATTGCAATGAGTCCTTGCCAAAAGAAGGTTGTGCATGTGCTACTTCTTGGTGTATAGTTTGCCATTCTCGACATAGACAATTATTTCGCTCTTGTGGCATTTCAAATGGCCCGGCTAACTCTGCAAACAATGTAATGCGTTAATACTAAAAGAAGGTTGTGCACATGTTGTTGATTGTTGTATAGTTCGCTATTCTCGACGCATACGATTACTTCGCTTGTGGCATTTCAAATGGCCTGGCTGACTTTGTATGTTGTTTGGCATGTCGTTCTCTGTACAGGCAGTTGTGACGTTCACATGAAGATTTTAACATGTCTTGATTGAATTTCGTTGGAACATTAATATGTGGAACAAAATTTTCCAAAGAGTTAGTTTGTTCGTTATTCTATTGAACTTTTGGGTGTTGTTGAAGGGTTGCCAAAGTTGCCAAAGCACTACCATGTTGCACAATGAGTGCACACATACGTTCTTGTATATTTTCGGGCATTGTGGAGAATATATGTTGGGTTTGTTGCTAATATTGATATCAAAATTTGGCGGGGGGGGGGGGGGGAGGGGTTCTCCTACACTCTTGTCTATTGGTGCTGTATTTCTCCTGGAAGTATTCTCACAAGCGTCATCACAGCAACAAGGGTTGCATCGATTGCGATGAGGTTTTCGTTCCCAAGAAGAAAAAGGAAATTGTTGTTGTAACAGCAAATGGATGGGGAGTCACAAAATACCTTTAACATCCACTAGGTTAGATCTTGATGATCACTCTTGTGCTTCTATTAGGATGGCCTTTCTATTTGATTTGCAAGTTTTAGGGAAAAAAATACCCGCAAAAAATATATGTTGGGTTTGTTGCTGATATTGATATCAAAATCTTGGGGGGAGGGGTTTCTCTTGCACTCTTGTTTGCTAGTGTCGTATTTCTCCTAGAAATATTCTCATAGGCGTCATCATAACAACACGGGAGGAGTTTTTCATTGTAGTTTGGAGTCGTTCTCTGTTGTAGAGAATCGAGAATGTGGCAGTGATGACAATACATGGTTTGGTTTTGAGGTGATGCATTCATTCCTTCTTTTCGCAAATTGGTTTCTTCTTGGTCAATCTTTATGTTGGAAAGATCTTTGGCACATGCATGTTGTGTAGGCTTTGTGAATTCTCAGATTTTTAACCCATACATGCCCTGTAGATTTGGCAAATCCTCATATTTCTAGCACATACAAATGTAGGTTTTGTGAATCCTCACATTTTTGGCACTTCCACAATGTGTAGGTTTTCGGAATTCTCAAATTCCTGGCACATGAATGTCAAGGAGGTTTTATGAATCCTCGTATTATTGGCACATGCATGCATTAAAATGGTTTTGTGAATTCTCTGTTTTGCATTTCGTGGAGGTTGCTGAATTCTCTACTTGCATAACACCAAGATGATGATGATGGGCATTGTCTTCATCTACATCACCAAATTTTTGGCATGAACAGGGGGCGGACTTGGTCACTGGTGATACTCTGTTGTTCAGTGTCATCTTACCAGTGTTAGTCGGTTGGTTTCGCGCCATCTCCGTCTTGCTCCCCCCGCATTTAACCTTTGCTTACATGTGAAGGAACTTGGGAGATATTCCAAACTTTCGAAGCCCCATAAATGAAGTTCTTGAAGTTGTTTGAACCAATATGGCATCTTAGCTGGCAAGGTTTTGGCCTCATAAAGCTTTAAATGGATGGATGGATGGATGGATGGATGATGGGATGGATGGATGGATGAAAAAAATTCATGAAAAAAAACCACGGCGTCTTTTACTATATATAATAAGTTTAATCAAAATCCTTTAAATTAGTGGCACACCTAGTTGATAATGTAGGGTTTTACTAATTTTTAAAAGGTCAATAATTTGTAAAGTAAGCTAGCATTTTTAAAAAATTAATTTAAAAAATTAGAAAATTAGGTACATGTGGTAGGTAAACATGCCTATTATATGTTGATCCTTTATATATTTTAATAATTGGGATTTCCAATACTTGTTTTCCAACTAATATTTTTATTTTTATTTGACCTGGTATTAGAACCTAAGAGTTAATGACAACATATTTCTTATCATAGTAAATAAAACAACTAGGAAGAGACTTAGCACTAAATGAAATTTTCTTTCAAGATCACACAATTAGTAATTAATTAACATGAGTTAACAAAATATTAGGAGCATGTGTGAACTTAATAAATTGGTTTACATTCATTCATGCATCTATGTGACAAGCAATTTACAAGATTACAAGAATCAACAAGTGAAAGAGGAGGCACAAAACTCAAGCATTCATCATCATTAATGTGAAGGCTTGAATTGTCCATTACATTGCAACATTGGATAACCCCATGGCATCTTGGATTCAACTAAAAACCCCTTACACCAATCAAAAGTTGGCAAGAATAATGTACCTATTGATTAAGTTCCAACTCCCTTACATTGGTTGAAAGAAGAATCATTTCAAAGCCATTGCACAAGGTCAAGGATTGCATAAACCAACTAACTAGTTTGTAAAGTGTAATGGAAAATTCAAAAAAAAAAACTGGTCATCATTGCTTGACTATTTATGACTACTTTAGCACCATCATCACTAGGCAAGACGAGCTTCCCATTATAAACGAATTGACTAATTAGTTGTTGTTTGAATAGCAATGAATGGAAATCATGAAATGAAAACAATCACCAATGAAGATTTTTTTTTTCAACAAATATTGAAGACCTTGTGAAGGCAACTTCTATCAAAACAAATAGCAAAGTGCTTGTAGATAGGGATATTTTGCTATGAGGAAGGTTTACCACAATAGGCAAAGAACCTTTGGTTAAAATCCCAATCTTGAGATACAAATTAAACCCTAGAAACTAGAAGTCTACAACAAGTGTTGTTGGCCTAGACATTGGGCTAGAGAACACCCCATCTATCCCAGTGAAAAATAGTTGAAGGATTGGCTTCACAATGGAACAATGTAGATGACATAATGTTTTGTGGTTCCTTAGTGTCAAGAAGAATCTACTTTTAAGAAGACCTAAGGTTAATTTGGGATATGTTGTCATGTTTGAATCCAACAAGTTTTGGATTATGTGACAAAAGTATCCCCACAAAATCTTAGCAAATGGAAAAGAGATTTGATTAATGGTCTATATAAACTAATTGCAAGACCTAGAGAAAAAAGAAATGCAAGACTACAAGAATTACTCATTGTTGAGAGCAATATCAATGTAGAACTCTAACATGAATTTTCAAGTGTAGGACTATCTAAAGGAATGCCTAACATTCTCATTATAACGAAAATGTGAGATCATTGTGTCTTGGGCAAGCAACAAAACTTGATTAACTCCACTAAGGTCAATGAAATCTTCCGTGCATATACGTATGTGGACATTTCGAGAATAATGACTTGGAGGTTCAAAATATTTTGTAACATTCATTAATATATGTTTAAAAGAATGTGCATTTATTTTTTATTAGCAAAATCGCAAGCATTTTAGAAGTTCAAGATAATGAAGGAGACAACTGAAAATCAAAACAAGGAAAGGATCAAGACATTTAATACTAATTGGGCAAGAGAATTTATGTCCATTGAATTTGTTAAATATTGCCAGGAAAACAAAATTCAACAACTCAATGTGACTAACACAACTTACTAAATGGATTGAATGAATGGAAGCATCACACCATACTTGATAGAGCTCATAACATGGCAACAAAATCAGAACCACCTATATAGGTGGATGAAGGTGATGAACATAGCCGATTATTTGGTTAACAAGAGCCCATCCAAAGCAATTGAAAAGATGGCACCTAAACATGTGTATACCAATTATATTTTTGATAGATTAGTCAATTGCAAGTCTTTGGTTGTTTTGCTTATTTGCATGTACCCAAGGAAGGAAAGATAAACTAAAGTTGAGTGAGAGTGCTTATATATGCACCTTCATAGGCTATCACAAGGCATCTAAAGCCTATAGATTTTATAATCTTCAAGTGAGGAGGATCATCATTACCAAGAAGTAATGTTTGATGAGCTAACTACTAAAGCATTGAATGTGAAAAAGGGATCATTGTTAGCAACTAAAAAGGACTAATGATTCAACTTGAATTTGAATCAATTAAGGATGAACTAATACTAGTAAGTCAAGAGGCGCATGCAATAGTTGAAGAAAAACAACCAAAAATAGAAAATGAACCAAACTTTGTCGAATCTCCAAAGGCAAAAAAGGATTTTCACCCCAAGTTGTTAGAAGATGACCAAGGCCTCATCCTTTACCAATGAGACCACCATCAAAGCAATTTAGGAGTGTAGCCTTTCATTCAAAAGATTATATCTTTACTCTTGAGGTGAATGAGAAAATTTTGAGGAGGCTTATGATCATCTTAGATGGCAAGTAGTAATCCAAATGAAGTATAACTCAGTTACGTGTAGGCAAACTTGTGAATTGATCAATCTTCCACCAAGAAATATTCATGTTTCCTACAAATGGACATTCAAGACTAAATTTGCTACAAATGGCAATGTTGAGAACCTCAAAGCTAGATTAGTTGCTTGGGGTTTTGAACTGATGATTTATAAGAGACGTTTGCTCCTTTAGTGAAATGGGCAACCATTAGAACTCTTGTTGCATTAGCATAAAGAAAAATCAAACAATAGATGCTAAATCTGCCTTTCTTAATGGAGAGCTTGAGGAAGAAATATGTGTCAACCCAAAGGATTCAAGATAACAAGAGAGGAGGGATAAGTTTGCTTGCTAAAGAAGGCTCTTCATGGATTGAGGTGGGCTCAACAGGCATGGTATACCAAGATCAATTCATTCTTCCATATGGTCTAGTTAGAAATGAGTGTGATCACAACCTCTATATTAGAACATTAGTCATCGGGGGTTGTGTGTTTTCTTGGGTTGATTTACAAGTTTCAGGGTCAGCAAGTACATAAATTTCTGGGTTTGGGATCTGAAAGCTTGCCTTAGATGTGAACTTTTCCAAAAGTAATGTGCATATATAAAGGGCCATAGATAAGTGAACTGCTCAACTACACCATTTGGCCCTTATTCCACTGCTCAACTACAACATTTGGCCCTTCATTATCTTGGACAAGGTTTGGGATCTCTCAAAATTCCATGGCCTGGCAGATTGGAATTGATGTCCAAGGAGCAGAAGTCTTTGTGCACCCGCAACTCAAACCATCTTCCCAAATGAAGCTTAGAGACATATTATTCTCCCTCTAAGTACCTGAGCCATGTGTGAGCAAGTTAGGAAGGATGTCATAGTTAGAATCCAATCCATCATCAAGGGCAGAAGCAGAGTTCAGAGGCAGCACACTTAAAACTAGAGTTTGGCACTGTGGAAGCATTGGAGTACAAAACATTGAAGCATGTGTGCTCCATGGTTTGGGCACTTCGTACTTGCAGCTGACTTTGAAATACCCCATTTACCACTGATGGATTGTAATTTCCTTTATTGCTGAAGGAAAACCTCCCTGGCCTGTTTAGACCAGTTCTCCTATATATGGGCATCAAACCATCTCCCAAAGACAGAGAAAGAGAGAGCTAGATCTTAAGGAAAACCTTGCTCTACCATCAACAAATGAAAAGAATCAATGAGAGATGTACTGACAAAGAATAGACCAAACTGACTGCCATGTCACTTGCTAATGCCAATTTCATACTAAACGGTCTCTGGTTGGAAAGGTCTTAGATTCTCCAACAGCTCATGTGGCCCACCATTAGCAAGGTGGTCAATGGCAGCAGAGGACGAGCCTGCAGTCCTAGAGCTTCTCTCTTGCCTCCTACTCAATCCCCAAATCCGGATAGTGTGGTCATCACTTGCTGAGGCGAACATGTGGGGATTTACTGGATTCCAGCTCACACTATTCACTGTGCCTGAGTGGCCTGGCAACACCTCCAGCAGGTCACCATTCCCCCTGTGCCATATGTAAACCTGCATTTCATCCAGAAGGTATTAGGACATCTTAGTTATGAAAGCCAACTAACTGCAGCAAAATCTGCATCACCACTGCTTGCTAACTTGGTGGGTCTTCAACATGCAGACTGATTGACTGGTCTGCTACAAGCACATGGAGTTGTAGCTGAGAGGCTTAGAGAAGTAGATTTGGATAAAGGGTAGAGAAACCTGTGAATCTTCACTGCCACTAGCAATAAAAGCCTGATCAGATCCTCCAAAGCAGGATCGAATCACATATCGCTGTTGCCTATGGCCTCTGTACTTCAAAGGTGATTTTAATTTGCCAGCAATGTCCCACAAGTGAATTTCTTGGTTCACCAGATTGACCAGCAGGTATTTCCCATCCTTACTCAATGACAGTGATGTTATAGCCTTCTCCTCATCTATAATCCGTTCTGATTTTACCTCCAAGTTATATATTCGGATCCCTTTCTGTGCGGAGGTGCTCACCTGCAAAGTGATGTACCCCAGACAACACTAGGTTCAGACAGACCAGAGAGGAAGTGTGATATTGGATTCCAGATCCATGCACAATCTGCAGAATACCAAACTCAACAACCAGATTACTTCTTAGATCATGAAGAGGTAGCATGGGACTTGTGTGAGAGGCAATTTAGCATAAAAACAGGTACAATAGCTGCCACTCTCGTGAATCCAAAGCCCAGATAGCACAACCTTGTCACTTGCAAACTTCAAACGCGTACCATGTGGCTCCCATCTACAGTAATGGCCAAATCATTGATATGGGGCAAGCAGGCAGCCTTCCATGACTGTAACTCCCGGCCCTGGAAACCATTGAATTGGTGAGACTCTCACCCATGGATAACACATGGATCAGGAAACACAACAAATCAGATCAACTTCGATGCTATCCAAGCATATGGAAATGGGAAGAAACCAATAAAGATTGGGATGCCTGATGCACATGACCATGAAAGCTAAATCATGGTCCTGGCTGTCAAGGAAGCAGTGGGACTAGGATGGGATAGACTGTTAAAAACAAGTGCTATGCAACTTGCTGGGGGGCTACCATTTCTGGGAAGCAAGGCTCATACCTCAAGGTCCCACATGTAAATACACTTATCCCCTCCACCTGAAACCAAATGATGGCCATCAGGGAACCACGCACAGGATGTGAAGCAGCTGCTAGGCTTATCAAATGTGTGCTTACACTCGCCTGTGCGGATGTCCCAGAGCTTGACAACTTCTTGATTGCCAGATGTGAGTAGCATGGTACTGTCAGGACTCCAAGAAACGAAAGATACTGGCTTCCGGTGACCAGTCAAAGTATGCTTTAGGATGACCAACTCATCATCATTAACCTGCATTCCAACTCAATGTGAGATGGGATCTGGTGACTCACAACTGATGATGTGCAGTTCTCTGTAAGAAGCACAGTTGTAGGTCTGCCTCCTGCCACAATAATAGATACTTGGACAGGCAAAGTTCACAGTAGTGCAAGGATTCCCATTGACTGTTTGACCCACATTCCTCCAATCTGGTCCCTCCCAGAGAACCAAGGATCCTTTGTGCCAAAGCATCCTTGAAGAATCAGACAAGGTGACTGAAAATAAAAGTGCATTGATTTCTAACAGTGCCACAGGCTTCATGGTGTCACAGGAGAAGTTGGCCTCTGAAGGCAACCTTACAAGGAAATGAGTGCACATGGGTGACATTTAATTGGAGTACTGGTCTTCAGAGAATCTCACAGTTGCATCAATAGTCAATACCATTTAACTGTGTTCAGAAGATGAGCCATGCAAAAAGGAAACAACAGAAATACATCTCACAATCCACACTGTGCTAGTGGTACAGATGGGAAAAAAGCATATCAGTAGGACTGGAATATCAAAGGAGGTAGCATAAAGTCCACTAACCTCCCAAACAATGGCTGTACAGTCTTTAGATGTAGATGCCAGATAGTGACCATCGTGTGAAAACTGCAGAAACCACACTTCATCTTCATGTGCTTCTAGCACCTGCACAACCATACACCCAGCACCCAACAAATCCAGCAATGCTGGGCCTTACATTCACTTTCATTAACAGCCATTTCAAAACCATGAGCCTCCTCAAGCAGGACCTCGGAGTTTAGGCACTCAGTCCACAAGGAATAGTGAACTAACTACTGTTCACATCAAGACACAGCATGTGTGACATTGGTCTTTTCTATTATCCACGAACCATGCACAAATACAGAGATCAAAGATATATATGCTCTAAGGCTGGGTGAGAGCAAGTCAAATGTAACATTATCTTTCAGGCGACTGTATCAGGAATTGCCCATTTCATGATCCAGTAAAAATAGAGACAAGAGAAAAGAATACTTCAGCATAGGCCCGATGCTATCCAGTTGATGGACTACTTACCTGGTCAACAATATCATCAAACACAGCTTCTGAGATTAAAGAAGATTTACACAGTAAAAAAGAAATATACACCAACAAAACCAACCAAAGCCACAATGTCAAACACAACCAGTTCACAAGAGAGCATAAAAATCACACCATAATTCGTAATTGTGAAAAACACAGACCCAAACCAACTGCCAAACCATCATCACAACCCATACTTGGATGATTTACACTGAGCAAGTGGTGCGGCCGACCTTCTCCAGGCACCTTCTAGTTAGTTCACCCAAGAGATTGCAAGAACCTTTACAGCTACAACTGCTAATTGTATCACCTTACAAGTACCTCACACAATCTACTCCCTTGTGTTAGAGTACGAAAACAATGGCCAAATATGCTGTGACTCACTATGGACTCAGCATATGTGGACATGATACATCACAACCTTTCACTTTGTTCACTTCTAGAGGCCATGCAATTCCCCCAATGTGATCAGGCTAAGGAAAAACCCCTAAGGAGATGCTACACTTCTGGGTGCCACAGTCGATCACAAGAACACCCTAAACTCTAGAGTGAGCTGACTTAAATGTGTAAGGTGGGGCTCGGCAGCAACCTTAATATGATGAAGAATGGACTTGGTACCTCTGTCTGTAGATACAAAACCATAATGGAAAGCCCTGTAAGCAACCCACTTTACCTGAACATTGCCATGATAAGACTCTTTGTGTATGGTCAATTCACTTCACGTGAAGCAGGGCCTTTGCCATCTTGACACTTGCTATCACAGCTACACATAGGCATTGATGGGGCTGAAGCTGGCTCTTACCCTGCATATGCTGTGCTATAACTATCCAGTTACCTACTCTGAGATAACCTATGCTGAGGATGCTGTAAACAAGACTTCCTTGGCATCTGGCAATGGTCCCCCAGCGTGTTCCTGAGCCCTTGATTTTCACTGAAAAGTCACAAAGAACGGTGTTTGGCTTAAACTTGCATCAGCAGATGCTTCAAGCACATTTATCCCAACCAAGTGTTCTTCACCTAAATCAGCAACTTAAGGACTTGCTGTGAAGCAGACTATAATTAAACATGAACAGGACCCCTGTGACCACATTAATGTTATGTTAAAACTTACTCTCAACACCTTCTGTTTTCAATGAGAGTATCTTTACACCCTATTGCAAACAGAACTTATGCCCTTGACTGCTCAAGAATGTATGCAGCATACAATAGAAAGGCACCTTCTAATGCTTTTAGGCTCATAGCATAAACCTAGACCATTCACACCCAAAAATACCAGTGGTTGAGGGTTAACGCCTCAATGGCTACTGTTAACAAGAAGGGATGTACAGTGACAAGCCTATTCATAACATTCCTCACCCTGATCTCTCATTGTCTACCCAGTAACACAGTCAATACTGAGTACATTGCACACCCCAGATATTCCTTCCACTGCAATAAATGTGCTGTCAAAATCTGCCAGCCAGTTATCTGTAAACAAGGCGAACACTGTAAATCCTTGTAGTAGAGTGTTAAATTTACATAACACAGGCACATATATGTCTTATGGTACACACCTATACAACAAACAGTACCCCTTGGCCTTTTCACATTGTGAGCCCCTCATTATGCATAGTTCAGACAACAAGATGTCAATTCACTTGGCAGCTCAAAACAACAGGAGAAAACTAAACACTTGCACTCAGCATGTGAAAGTGAGCAAGCTAAATAGCAACATGAAATATAGGGAGACATAGAGACATAGAGCAAGTGAGATGACATCAAACTTCAATTTAATAGACCAGTGGCATTGAACCCCTACAACCACTCAGAGAGGGAGAGAAAAAAATGGAAACACAGACTAAAAGCTCCTTTCATACTCATGAACAGCAAGGCAGTGTATGAGTCACCCACACAACAGGAATGCCAGCAACCTCCCAAATCTTGTGCGTAGATATACAACAGTGATGGATTTGAGCATCTACCTGTAGAGTTTGTGTAGGGATCTGATCTCGATTGCATCGATGGTCAGCATAAAGAGACAGACCATGATCCAGTGAGTTGTGGAATACACATGCATCACGCTGCACATCCAGTGCCTGTTCCACAAGATGCTCCAGTCGTCTCTCAGGAATCATGATAGAAGGGGGAAGCAACTGTTGTAACTCTTCAAGCAAATGAATTCGCGAATCGTCCCCTGCCCCCTTCCAGTCCGCTTTTTCTAGCAGGACTTCCCGGGATGGGCACATAATGAAGCTTGCCAGCTGGTGTACTCTTTGTGTATTGATGTCTAAAGTGGATATCTCAGAGCGGAGTGTTTTTAAGGCAGCACTAGTTTCACCATGATCCAAAAGCTCCAGAAACTTTTGCTGCAATATGAGAAATGATGCAGATTTGAGGGTCTCCTCGTCAATTGGACCAATCATGCAAAGTGTACCTAAGCTTTTGTCCCATTGACCTGCCAGAATATCCTGCCGAAATTCAGCTACAACTGGTGACTGCAACATGATCCCAGATTCCTGTTCAAGCATTGAGCCTGCTTGCTGATAGCCGAGCGAGAAGAGTGCCTGAGCAATGATTCTCACAAATTCAACCTTTCGGATTTGACCTCGAGAGCCCAATGTTTCTACTTCATTGGCAGCTAAATCTGTGGCCATTGGGGCTGCACCAGAGCCCACACCCACAACTCCAGTAGGAAACCCTTCTACCACCTTCCTGGGACAAGGTTTACTGAGCTTCAATCGCTTTGAGGGGGGAAGCCCGCAGTCACTGTCTCGTCCCATGAAAGGACACAATACCCAATGGCTAGCCCATATATCTATGCTATTGCAACAACACAAGCACTATGTGTCAGTCTTGCTTTCAAAACTCCTATGAAGTTTGTTGTTGGCCCTGGAAAAGAGTGTACAAAACCCTAGCACCTCAACATCCTCTGCATCACATTCTAAGGGCTACAAAACCCTAATAATCCAACATCCTCTTCATCACATTCTAAGAGGCCACAAGCACACCACCTTGCACTAATATGCTGTTCTATTTAGAACTTCCACCCCATACTCATCATCACAGCATACAAAAAATTCACAACCGGGCATAAAACGTGGCAAGCAAATCTATAGACACATATGTGAATGGTATGCACAGAGAAAAATAAATTCAACCCCCTTGATGAAAATCCCAGTTTTACAGACCTGGTTCCTGGTTCCTTGTTCCTATCTCACAGACGAACGAAATCGACTCGGCAACGACTCAACAACAAACCCCCAGAAGCAATCGAAAAATACACAATGAGAAACAAAGGTGGTGGCGAAAAGACACAGAGGCCAGGAACAGAAGGTCACCTAATCAGGATGGCAACCTCTTCGAACCTCCGATCTTCAGACAAAACTCCGTGAAGAGAGAGACGGACAGCGAGACAGACAGACAGACAGACACGCTGCGAGAGAGAAGAAACAACGGATGTCGTCAGGGATGTAATGCTCCTCGGATCGTGAGCTCGAACCGAGAGAAACCCTGTCCAGCGTTGTTCAAGGAATCGTAAAAAGGCCTCCGCTCGCAACAAAAGAAAAAAGACAAAGCGGCAGACGTGCCAGACACGAAAGGAAAATGTACAAACAAGTCATGCAACTTTGCAGCAAAAATGGAATTGACAAAGATCCCAATTCACTGCAAGAAAACACGATCACAAAACAAGCTGCTAACAGAGCATTCGCCAGAAAGACGAGCATTCACCGTCCACAATTGAAATCAGGAAATCGACCACAACATACAAAGAAAAACACTGGTACTATCTCTGTATTCTCCGAGAATTTGCAATGAAACTAACTACGTAACACACTTTTTTCTAGCACAAAACCCCAGATGTACAACAAAGATGGCAGTGCGATGAGACTCCTCTGGCATCGATCTTCTTCTGCCCCACTTGAGGAAAATAATGGAAAAATCTGCACACACTTCCCAATCCGCCGCAACCACCACCCCAAAACAGCCGTAGATGAAGAAGCAAACTCAAATTTGGATATGGATATATCTTGTTGTTGCTCTATAAAGAAGAACCTTAGCGGCTATTCTTTTCTACAGAGAGCCAGACTCTTGTTGCACGCAACGTTGCACGCACTAGTACTATCTCATTCTTCTTCTACTACTACTACTACTACTACTCCAACAATTAACCGAATTACCAAAGCTGACAACACACACACAAACAGATACACAGAGACAGCACCAGAAAATGCTTCAAAACGAGTTGAAAGGAGAGTTCTGTGGCTGTGTTATGCGTGGGGTTAGAGAGAACCTAGCTGGGTCTGAGATTGGAAGAAGAAGCAGCAGCAACAACAACAGCACGAGAACAACTGCAAGAGAGCTAGCGTGAGAGAAACAAAATGGCCAACTACACAATCTGCTCTGCAAAGGAGAGTGCAAAATGGAAACCCTAAATGAGAGAGGGAAAGGGGGCACTTTTTGCATCTACTTTTTTCATCTATAATGCTTGCCAATTTTAGTTCATCCATCCAGCTTTCTTTCGTTTTCTCCTCCCTCTCTTTGTCTCTAGCATGAGCCTACCCACAATATTATGGATTTTGAGTGCATATTATGCCAATTTTTAGGTTTCCTTAGATTGTAAAAATCTCATCCAAGCCGACCTTGTTCCCATAATTAATGGCATTTCCTTGCCATTGTTCCATAATTATTTAAGGTAATTGTTAGCTATCCTAACATGGTCGTCGATGTTTAAAATTTTAATGGTTCAAAATCCTCAATGTATAGAAATGCGCATGCGCTTGTTGCTTTGTAAAGTAGATAGGGAGTGCCCATCCATCCCTTGAATGTATCAAGGGAAACTATGTTGCACAAAACCAATACTAGTGAAATGGCAAATTGATTGTTTCAATAAGCATGCGCTCTTGTTAGTAAATCAATGTTAACACAGCAATTAACATGACAATCGATATCAACACAACGTAACAAAATGTGGTTAAGATAATACGAAATGTTACAATATCATTGAATATATAAATAGATGAATTGAAAATGAAATGTTAAATTGGTAATCTAAAAAAAGTTGATGTAAATCAAGTAAAGATTTTTTTTTTTAATTGTTGCACATTATGTTGTGTGCTTTCAAAGTTTTGCATTCCACAATTTTCTAACATCCTACTTCATGAAGATAATTCATTGAGTAAGAACTTTAATGTACAAGTGAAAACTGTCAAACCTTTCCCCATCGATGAATTGAACAACACTTAACAACATAAATATTAAAAGGAATCATCTATTACAAATAATGACATTGTGAAAATAATTAAAATAGATAACAAAATGTTAACGTTTTAACTAACAAAATTCACATTACAAATATGAAAATCAAAGAACAATGTTCACAAACAAGAAATGTTTCAAAACCAACAAATTAAAATTTCTAGATGAAAGATGTTGAAATCAAATGTACATGAAATTAGAGCATGGTTCAAGTTATTTTCAAATTCACCCATGTCACCAAAACAATGTACTAAAATAATATTAATAATGTCACAAAAATTTGTATTACCTCATCATCAAAGCAATTAGTTATGGGCCCCAATTGCTTTGATGATGGGGTAATACAATATAAAAAATTGTATTACCTCATGATTGGGGCCCACATATAGATTGGGGCCCACGTATATTGCAAATACTAAAATGATCCATAACCAATGATTAGATATCTAACATCCTATGGTAAAAATTGTATGATATCTTAGTATTGGATGTGGATGATGGATATTTTACAATAGAAATTTCATAAGTGTTGAGAGCACGTAAGTTAATACCCTACTTTACTCTTAGCCTCCTCATCATAAACATGTCTAAAGTTTTTTTTTTACTATTTAAATTGTCGATAATCTTTGCAAACAAGTCAAAACTATGAGCATAGTAAGTATGAAATCCTAGCATTTAGTTTGTATATATGCTGAATTATCTACAAAAATATTGAAAACATTTTGAAATCAAAAGGAATCACAAAGTTCGATATGATTATGATAATAAGTTATTTCTACCTAAATAGTTATAAATTATAACTCAAGCAAAGATTTAATACATTATATATGAATCTTTTTAATTGATTGAATTAATTATTTGTTCATGTTTTGAAACTAAAAAAACAAAAAGAACTCAATGTAATTGTGAAAGTAAATTTTTTATTTAAATAATTATATTTCATACATTACATATGAGTTTTTAAAATAAATATTTAAAGCCATCATAGTTGTTGTACATTTTGAAATGGAAAAAAATCACAAAGTTTCATGAAAGTTAAATTAGATGTGTTTAAATAATATTTGAATATATAATTCAATTCAAAGTTTCAAATGATGCATTTGAATTTGTTAGTTATGAGTATTTTGAAAAATTATGATAACACATATTTTTGAATTAAAAAAATTACAAAGTTCAATGTAATAATAAACCTACCAAATCAATAAAATCAAATAGTGATATAAAAAATTTCCTTTTTTTGTTCAAAATATGTGTGTGTATATATTTCATGATGTTATTTTTTTGTCATCACATGAGGTGGTTAAGGCCTTGTAATGTGGGCAAGAAGATTATGGGTTCAAACCTTATTTGGAGCACATTTTTAAAAATCTTGTTTTTGAAGGTTCAAAGGCCTATCACATCAGCTGATGCGATTTGCAAGTAATGTCAACCTGGAAAATAAATAAATAAATAAATAAATTTAGTGTTGAATTTCAGATAAGGGTGTTAGCATGTTGGATTCACCTATAGTTCAAAAACATTAAACTTTCATAATGTCATTGTATATTTATATAAATAATATAATTTTAAAATTTAAATCAAATTAATAATGCCATGTCAACTAGTAGTTTTAGTCTTTTTAATCATATATTTTTAATCACATTTGTTGGTCTATTATGATTTTAACCAATTTTGTCCATTGTTTAATGTGACTAAAAATACGACTAAACTTAATGGAAAAAACTAACTTAAAAACACATATATGTAAGAATGAACTTCTCCCCATGATTTGAAATTTTTATGTTTTGTTTTAGTGAAACCTTTCACTTGCTATTCACATTTTCTCCATGAAGGATAAATATTTGGTTGGTGTCCTCTACGAATGACATATATATTATATTTTTGGTTTCAACTAAGCATGTTCTTTGAGACTCTCTTCAATTTGGTTTACCTTTATTGGAAATATTTAGCCTTGGCATTTATTCATCAAAACTTTGAATATTTGTAATTTTTTCAACTTGGTTTGACAAACGGAACAATGAAAAAACAACACATTGAAGAGGAAATCAAATGTTCACCATGTAACAACAACAAACAACCATATTGCCATCAGTAGTTCTTCAATATGCATAATCGCTTCAAAAAATCTTTAAAATGTCATAACAAAAAAAATCATTTTTGAAATTATTTATGTAAAATAATTGGTGTCCGCGCATGCTTGATTCGGTAATTCGTGATTGGCTTGAGCCCCCCCCCCCCCCTCGTCCTTTCAGAGTCATGAGTGGAAGTATGTGGGCCCTGCATCCCAATCACGAACAGCCCACTAAATTAATAGTGTCTTTGCCAACCTTTAGTGGGAGGGCTTATTTGCCAACTCATGCACTACAATATTATCTGCAAGAAAACAAACGTCGAATTGAGCTCGATTTGGAGATAGGTGGGGTGGGGGTGAGGAATAGCGTGTTGCTAAAAACTCTTGGAAAGTTGAAAGCTCACCCCCACCCCACCCGCCAAAATAGACTAGAACTTTTGAAAGTGATGAATGTGAATGACTTAAAGCACTTTCATCACTGCTCAAAATGTGGTCCCACAAAATAAAAACATATGAAGAAAATTTGGAGCATTTTGTGATTTAGGAACACACAAACAAAAGTCTAGAAGAATTCGGTTGGGGAGAGATTTTTGGTAATCATCCCCAAAACCAGAATTTGAAGAAGATGATGATGATGATGATGATGATGATGATTTGGAGCATTTTGTAATTCAGGAACACAAAAACAAAAGTCTGGTGGAATTGGGTCAAAAAGAGATTTTATGTAATTAGTCTCAAAACCAAAATTCGAAGAAGAAAGTTTGGAACATTTTGTGATTCAGGAACACAACAAAAGAATTATGGGGGAATTGGGTTGGAGAAAAATGTTGCAATTGTAAATGTTATTGCAGGGAGTCATATCTATGTGGGAAAGCTTAAAGTTTTCACCCAACTTTCTAGAGACTAACTAATATGAAAAGACTAATTACCATACTTTTGGCAACTCCAAACTACACCCATCAACTACAATGCATCAAACTGTTAGAAGCCTTCTTTCAGGTTGTCAATAACATGTTTTTTGTAAACCCTTTTGTAACCTTCTTATGGTAATTTTTGTTTCTCTTTTTACAAACTATAGCAACTTTGCAACAATATTTTGCAAGTTGCCTTTCACTGGTGGCTAAAACCATTATTTTTTGTGGCCTTATAACTCCCATTGTAAGTCTCTTCATCAATCTTTGGGTTTTCCATATTATCTCCCATCATGTAAAGCTAAAAAGAATGCATTGCAAAAACTTAAAACCAACACACAGTAAAATCAAGCACCTATAAATACATTGTTGGATGATGTGTCTCCAAGGCTTGAAAAATAGAATTGTGTTGGCAGTCTCAGATAGAGTAGTTGAGTTTAGAGTTTCATAAGGACCATGTGCATTCTTGATTATCTATGGTTTCCTTTTAGCTCGGATTTTATGCATTGTAGTTGGAAATAAAGTTGGGGATTGGGTGACACACCCCCAACTCCTTGAGGGATTCAAATGTGAATCCAAGTGAAAAACAATGGAAGAAGGAGGAGTTGGGGCATGTTCCCTGGCTCACAACACTTGGAGGGGTAGAAGGGTGTGTTGGAGCTTCGGGATGGGACTAGGAAGAGTTGACAAGCTTCACTCACTCACACGAACCTGCACAAAACCCACACAAAGTGGTTAGTGCATAGTTGGAACACTTTTGGTGCTAAGACGAACCACAGGCAACACGGACACACAAGACTCATCACGGCCCGGACTTGAAGGAAGCCACCACCTTCCCCCTTATAGTATACTCTATGGTTGGCCACAGATACCACATCCAAATGACTTTTTGTCATGGGACTCCCACTTGGGAGTCCTGAAATCGTGCAAGTTGGGACTTCCGCGACTTTGGAGCCCCATAATTTTGCAAGTAGACCTCTAATCGAGGTGCGGTCTAAAGCAAAGTTATAACTCTTGTTGAGAGCTTTTCAAAGGTATATTGCACACTCTCTAAAGACAAGTAAATTGGGTCGATTCTTGACTTTTTATGGTCAAAAGTCAAACTGCCAATTTGACTCCTGACCCTTTTTTTTACCATAACTTGTGTTTCAGATATCCAAATGAACAATGCGAGCCCATTTAAGATATTTAAGTTCTAAGAGCTTTCCAATGATATAAAGAACGCCACAAGCCATGGAATTTTGACCCCTAAAATTGCTCTTTGAAGATTCGGGACTCCATTTCCCAAAGTGGGAGTTGTCTTGGAATGTGAGGGTTCACTCCCTCACACTTTCTTACACTCTCGGGAGTATGTGATGTGACTTCCGGGCTTTTTCTTGGCCCGCAACCTTGCAATCCCTCTTGCCTTGGTCGCAAACCCAAGGTTAGGGTTGCGACATTGGGGGCACATCATATGAAAACTTCATCGGGAACATGCATCTTCCACTTTAGCTTAGGTTTTGACAATCTTCCCTAATTTTGGATCTAAAATTGTTTGACTGAAAAGGCCATGAATTGCACACAAATTACCTGCTTGGCCCAGTAAGAACAATTTTGTGATTTTGGACCATTTTGAGGTTTATCCTCTAAACCCTTCATTTCCATGAAAAGAACAACAAAGCAGGACCGGCAAGGAGTCGCTTTGATGGTTATCTAGCAGTGAGGTCTTGACTTAGGAGGTTGTATGTGCTCCTAAACTTGAGATTACTGAGTGGGAGGCCATAGTGAAATTGACCCAATTGTGGCATCATTTTTTGGAGGCGATGTGGGAGTCATCACGTCACTCATGGTTATAGAATTGAACAATGTGAAACAACAGGAGCACAAGCATTACAAATATTGTCATGGCACAAATACCTCTTCCTCACTCCTTTTGGTTCTTCCATGTGTGGTGTTTTTGGTGGGTTAGTGCCTCATATGATTTTTTTAAACTAAATTGGTTTTGTCTAACTGGGAAAAGGTTGCCTAATATTCAAATGACACAAATAATAGATATACATATTTTATTTGGCAATTGGAAACCATGCAAGGTACTTGGCATGTGTTCAACGTGTTAAATTTGGGTCACTTGATGATCATGTCCTCTTGAACGTGGGTGTGGTTGAACATTTTATGTAGCTCATGCCAAATGATCCACAGGAAGGCATTGGTGGCAGGAAGTTAGCTCCAATGTTGTGGTGGCACATCGTAGCATGCTTGCCAGGGTTATTGCTGCAACAAAGAATGCAAAATGCCTCAACCAATTTGTGCATCTTGGAGGTCTATGTTTGTTAGATGACTAGTTGCAAGAAACTCACAAAGGCAAAGTAGGAGAAGTAGGTAGTCCTAAAGAGTGTGACAAAGGTGTGGAGGATTTATTATTAACTATTCTCCAAGCTTTAGATAGGTTGCCAGTGGACCTTAAGGCCTTGAAAACCTGTAGTGTCGACAAATCTTTGAATCACTTGTGGAGTCATAAGAACCTTGATATTCAGAAGAAGGTTAGGAAGTTAGTATTTGTCTGGAAGAAATGAATGGATGCTGAAATGAAGGCATCTGGGGAAACCAAGCTAGGTTCAGGTTATGGAATATCTTGGTCCTACAAGCAGTCATTGCCTGTTGAACCTATGCATACTATGACAAGGCAGCTTCTGGAGGATTACCAGAAGTGGCCATGAAAAGTTATGTAGCCTTGGCAAGAAATGCCAAGGTCATGTTGAATGGTGCCAATGCCAAGGGAGATGGTACTACTTCTGCTAGGCCTCCTCAAGGTGTACCCACCCATTTGCTTCTATAATTGTAGCCACATTGTGTTAAGGTTTTCTTTTTTGTGGTGCTAATAATACCTCTTTGCTTGTGGTGGCGACAAATGTGGAAAGGAAGTATGAAGCTTTAGAGAAGTATGGGATTGATCTGACAAAAATGGCAAAACAAGGAAAATTGGACCCTATCATAGGCCATGATGAGGAAATTCGACGCTGCATACAAATCTTGTCTCAAAGAACAAAGAACAATCATGTACTCATTGGCAAGCCTAGTGTAAGCAAAACCGCAATTGTTGAAGGGTCAATCTTTCATCTCCAATGTCTTTTGCAAATTGTTTATAAGCTTTGGATTTCGGATATGTATATCAGGTAACAGTTAATGTCCATGAATCGTGCAAGGTGGAATTGGTAGGAATGAGTGACCTGTTTTAGGGGTTCTCTATGTTTTTTTTTGTTCATGCAGATCTTTCGAGGATAGTACCTCCTAACAACACACCATCTTTTATGTTTTGTTTCTCCCTCGCTTTATATTCAAGGTACATAAATTTCTTTCAAATTGTCTACTACGAAGCGTTCTTTATCTAAACCTAACATTTTTTTCCATTCATGTGGATCTTCCCAGGATAGTGACGTGCTCCTTGGTCCCGGGGTGAACCCACTTGAGGGTTCACCAAATGTCAAGTTGCGAAAAGTTGGGACCGAGCGCACGCTCCCGGCTTCCAACTCTAGAAAGGGGTAGAGGGTTGAGTTGGGAGCCCCGGGATTAGACTAGGAAGAGGGACTAGAAGATCAAGCTTGAATCTGCATCCAAAAACCAACCACGAGAGGTTAGTTTAGCATTCGGGACACCCTTGGGTGTTGGGACTTGCCACGGGCACTTGGACATACAAGACTCACCATGGCCCAGACTCGGGAGTAAGCCACCACCTTACTCCCTATAGTATTCTCTGCAGCTTGCCACAGAGGGGGCATCCAAATGGCACAAATTCCCGGGACTCCCGAAATGGAGTCCCGATTTTGTCTCGGCAGGACTCCTGGAACTTTGAACCACCATAACTCCCGACTGCAGAGTTGGATCGCGATGAGGTCTGAACCAAAGTTGTATTCCTCGTCGAGATCTTTCCAACGTCGTATCACACTCCCGAATCAGACATCGGGAAGACATCGATTCCCGACTTTTTGTGGTCGAGAGTCAAACTGCCAGTTTGACTCCCGGCCCTTCTTTCGCCCATAACTTGGGCTGCAGATGTCCGAATTGCCAATGCGAGAGCATTTTCGATATTTACGTTTCAAGACCTTTCCAATGACACCAAGAACATCCCAATGCGAGGTGTTTTCCCCCTTGCTGTCGAGCTCTGAACATTCGGGAGTCCCGAAGGACTCCAAATCCCCAACTTTTCCAAGTGTTGGGCTTCACCCCCACACTTGGCCAAGTTAGGGTTGCGACAAATAGCATCTCCTGACAAAACACCTTTTCTTATGTTTCGTTTCTCCTTTGCCTTACATCCAAAATATATAGATTACTTTCAAATAATTAAATTACGAATCGTGAAGCTCACAAAACATTTTCTTTTTAAAATGGTGGATTTACTTTTGATTTGTGCCTTCTATGACCAAGAGATGTTCATAGCTTGTCCGCTTTGCACACAGTCGCTTTTCGGAGACCACGCCCACTCACTTTGTGTTGAACATGACACGAATATTGTCAATCACCACATTGCCCACGAATATGTTGACTTTAAGGTTAGATTTGCGCCTGTTGTAATGGTAATTAAATATGAAACTATGATATTGTGTTTTTAGAGCCTGACTCCATTTTGCTTCCGACTGAAAAAATCGTAAACAAAGTCGTGGAGTGTCGCGTAGATATGCAAACAACAAGAAAGGCAAACAACTATTCAATAATGTTAAAGACTTCGCCACATTGCAATATCTCTCAAAAGGGCCCCATGTAATGGGGCCCAACATGAGGAAGCACGATGTATGACTGATACTGCTTAGTGATTATTGGAAAACACATAACAACACATGAGAGCGCATGTTGTTGAAATAGAGCGAGCCTGTCAAACTCGACTATTGATAAATGTTGTGCAACGCGTTGAACAACATTGCATCACGTGCGCCGAGGATCAACTTCAAGCTGGACAATACATGGCCCTGCGAAATTTGTAGTACCCCTTGGCTGACCCATAAGTAGACCGACAAGTGTTCGGACGCCTGAATGAGCAATGCAACCATTGTGGCTCTCGCTTCTAGATCGAAAAACTCACAGGGGGTTCTCTTCAAATACCACACTATAATAAATGTTATGCCTTAAGGAAAATTCTTTGGCCTCCTATTTGCACCTTGCCAAAGTACACGGTGATGTTACAAAATCAACAAAATGTCGAATTGCGTAAACATTTATGTTTGTACAATGCTGCATTCGCATTCATGTCCACAAGGGTCTGGAGTGTGGGCTTCGAACTCGTACCAGGAGTGCATAACTACAAAGTGTAAGGATGATTCTACCACTTGATTAATTAGTGGTATGGAACCTATAGAAGGGCAATTACCATGTTTTCTTCAGGCCTATTGCATGATGTGGTAAATGAGGGTCCGAATTGGCAAATGCAAATCTAAGTTTGATGCATTTGACAACACTTCACACAATCCTCGAGAACGTCAATCCTTATGTAAATGTCTTCATTCGTGCAACCGATCATCTCATTGCAAACCTTACAAAGGAGGTCCACATTTGCATTACAATTGGCCATACTTCAGGAAATGGAGATGTTTGTCGTTACAACGTCCCTACAACAAACAAAATTACAATGATAATTCATGGCAAGCCGGGAGAGGTTGGAAATCGTGATGTCATTGTATAACAACAATATGGAGGTGGTTTACAGTGGATGAACGAGCTAACACCTTCTTATGATCCTTTACAATACCTGCCACTTTCCCTCACCGAGGAGGACGGGTGGTCTGAAAATTTGTGGTTACAGAACAATCAAAACAAAACACGCACAAGGGTCTCAATGGCGACTTATTATGCACAAAAAATGCATTTTAATGGTCAACTCTCTGCTCTGCATCTCGGTGGTCGCCTTTTTCAACAATATGTCGTCGACATTGTTGCCAAAACAGAGTAAAACATTTTTAATTTTTTGGTGTTAAACCAAGTTCAGCTTCGTGCAGAACTTTACCAAGGGCTAGCAGATATGGTCGAACATGATGTCCGATTAGATCCTGTGCAAGTGGGTCAGTGAATTGTTCTCCCATCTTCATTTCGCGATTTTCCACATTTCATGATGCAAACGTATCAAGATGCAATGGTTGTTGTGCGAAGTAAAGGAATTCTAGATGTCTTCTTCACATTCACTTGCAACTCGAATTGGAGGAAATAATCGCAGAGCTAGAGCCCAACCAAATAGCCTATGATCGTCCAGATTTGGTTGCCTGGGTATTTCAAATGAAGGTGAAAGTCCTTGTTAAAGGAATGGCAAAAATTGGATGGTTCGCCAAACTTATTAATAACATCTAGACAAGGGAATACCAGAAACGAGGCCTACCTCACATCCATCTACTCTTTATCTTTCTTCTAGAGTAAAAAGTTTCGACAACTGAAGACATTGATCGATGGAGCTTCTTCTTCCAAAGAACACACCTCTTTTTGAAACAGTCACAAAATGTTTGTTGCATGGATCGTGCGGCCAAAAATACCCCAACGCACCTTGCATGGTCAACGGTGTATGTAAGAAACGTTATTTCGCGAGCTTTTTCTGAGGAGACACTAAAGGTGAAGACGGTTACCCTGTCTATCATTGATGAATCAATGGTTAAACGTTTCAAAAAACTCAAGATGGCTTTGTGTACGACAACCGATGGGTGGTGCCCCATAACCCTACCTTACCAAGATGTTTAATGCACATATTAACGTCGAGGTGTTTGTCGATATTCAGAGTGTCAAATACCTTATTAAATACGTTTACAAAGGTCTTGACCGTGTTGCAACAATGATTTACTAGTTCAACAAACAAGATCCAACAATACATTGATGTTTGATATTTGAATGTTACTAAAAGGGTCGATTCCTTATTTTCCTTCAAACAACATACAAAATGGTCGCCAGTCACTCGATTAGTTGTTCATTGTTAGGACAACACAACATCATTTTTAATGAAAGTCAAGATTTGACCATTGTGGCGGAACGTGCTGCCCGCCAAAAAACCACCTGGACTGCCTACTTTGTGTATAACGCTCAAGATGCGGATGGGTGGAACATGGTGTACGCAGACTTCCCTTTTGATCATGTTTGGAAAATTCAAAAAAATGTTTGGTTGGCCCAATAGTAATGAGAAAAAGTTGTTGGGCGAATGTATTTCGTACATCTCGCCGTTGGTGAATGCTTCTTCCTCCACCTCCTACTTATTGTCGTACCGAGCGTGACCTCTTTCAAACATCTCCAGACTATTGATGACATGAAGCATCTGACGTTTCAAGCTGCTTGCAGAACACTGGGATTACTATAGGACGACACAGAATGGGACACGTGAATGCAGGAAGCATGTATTGATCAAGACGCAAAGAGGCTAAGGAATCTTTTTGTGACTTTCTTAATGTTCTGCTCTCCTTTGAATCCAAAAGTGTTATGAAAAAGATATCGAGATGATATGTCGCACAATATGTGGCATTGACGCATCACGAATGGAGACATTATCGAGGATGCCTACAACAACACCCTACTACTCCTCGAGCCCAAATTACCGTTGACAAACAAAGGCTTGCACAACTTTTTGGAAATGTGTTTGTTTTGTTACCTATGAAAATGTCGTTCATTTTGCCGCCTACAGAAATGCTACGTGTCAATCTTCAATTTATTATGGAGCTTGATTATGATAAAGATGTACTCCATGGTTACGTCGACCAAAATGTCCCATGGCTCAACATTTGCCAGGAAACAACTATCACTATAATGTTCAATGTAGTAGCCCAAGGTGAAGGCGCAATATTTTTCCTAAACGGTCCAAGTGGGTCAGACTGACATGCTCCCAAGTCCCTTGTTGGACCCAAATTGGGTCCAAGTCGATCAAACATGGTAATTGTTTAGGACTCGAGGCACGCTCCCAGCTCTCAACACTAAAAGGAGTAGAGGGGCGTGCTGAAGCTCCAATATGGAACTAGGAAGAAGGACAAATTTTACTCAGTTATTCGAACTTGCATTAAACCGACCAACAAGTTGGTTAATTCACATTCAGGAACATTTTTAGTGCTAGAACAAGCCACGGGCAACCCTGGACTCACATGATTCAACATGGCCCAAACTCAAGGGAAGTTAGCACCTTCCCCCACATAGTATTCTATGCGTTACTCCACGGCACCTACATCTGAATGGCACTTTTTCTCAGGACTCCCAAGGAGGAATCCCGAAATTGTCCCAGTTTGGACTCTTGGGACTTTGGGAGTTCATTACTCCTTACTCAGACCTCCGATTGGGATGAGGTTCAAAACTCTCCTTAAGAACTTTCCAACATTGTGTCGCATTCCATCTGCACACACCAGGGTCAAGTCGATTCCCGCCTTTTAATGGGCAGGAGTTAAATTGCCAGTTTAACTCCCGACCTTTCTTTTGTGCATAACTTGTGCTACAAATGTCCAAATGGCTCATACAAGGCCATTCTTGACATCTACACTTTGAAACCTTTTCTATGGTATAAATAACACCTCAAGGCAAGGTGTTTTGAGCTTTGCAATTGAACTTTGAGTTTTTGAGAGTCCTAGATGACTCCCAAGTCCCCATTTCAAGAGTGTGAATGTCATCCTCACACTCCTTCAAAGTGGGGTTGCGACATAGGCAAAACCTTTGTATATGGTGTGTTATTGGCATTGGTTTGACGGGAGAGACACGTTGTCATTGGGGTCGTCTCTTCTGGCATAGTAGTTCTCCTATTGGAAGGTGGATGGACCTCACATTTAGTTTTCAAGATCCCAATTGCCCTTGGTAACGACTTAATGTGTTCGAAACCTATGCAATTTTGTTGAGCTTTTTCGAAAAGTAAAGCTAATCATTTGGGATGAGGCTCAAGCACAACACTGTCATTGTGTCAAGGCGGTAAATTGGACGTTGCGCGACATCATGCAACGCATAGATTCGCCTTTTGGCGATAAAGTGGTGGTCTTCAAGGGTGATTACCGACAATGTTCGCCAATGGTGTCAAGAGGTTATCATGTTTGGTTTTGTGGCGTCAAGTGCATGTTTTGATTTTCATGGAAAACATGAGATTGTGTATCGATCCCCTCTCCAGGCCATATGTTGAGTATCTTCCTTAAGTAAGCAATGGCTAAGAGTCTTTCATCATTGATCATTTTCCACCGCAAGCCGACGTGGAGCCCTCAATTGGAGTCGAAATCACCTTATACCAGAAATCCATCAAGCGTCATCTTTAGATACCCTCATCCACGATGTTTTCTCGGCCCTGGCAATTAATTACACAAACCAAGGATACATGGACAGTCGAACTATTTTGATAACAAAAAATACAATCATGAACTTTTTCAATAATCAGATTGTCGAGGCTGTGCCCAAGCGAGAGCATGTATTTTTGTTGAAAGACTCGATGTGACATGTCTTAACTCTTTGAAGGATTCCAAATGTGAATCCCAAACAAAAAATAGCGAAAGAGCAAGGAGTCGGGGCACGCTCCCTGGCTCGTAACACTTTGGAGGGGTAGAAGGGCATGCTCGAGCTTCAAGATGGGACTAGGAAAAATTGACAAGTTTCAACTACTCACACGGACTTGCACAAAACCAACATAAGGTGGTTAATGCATAGTTAAAACACTTTTGGTGCTAGGACAAACCACGGGCAATTCGGACTCACAAGAATCACCACAACCTAGATTAAGGGGAAGCCACTGCCTTGCCCTTTAAAGTATACTCTGCACCTCTCCACAGGGGCCACATCCAAATGGCATTTTGTCTCAGGACTCCTAAGTGGGAGTCCCAAAATTCTCACAACTGGGACTTTCACAACTTTGGAGGCCCATAACTTGGCGTGCTTGACCTTCAATTTTGATGAAGACTAAATCAAAGTTTTAGCCCTTGTCAATAGCTTTACAACGGTATGTCCCATGCCACCTACACGCAAGGAAATCGAGTCAATTCCCAACTTTTAGTGGTCGAAAGTCAAATTGCCAATTTGACTCCTGACCCTTCTTTTGATCATAACTAATGTTTCAAATGTCCAAATGGGAAATACAAGCCCATTTTAAACATCTACATTTCAATAGCTTTCCAATGATATAAAGAACTCTTTCAATTGATGGGTTTTGACTTTTGCAGTTACACTATGAATATTTGGGAGTCCATTTGGGACTCCAACTCCCACAATGGGAGCTCACTTGGGAGGGTGAGGGTTCATTCCCTCACACTCTTTGCACTTTCGGGAGCATGTGATGTGACTCTCGGGTCTCCTGTTTGGCCCACAACCTTACAACCACCTTGCCTTGGTCACGAGCCTAAGGCTAGGGTTGTGACATAATGAAAACGGGGGATGACCAGGCTATGGTGATTGGCACATAATTTCTTAACACCATTACTTTGGCAAGTATGCCATCACATCACCTAGCCCTCAAAGTTGGGCGTCCCTATTATCTTACTATGAAATCTCGATGCGACCTCAGGATTTTGTAATGGGACCCATCTAATCATTTGGCACATGGCACGGAGATTGATCGTCGCGCAGATCATTGGTGACGCGCATGCGAGGAATATTGTTAACATATTGTGCATCAACATGATAACAAATCGTTCGAAGTGGCCATTCACCCTACAAAAGTGCCAATTCCCTTTATATTTGGCATTCGCTATGACCATTAACAAGGCGCACGGTTAAACCATGAAAATCATTGGCATTTACTTGCCTGAACTTGTATTCACCCATGGTCAACTGTATGTAGCTCTGTCACAAGCTATGCATGTGAATGACATTTCAGTTTTCTGCCCGAATGGTAGGACGACAACTAATGTTGTTTATACGAAATTGTTACAATGATATATTTTCTCTATTTCTTGCCTGCTTTTGTTTTTCGATGGGTCGAAATTCCCACATCCAATTCACGGGTTGAAATTCCCTACATTGGCTGCAAAAATGGTTCAATGGAAGTTATGTTCACGACGTGCGACTGTTGAAAACATAATGCTTCCTAAATTCTTACTATCCCATCAAACGAAAACTGTCCCAACTTAAAATTGTTAACTAAACAGTTCTCAAGGTCTTGTTAATCCTTTTTCCTTATCATTATGCTTGCGAACATGATCCTCAAGTGACCCAAATCCTACACATCGAACACATGCCAAGTACCCTACATGGTTTCCAATTGTTAAATAAAATATGTATTTTTTATTCTATGTGTTATTTGAGTATTAACCAACCCTTTCCGAATCAGACAAAACCAATTTAATTTTAAAGAATCATATGAAGCACTAACCCACCAAAAACACCACACATGGAAAAGCCAAAAGGAGTGAGGAAGAGGTACTTGTGCCATGACATTATTTGTAGCACTTGTGCTCCTGTTGCTTCACATTGTTCAACTCTACAACCATGAGTGACATGATGACTCCCACAACTCCTCCAAAAAATGATGCCACAATTGGGCCAACTTCATTGTGGCCCCCCACCCAGCAATTTCAAGTTTAGGAGCACATACAACCTCTTAAGTCAAGACCTCACTGCTAGATAACCATCAAAGCAACTCCTTGCAACTTCTTCATTTGGTAATTGGTGATTAGCTGGAGCCCCCCCCCCCCCCTTCCCTTGAGAGCCCCCAACCAAATTATCCTAACCTTTTGAATCCAATATATTTATGCATAGTGGAAGTATCCACAAAGTTAGGAAAATACATCACCAATACCCTGAATTTGGTCATAAATAGGGTGAGACTCAAAGAAAACTTGCCAAAAAAAACACATTAGCATTCAAGGGTGGGGGGGGACCTCTAAAAGCCATCAATTCTTACAGTTTTTTGAGTTTCACCTTTGATTTCTTTTATTTTCAACACCTCCACTGTTATATTTTCACTCCTCTTATCTGTTGAGCTATTATGCTAAGATTTTACATTTTGTACTGAGTTTCAACATTTCATACTAAGACTTAATAAAAAAATTGTTTACTTTACAAATATCATTATAAGATAGATTAGGGGGTGAAAGGAGGCCCAAAAACATGGTGAAAAAGGGTGAATTTGCATATTTTTGTAATATATAAAAAATTAATATTTTTTTCCTTTAGTGGCCAATCAAAAGGAATTCTTTGGGGAAGGTTTCAAAGGTGATAAAACCTTTATCCTAATCATTTTGCTTGCAAAATGGGTTTACCAACTAGTTACGGTATTAAAATTCATATGCCTTCAATCTTATATCAATTTTTGTAATAAAAGTAAAAAAAATTGAACTCAATGTTACAATGTTTTTATAGTATCAATAGATTTTACTATAATTTTATACATTAGTTAATTTTAAGTATTTTAAATTTTAAATTTAAATGTATGTACATTAGTTTTTATTATTATTAAAGTAAATAAATTTTTTAAATTTAATTATTCCATTTTATTCATGTCATTTTATCATAAATAAATAAATAGATGGTTTAATTTGGCGCTAATTTAATTTGGACATATATATGTTCTCAATTGATTCATCACAAATACGAATTGAATCATGGAATTTGAATCACTCAAGGTTAGCATGTACACTTAATTAAATATTATGAATTTTAATATAATTTTGATAAAAATAAAAAATATAAATAAATATTCCATTTTTTCATTACTTTCCTTTTCAAATTTCCCCTTGTAAAATTATTTATTTATTCGAATAATCATGAATAATTTAAATCATGAAAACTATGTCTTTTGTCATTTTTTTTGTAAATAAATTTTAAAAATGAGATTATGAACTTTTTTTCCATTTTGTTAATACCACATCCAAATTTAAAATAACATTATTGTCATGTGTGTCATATTTTATGACTAATTATAGTCATGTGAATTGTATTAATCAACATAAACAAATCCACATGAGCAGCCACACTTACCACATGTGCAACATATTGTCCGATTTGATTGTAATGCTAGATTTTTTTGTCATAACGAACATTGTTACTTTTGATTTTAGTCATGATGGACACATTTAGTCACTTCAAATTACTAATGTATTTTAAATATTGACTATATAATCATTTTAAACATGATGTTAGTAGCATAAAAACCATGTTTTTGTACTAATGGCTCATCATATTTTAAGTTCAATTTAAAAGTTTTAGATCCTATTGCATGAAATGGGCAAAGGTTTAATTCCTAGTTCTTCTGCATTGTATGCATATCGAATGTGAGTTAGTGGCTTAGTGAACATATTTGCTTGTTGTAAGGATGAGGGGACATAATCTACTTTTACTTCTCCTAATTAAACTTTTTCTTTAATAAAATGTTTTTAATGTCTATAAGCTCGATTTTCTCGTGCATTATTGGATTTTTTACTAATTGAATACAAGATAGTTATCATTATATAGAGGAGTAGGCTTATATTGAGTGGCATCTAAATATGTGAATACTTTTTGTAAATGAATAATACCAGCTACAACATCTGAAACCTTATATTCCACTTTCATGGTTGAAAATGACACTACATCTTGTAGTTTGTTTGACCAATGAATACTAAGGTTCCCAAATTTGTGAACAATACATGATGTTGATAGTCAAGTGTTCAAATCTCATCCCTAATCAGTGGTCATTGAAGGTGAAATAAATTTCATCTCCATTGCCTACCAAGTGCAATCCAAAATCTAAGGTACCTTTCAAATATTTTATGATTTGTTTGGCTACTTGCAAGTGAATCTCTTTTCGTTCATCCATGAATTTATTCACATAGTTCACCATGAAACATGTGTCACTAGTCTTGTGTTTGTCAAGTAGATCAAATTTCCTATTAACGATACGTAGTTTTCTAGATCTACTATTTGGCTTCCCATTTTCCTTTGAAGTTACATACCAAGGTCCATCAATATTTTTAACGGTGTATAGTTGCTCATATCATACCTTGCTCATATTTTACAAATACATGTACATTTATGATGTAACCAGATGCCTCATGGATAATGTTCTAGTTCAATTCCAAAGTGAAGCCTTGTGTTCCCAAAATTAGTCATTTCAAAGTTGTTGGCCAATTTTTGGTAAATGTTTTTCACCTTTTTGTCATTGTCTTTGGTGATCAGTAGATCGTTGACATACAAAATTATGACAATTCATTTTTCGTCTTCACTTTGAAGTACATGTTTGAATCAACACTGTTCCTTATCATGCCATGTTCCAAAAGCCATGAGTCTATATTTGTGTACCATGTTTTGGGGGCATATTTCAACCCATAAAGAACTTGATTCAATTTGCACACCTTGATGGAATCCTCCATTCCTTCAAAACCTTCGAGGATTTCCATGTAAACCTCCTCCTTCAAATGTCCATTCAAAAAAGTTGTCTTGACGTCCATTTGTCTTATTTTCCATTGTCTTTTATAGCTATGGATAGTATCGATCTTATAGTGGACCATCTTACAATAGGGGCAAATGTGTCAAAGTAATTTATTTTTATTAGCTATTGGAAATCTATTGCTATGATCCTAGTTTTTTATTTATGCACTTCTCCTAATGGTCATTTTTTAATTTGTAAAGCCATTTAGCAATAACTCGAATTTTTCATTTGGCCTATTAATTATATTCCACATTTTCTTTTATTGAATCAATTTCCTATTACATGGCTTCAATCCACCTATCATCAATTACTATTTCATTATAAAAGGTAATTTTTATTCCAAATGTATAGTAATAGTTTTCTTTTTTTTGTTAATGGCCAATTAGTAATTGGATATCGTCTCTGGTTTAAGGCTATTTGCTCGAGGATTGACTATCCTTTCAATTTAAAACCTTTTAAAGTTTTTTCTTTCTATTATTACTCCCATATTTGCCATGGTTGGATTGCAATTACAAGATAGTTTATTGAGATGGTTTTTGTCCACAAAAATCTTGGTAGTGAACTATATCCATTACCAATGAACATGCTTGCTCCACCAACATTCTATTTTTTCATTTTACAATGACATTTTGCTACAATGTCAACACTCGTGTCAGTTGTCTTGTGATGTCGTGTTTGAAGCATTAGTTTTTGAATTTTATTAATGTAAATTCACCTCTTTAATTCGTCTTGATTGTTTTGATTTTGCGATTCATTTATCCTTCAATTAAAGTTGTTTAAACATTTTGAACTTTGTAAAGGTTTTAATTTTGCTTTGCATGAAATAAATCCAACTTTTCCAAGAGTAATCATTAGTGAAGACCACAAAATACTTCAATTTGTTCAATAAAGGAGTTGGAAGTGGACCAACTAAATTTGAGTTGATAAGATCAATTAGAAGTGTCATTCAATTTTTGGAACACCATGGGAACATCACAAATTTATAGGCTTTATGGGTTCGTTCTAAATCTATACAAAATTTGTTATTTCATAGGTTTGTATTGTTTAAACATGAATGTCACGCATTATTCAAACATGAAAATTGTGTGCACAACTTTCATGTGTCAACAATAAGAATAGACATACAACATCCATGACTAAAAATTACATATAAGCATGTTACATTCGTGCCTAAACAATGCATGCAACATTTTGATGTTCAAACAACACAAATAGATGAATGACATCCATATCTATTCCATACAAACCTGTGAAAAACAAATTTTACATGATTATTATTGTTAAATCATGGCCCTTGAAGTTTGTGATGAATCTTTTTTTATGTTTACGTTTTGCAAGGTAATTTTTGCATGGTTTTTTCACAAATGTTATCTTTGGCAAGCTTATCACTCAATTTTGTTTTGATAACTGATTTAGACCATAGTAGTTGGGATGACCAAACCTCCTAAACCATTATTTTTCGACATTTCATGATTTTATTCTATTAATCTAACATTGGGATCTAAATTTGTAAAATCCATTAGCTAGATATTTGTAGCCCATGGCAACAACATTTTTGTTGTTAAAGTCATCTAAGATTTAATAGTGTGTATTTGAAAAAATGATAATGTTGCCTACATTAGTAATTATTCCAATTAATATTAAATTATTTTTCAAGGTCGGCATGTACAAAACATTTGTCAATTTTATTTCACCATAAATAATGCTTACAATTGATGTACCAATTCCAAAAATGTTGTGATTTTCTCATCCAACTATTTTGATTTTATTTTTTATACTACTCTCTTTAAGATGACTTTCATTATATCTAAAAGCTATAATGTGATTTGTGGCTCCACTATCCATGTACCATGTCATAAATTTACAATATCACAAAATTTCAATAGAATTCGTGTGAAAATTGTAAAACAATATGCCCATGCAACATTTGTGGACTTCAAAATGTAAAAATGGCATGAAAATTATACATATAAAAAGATTATACATATTTTTTTATATAAATGATATGTCTTTTCTAATTGTGATGTTTTAATGTGAAATATGTGCAATTATCATGATGTAATTTTGGATAAAACTATGTGATTTTTGTGTATTAAACATGAACATTCACATACATCATTCAAAAACAATGTTTCATTTGTTTAAATATCTAAAATATTGAATACATATAAATATCATTCATATTAACCATAACATTGAATTTGTATGATTTTTGTATGAACTTATGAAAATTGAATTTCACACAAAATTTATACACACCTATGAAGCCTTAAGTTTATGATGATGGTTGAGGAAAACTCAAGTAATATCAAATCTCAAATAGTGTTACGTTAAGGTTTTGCACTACATTAGCATACATAATGTAATTAAATTAACCTCTTTTTAAGCTAAAATGTGTAGGTCAATTTGGTTAATCCAATCACTCAACAACAATGTGGCCAATCTAACCATAGTTGTAGTAGGCCATTTAAGCTCATTGGCATTTCTCAGACCAAACATATTTTGTCCCCTGTGAAATTACATTTTTCAACTTCAAAGACATCCACATGCACGAAAGATGTTTCATGTTGGAAATTAACCTTTCTATTGTCCAGAGTTGAATCCTTTCGACTGAAATGTTGCAGCTTGATTGAAATGAACGACTAATGCCTCTTCATCACTAATGCCTCTTCGCTACTCTTGGCATGTAACTTCTACTAACAATTTGGTTGACAATTAATCAAAATTAAATATTTTATCCAAATTACTCAAGGTTTGAACAACTCCTTCATAAATTTTCAACAAATTGTTGAACACAAGTTAATAGAATGAGTTGTCTATAATTGCTTCATCTAACACCAATAACTTATCCTTTAGATCTCTGACTATGTTGATATATTATTCCATCAAACCTCCTTATGACATTTTAAGAATGTGTAGTTGGTTAGTTAACATGAACAAGCTTGATTGATTATTAGACGCAAACTTACAACATAGAGCATCCCAAGCAAGTGATGGGTCATTGAAAGTTAATAGAAAACCAAATAAGTTATTTGTTACAGATAATTGTATTATTGACAACGTAAGATTTTTTGTTTTCTTCATTGTTTGTCTAGTATACTGGCTTCCAAGAACTATTATTAAAGGGCTATCAGGTTGAATGTGAGTATGAACGAAATCCCACACATTCTCCCTTCTCATTATAACCTTCATTTTGAATTGCCATATGTGATAGTTGCTACTACCAACCAATTTGTTGGTTTTTCCAACGGACATGCTACCATGACCTCCTTGTGTTTTTGACATGACAACTTCCTTCTTTAGTATGTATTAAAATAACAACATTCACTTTAAACGAGCTTCCTTACTTACAAATCTAGGAGCACAACTCACTATGAAGATGCTAACTTAAATGCTCTAGCTATAATATTGTATCAACAATGTCACAAGAATATGTATTGCCTCATCATTAGAGTAACCAATTACAACATATATACATAGTGAAGTACAATAAATTGGGGTCCACGTATATTGCAAATCCTAAAAGAATCCATAACCATTGATCAAATATCTAATATCTTTTGGATGTATAGTGAATATGATATCTTAGTATTGGATGTGAATAATATATATTCTACAATAAAAACTTCATTAGTGCTAAAAGCACATAAGTCAACAACCAAAAACATCACAAACATACAATAGAAAATATAACAAAATATAAAAAATAATTAAGACCTAAATTTGCACATGAACACAATGAGATCACAATGCATTAATTATCAAAAGCCACAAGGACATAAATGAACAAAAAAATGATATGTGAGTGAACAAGCAAGAAGATAAGACATAATACACATGAATAAGGAAGACAAGATGCAAATGAATGAACAAAAAGACAAATGAATACAAAATTAAAACATAATTGCAATGAAAGATAAATGACCAAATGCAAATGAACACATCAAAACTAATAAAACTAAGAGAGAAAAATGGTGGAAAAATGATGTTATTGAACAAAAATGGTGCAAAAATATGCAATGTCATCATGTAGAAGTGACATCAACATTGTTTTATAAACATTGAAATAATGATGTCATTGTTGAAATGTTAATTTAAGTAGGTTCATCACAAGGCATTAAAAAACATGGGAAGTTATTCTAACCTATATTTTATATTAGCACCGAATGTACATGTATGTCCCTATTTGTGTTGTTAAGTGAATAACCTTTTAGCTTGTTAATGGTAAACATTAAAAAAATTTAATTAAAAAGTAGTGTTAAGGTGGGTGAAAGGCATTTGGGGAAACGATGATAGGATATGAAATATTACATCATTTAAAAAAATTAATTACAATGTTCAAATGATTAAAGTCAGTTTCTAATAGGCATCTTTTAAATGTGAATTGCATAAGGGGTAAATATTATTAATCTTGAAGCGTCCTATGCATCATTTATGGTATGCTTCAATTTCAAATATTCATCATTTATTCATATTGGTTTTAAAAAATATGAAAGTTGGGATAGGAGTTTTTTTCAATTAGCTACAAAGATTTGTTTATTATATGTCAAAAGCACCTTCAATTCATGCTAAGTAGTGGCCAAGAACTTAAATTTGTGGTCATAAGGCATCCTATTTCAAAAACATTTTTTTTTATTAACTAACTTTAAATGTGGACTTACTATGATTGATTGAGTTGATTTGATTATGAATTCATTATTCCTTTCAATTTGAAGTTCAACATTTTAATATTTTTATAATGGATATTGTTTTATTTACTTGCAAAAAATTTGAATTGTCCCTAAAATATATAACATGTCACGCAAAATGTGACGCACTCCCAAGCTCGTCAATAGATTCAAATGTGAGTTTAAGGTGAACACAACAGAAACATGAGGAGTTGGGGTACGCTCTTTTGTTCGCAACATTTCAAAGGTAAAAGGGCATGTTGAAACTTCGGGATAAGGACTGTGAAGAGTGACAAGCAAGTTAATTACTCACATGGACTTGCACAAACTAAGCAACAAGTTGGTTAGTGCATAACTAGAACACTTTTGGTGCATAAACGAACCACGGGCAAAGAAAAATTCATAAGATTCACCACAATTCGGATTTGGGGGAAGCCACACCTTCCCCCTTATAATATTATCTGTGCCTGGCCAAAAGACTAGCACCCAAATGTCATTTTGTCCTGGACTTCCCAAGTTAGAATCTTGAAATTCCCTAAATTAGGACTCATGCGACCTTGGAAGCCCATAACTTTGTGTGTAGACCTCTGATTGAGATGAGGTGTAAAGCAAAGTTATAACCCTCGTCGAGAGCTTTTTAATGATATGTGGCATGCCACCTGCACGCAAATAAATTGGGGCGATTCTTGACTTTTAATGGTCGGGAGTCAATTTGGCAATTTGATTATCAACCTTTTTTTTAAACATAACTTATGTTTTAAGTATCCAAATGGATAATGTGAGCCTATTTAGGCATCTAGATTCTAAAAGCTTTTCAATAACATAATGAATTCTTCAATCTAATGAGTTTTAACCCCTGCAATCGCCCTTTAAAAATTTGGGAGTCCATTGGAGCTCCAACTCCCAAAGTGGAAGTTCACCTGGGAATGTGGAAGTTCATTTATTCACATTTTCCTACATTCTAAGGAGCATGAAATGTGACTTCCGAGATTCACTATTGGCTCGCACCTTCACAAGCCCTTTGGTCATGAGCCCAAAGCTAGAATTGTGACAAAATGTCCGTTCTATTTTTTGAATTATGTTTACATTAGGGCATAATCATGATAAGGTTAAACTCTAAAAAACCAAAGGAAAATATAGGCATTTTTCATTATCTATCAAAAATAACATCTACATGTCGCAAACTTAATTGAAATAAATAAATAATTGAAATTAAAATATTTTGTATGGTGGTGGTGATGATTTTTAATAGGCATACATTGTTGTACATCAATATTTTGGTTTAAAATAGAAAACACAATTTTTTTTGGCACATGTCTAAATATAAATAAGTTCATTTTTTTGGGTTAATTATTTTGTGCACATGTTCAATCAAATGGTTTTTTAAATGGTCCTTTCCTTTACATCCCCATAAAATGAATTTTACAACTTTCAAAATCTTCATATGATTGTAATTTAAAATCAAATGCATCCAATGAACAATACTAAACATAAAAGTAAGCAATGTTTATCGATGAATAACAATTAAATAAATTATACAACTTAGTACATTCCTTTTGATTTTTTTTTCTAAAATATTGTAATTAATAGAACCAAAATAAAATTTTTGAAGGGTTCAAAAGGATTGTTAATTCCAAGAACCCAACAATAATTAATATAATTTACAGTGATTATTGAATTGAACATTATTTGAAGTCTAAACTTAGTTTTATTCTTTTAAAAGGTTTACCCAACGTTAATTATGTCAAAACTATTTACACAAAATGAAATGTACAACCACCAATGGAGGTTTATGGGCCAATTCTAAAATCTTCGTTTGGTTAAATTCAAATTCATAAAACATTTTTTGGAAGCATGGTTGACAAAAACGTGTAGACCATATGTGAATTTCAGAGAGGAATTTAATACACATGAAAAATTAATTTTAACATATATGAATGTTCATTTTGAACCTATGACCTATCTTCTAAGACAAGATTCATATTTAACAAAAAGTATTTAGAAGATCACAATAATATTAGTAATAATAATAATAATTGACAATGGCAAACATGAATAAAATGACATTTTCTCCATAACAAAAAATGATGTAATGAACAAATTTGTAAAACCATAGACAATGATAAAAAAAAAAGATATCTAATACATATGTTACATGGAGAAAAAACCATGATGACACATGTTACAAAATTTAATGAATATGAATGAAAAAAAATCTTAAAACAATACCTAATTTTTTTCAAAAAATATAGATCCAATGTTTAACCTTGAAAGTAATAAAATATATTTATACTTGAAATCAAAATAAATAAAAAACCTTAAAGAAGAGTTTAACCAAAAATTCGAAAAATGGTGATTGTCAATCAAGCACATTAAATGAAATGCAATATTTTGAGATTTAAATACATGAACTAAATTTGAATGATATTGTGGACATGAAAATTGATGGAAACTCTTATGCCAACTATTTTTCCAAACATAAATGATGTTGTAATTTGAGATAATTTAACTATCAACAATGAATTTATAATCCCCAAAATTTTCAAATGAGATATCCAAAAAAGAAGTGCACAAAAAACATATTTCAAATGGAAAAATGAACATAATAATGAACTTTGCCATCTTATGGAAACACATAAACATCATTCTCTCAAGAAAATTGCTAAAATGTTTTACAAAAATAACATGCACTCAATACTAAACCAAAAAAATACACAATCAACTTAAAAGGCTTCAAAAACTCAAAAAGATATAAACAAAAAAAGTTAGTAAAAATATTTAATCCCATAGCCAATCAATTCCATTTTTTACTATTTAAACATATATTAAAATGCAAATCACCTTATCTATTGGGAAACATTTGACCTAACCAAATGATGTTAACTCTGAAGCCTTGATGAAAATTTCATTATATGTAGGTGCAAAAATTTCATTAAAGCCTATGTTGGAAGACATGTTCAATATTGCAAAATATCAACAAAATAAAATTCATCTTCATATTTCCTAAGATGTAGAAATGGACATTGAAAAAAAATCCTTCAAATAAATTTGAAGAAAAGATGTCACCATAAATAGTTTAGTTTAAAAATTACTATCATTTGACCAAATTATAAATGATGAAAATGTTATTACAATGGCACATAGTCTAGATTATAACCAAATCACCTTTTTCAAAATCAAAAAAATGAAAAATATAGTTATACTACATTTTTTAAAAAATGCCTTGAAAACATTCCATTTTGACCAAATTTCAATATCAAGATATTGCTCAATAAGATTTAATGCATAAAGAACATATTTTGCTAAACACATTTCAAACTTATTTTTTCAAAACCATAAAAAGTTCTTATATAACAAGTTAAATTTCCTCATGGATTAGAGCATGAAAAGGCAAATTACATGATTATATACAAAGAATATAAGAATTTATAAATAAGCCCAATTTAATAAATTGTGTTTAATTTAGGATATTCAGAACATCACCTAATTATTTTTTTAAAAATGCATTTGCCATGGGCCCACCCGCTTTCTTTGTAACTTTTCCTAGTGTAAAAAGCAAGTGGATTACATTAATGTCAACTTTACACACATTCAATAAGAAATATATTAGAAAAGGGTACACAACAAGCACAAACAAACAATAAGCAACAACATGATGAAGCACCAAGATAAGTGACAAAGTCACAATTGTGTGAGGAAATTGAAATAACATTCTACGTAGGCATGGATGGAAAGGATTTGTTCATGGTATTAACATGAAATTAAGGTCAACCCTCTTTAGATACACTAGACCAACACTAATAAGTGGGAATGTTTACTTACCAATCAACCTAAACAAACCCTAAAACAATGTTGGTGCCAATGTTAGTCTTAACACCACTTGTCGAATAACATAAGGTGCACTTGACTATCATCATACACACCCAACAAACAAGATTTGCAACGAGGCAACATTTATCATTGGCATAATAACAAAGCTGGTTGGTTGTTAATGGTTCATGTCAAACAATAGCAGACTACGAAAAGTCTGGATCCTATTCATCATGACAATTACAACAATAGGATGTGTCATGAAAACTTGTAGTTAGTGCTAGCAGCATGAAATTTTCTGCCTCTGAATAATTATGTATCAACCCCACTTGTTGATCACAGACTTCAAGAAGAACGGTTTATTTTTACAGGATAATTTCCAAAAGAGAAAAACAGATCCATGCAAGTATATTAGGAAACTTTCTATTTGAATTCAAGAGAGTAAAAAAACATGTTGCTGCTAACAGCCTGAGCTCTCAACAATTTTCAAGGGTGTGCAAGGAGAGATGTGCCATTCTCACCATCTAGTTGTAATGAGCATAACTTACACCCAATGCTGGCACATGCGCCCTATGGGCACCAATTCAAAAGAAGGAACTAGAACTATGGAAAAGCTGTGCAGCTTTTTGTTGCCGCAGGCATCAAATTCAGTTGTGACTTGCAACAGTTCTGACAATTAGCATTTGACTCTGTAAGCACCAATGGGAATTGGAGAAACAAATGTGCATTCTGCAAAAACTCATCAGAAGGACATGCAACAGGTGTGATGAGCACCGCACCTATGAGCATTTATGGAAAGTACCATAGCAACTTCCTTTCATGAATGTGAGCTTGAGTTGTGCCATTTGCCAAGACTGCAGCATCAGCTGCATGAGAATGCCCGTCTCCATGGTGGTCATGGAAAATGAAGGTGAGAATACCCACCAAGCACAGCACAGAGCCGACCAGAACCTTGTCATAACGCTCTATCCAATGGAACTTTAGTTGTGCAGCCCCATAGTAAGAGAGAGTCACTAATGTCAGCATGACTGTGAGAGTACATGCAAGGAGCACACCAATTGCCAGAAACAAAGCCCCAGATGACTCATTCCCAACTGCAAGAAATACAGGTAAAGTAGTGGCACATGGTGAAAGAGTTGGCACCAGGATTAGCCCAGCCACTGCCATTTTCTCCATTGAATGATTGTGCCCTGCATGCCCATGACCTCCCTTCCCTAGCAAAAACAGAACAATGTAGCCTGTGCCAAGGACAACAAGCAATAGAGATGCAAGCGAGTGAACTGTGCCCTCTCCAGCTATGGTGTTTGCCATAGTAATTGCTGCTACACCCAGAATTGATGTTGATAACACATGACATACAGCACCCAATGCAGCTGCAACCATTTGCCATCACATCCCTTTTCTCAGCCTTGAATGCAGATTCACAGAGTTGTGTTAGTCATCTACTAGAGCCAGAAAAACCTAATTATCATGTCCAGATCTTGATGCATACAAATAAAAATTGGAAGACACAATATCACAAAGGAACTATGGATACAGGAGATGCAGACCTGGCAAACACAGATATGTTGCTGTGTATGTCTATCTAAAGCTCACAAGCAGCCATAGAAAGTCAGTTCAAAACTCCCAATTGGGGTACTGAATAAAATGAATGAGAAATTTTGTAGGACTCTCTTGATCACACAGGTTGTGATTGGTAACCCTAAAACATCATACAAAGCTGAGCTTTGTAGCGTTGGAAGTTGTTCTTTTTTTCCAATAGAGCTCTTTCCAACTGAGCATGCATTTTTCATGCGAGGAGGGACCTGAACCCTAGGAACAGAAATATGGATTCTTAAGCTCTTCAACCTTTCTGCTGAAATCCAAGAAAACAACAATCAGTAAAACTTGATTGTTTACACCTCTCTTGTCAACTAGGTCTTGAGGAAGTGAGTGCTAGGTTTTAGAAGGAGCACGTACTGACAAAAAGAGTTTGTGAGATGGTCCAGTTTTGTGCTCGACCAACAATGGAGAATGGCAGCCAATGTGTGGGGATGAAGGAATGCAAGACGGATACAGTCGCGATGCCCCCTATCGTTGAAACCTCCTTTGCGATCTCCGCCATTATATTCTTTCCTTCAAAAAAAAAATTTGCTTGTGTCTCTAGCTGCAACCCAGTAGTGGACCTTGCAAGGCTTGCTTGCTTGTGGGTTCAAAATCACTACCACGTCATGCTAGCTGCTACCCACGATGTTCAAACTCAGCTACAGTGATGAGGAGAGTAGAGAACCGAAAAAGTGGGAATCCACCATCTCCTCAACATCAACAAGGTCCAATCAAGACCCCCAGTTCCTGAATCTGCAAATCACTGCAAGAAAAGCACCTGATTTATGGCTGATGAATCCCGCTGACAGAGCGCAACAATCAAAGAACGAAAACTGCGTTTCCCTTTCTTTCTCCCTGTGTCTGTCTGTCTGTCTGTCTGCCTGCCATAAGAACCGCATGGCATTGACTAGTGTGAAAAGCACCCTTGTTCCAAACGTTACGGAGACTTGGCCATCGGCGAGAGGTCTAGGCTAATCCAGCCAATAGGAAATGCGTACTTTCGACAAAGAAGGCCCAAGAGTGTGAAACGGCCTCTTTTGGTCAGCAGGTAGGAAAGAAAACCATATGGCAGGTAGAAAAGACTAGGGTAGGTAGGTAGGAAGTTAGGTAGGTCCTTGTGTTAGGGTTTCCGTGAGCGTCGTCGTCCCCTCCCTCTTGTCCCTCCCTCGCTTCGCGCGACGACGAAACTGTGTGAGCAAAGCGCACATCGTAGCACAAATCCGCACACTGGGAAGAAGGAGCGAGAGACGTACGCAGATTTAAACTTAGAGAAGGTAAGTAACATCGCTCCACCGTGATACTTGCTGTTTTTTTTTACCCTCTTTGGTGTAGTGGTTTTTGGTCATCGCCGTTTCTTTTTTCCCTCTAAGAAAGCGGGGAAGGGAAGACAGATGGATGAGTTTGAAGAGGAGGAAGAGAGACGGCGCCGTTGTCGTCGTCTTCGGTTTCCCATGTCTTCTTTGAGGGGGGGCGGGGGGGGACTGTGTGGTAACCGAGCGAGCGTGGGGTCCTTTTGTCTCTTTTTGAGCTTTGTTTCTCGCGCTGGCCATTTGACGAGCTTATGTTCGGTTGATGACGGGTAACTCGCAGTCTTGATGGTAGTTTTGATTCGGGTTCTGGCCTTTTTTTTCTTTCTGTGACAGAAAAAGAGGAAGAAATTTTTAGGAGTGAACAGGGCTTTTGGAACACTGCGCTGCTTTTATTCGCACGTCTTCAGCGGAGCTTGAACTTCGCAAGAAGGTGTGTTGAACCTAGCTTGACTGCAAAAGAGTTGAAGAAGTAGAACTGAGGTTTCCTTCCAGTGGATGGAAGACACTGGGTTGCTCCTGATTTTAGAGGTCAGAGTGATGTGTAGACAGAAATTGCAGCAGTTGGTTAGGGTTTTCGGGGTTCAATTGTGGAGGGATGTGGATGTTGACCCTCTGTCATAGTTGTTTTCTAGTGGTCAGGGTGCAGGATCCGTCAAGTCAAGTAAAGGGTTGTTTCTTACCTTACTAAGGCAAGGGTTGGTTGGTTTATTCAGTACATCAACAGTGGAGAACAAAATCCAGGAGCAGAGATACACACAGAGACAACGAGAGAGATACAAAAAACATCAAAAGAGGGAGAGATACAAGAGATATGCCATTAGCATGGGCAGAGTCGCCACCTAAGATGGTGGCAGAGAAGCAGGGAGGAGGTCCAACAGCAGCAGCAACAGTGACAGCAGACCGTCCAGCCAGGACATCATCATATGTTCCCCCTCACCTAAGGAATCGGACACATGATGCAGCACCTGCAATTCCTGTTGTCGATGTAGTGTTGGGAGGTGCTGCTGTACTGCCAAACTCTGGAGGTGGGCCTGGAGTTTTGGGTGCCAGTGGACCTCTGGGCTCAAGACAAGGAGGTGCTTGGGCAGCTCCTCAGGCTGCTGGAGCAGCACCAGCAGCATGGGGTGATGATCGGCAGACAAGTAATGGGAGTGGTTGGGCACCAACAGTGATAGCAGGGCCTGGTGCTAGCTGGGGAAATGGTGGTGGAAGATCATGGGGCCGCGGTGGGGGTGGTAGGGGTGGTGGTTGGGGTGGAGGAAGAGATCGAGAGGTGAATCCATTTGCCAATGAGGAGGTGACACTAGAGGTTGCTGTCTTTGATCGCGAGAATACTGGCATCAATTTTGATGCTTATGAGGATATTCCAGTTGAGACCAGTGGAGAAAATGTGCCCCAGTCAGTGAACACATTTGCAGAGATAGATTTGGGACATGCATTAAATGAGAACATTCGGAGATGCAAGTATGTGAAACCTACTCCTGTGCAGAAGCATGCCATCCCAATCTCTCTGGCTGGAAGGGATTTGATGGCTTGTGCACAAACTGGGTCAGGCAAAACAGCTGCTTTCTGTTTTCCCATCATTGCAGGGATCATGAGGAACACACCACCTGGTCGTCCTCGAGGTGGTCGGAAAGCTCTTCCACTGGCTTTAATCCTATCACCCACTCGGGAACTTTCTTGTCAGGTTTGCTGCTAAATTAGTTCTGATCTCTTGACCTCATAATTGGTGCTGCTGAGCATGTCTTTCTTGATCCCAACAGATAGATTCATTTTCAAGTGGTGTGGTCAGATATCTGTCAAACTATGGACTGGTGCAAGAGAAACATATTATTCATGGTTTGGTTGTTGTTGCTGTTAAGGTGGATTTGGACTATTTCTGTGCCCTCTGCACTACCCTGTTAAGGTTTTTGGCAATCTTGAGCATGACTTGAAGCCAACAACTTATTGATCGTTGGCTTTTTGAAAATGAAGGCATTGATCTAGGCAATATGGGCCTCTTTATTACCAAGCTGCAAATATGCAGTTGCTCAGAAAGAGCATTTTTGCATTGTCTCATCATTTTTCTGTAGTTTGGATTGAGCATGTGGTTGCTTCATCTATGGAGGTTGGGTGAGAACAAATTTATAAGTAGTTGTGAGTTTTGAGTGTGCCCATAGACCATGAGATGCTAGTCAGTGGCTGTGACTGCTTCCAGTTCACCAGATATGCCACCTTCTTTGGGGCATTTTCTGTGATCTCAGCTTTTGGGGTTGTTAAATTTGACACAATTTGTAGTGGAATCACAAGAGAAAAGTGCTTGTCTGCAGATACATGATGAGGCAAAGAAATTCGCCTATCAGACAGGCATCAGGGTTGTAGTTGCATATGGAGGTGCTCCTGTTCATCAGCAGGTTTCGTCCCATCCACTTTTGTATCATCTTTATTGCTTTTTAATGTCTGAAACTGAAAAAATACTGAGCTTATGTCTTTTGCAATTTATGATATGGGAAAATGAGTGATGATTGGTGTATGTTTACAGCTACGAGACATGGAAAGAGGTGTAGATATCTTGGTTGCAACTCCTGGACGATTAAGTGATTTGTTGGAAAGAGCCAGAGTCTCACTGTCAATGGTCCGCTATTTGGCCTTGGATGAGGCAGACCGTATGTTGGACATGGGGTTTGAACCTCAAATTCGCAGAATTGTTGAACAAACGGATATGCCACCTGCTGGTGTGCGTCAGACCATGCTTTTTAGTGCAACTTTTCCAAGGGAAATTCAGGTAGCTTTTCGCAAATACTCTTCTCCTTTGGCAAGTCAAGTGCAGCGTGGGTTTACAGAACAATGAGGATATTTTGGTTTTATGGTTTTTCGTACACTCTCATCTGCTCTCTTCAACACGTCAAGGTTTGTGCCTGAAGTCTTACAGTCGTTGTGACCATTGGTAGCATCTTTCTTCATACGCACTATTACATAATAAGAGGAGTAACTTATCTTCCCTAGGATTGGAAGAGAAGCTGGTGTAGGTTTAAAGTACCTGTTGGATGGCATAATACATCCCTGATGTGAACCCTTGGCCATGATTGCAGAGATTGGCATCAGACTTTCTTTCAAACTACATTTTTCTTGCAGTTGGGAGAGTGGGATCTAGCACTGAACTTATAGTGCAGCACGTTGAGTATGTGCAAGATGCTGACAAGCGGAGCCTGCTTATGGATCTAATCCATGCCCAATCAGCTACTGCTCCACCTGGCCAGGTACTCTGATTCCATCATATAACTTTATTTGTGTGTGGTTTATGCAGGTAAAGGCTGCCATATCTTACTATTATATGTTTGTTGCATTACCTTCAAAGTGTTGTTGTGGAGATGTTTCTGTAATCTCATAGAAGTGTATTTGCATTGCCCCTTGAGCAAAGGCCTTTTGAAGGTGCTCATCCAGTTCCATTGTCTTTGGTGATTCCCAGCATTCCTTGACGCTTGTATTTGTGGAAACCAAAAAAGGAGCTGATGCTTTGGAGGATTGGTTATGCCGGATGGGTTTTCCAGCCACCACCATTCATGGTGACCGATCACAATCGGTACAGTTCTCATCTCAATGCTCTTCGCATCCTCTTGCAGTCTATATGTGTTGAAATAACTTGACTATATTTTTTGGTTTGCGTACGATGCAACTTGGAGAACAGAAGAGTATTTTTGTAATACTTTGTAGTATGGGTCTGAGTTTTCTGTAAAGAGTCTGTGCTTGCAAAGCTGTTTTAGTGATGTTTGAAAATGTAGCAAAATCCTGCCCTTGTCATGGAAAGAATATGCTCAGTGCAAATTGTCTTAGCCTTCTTCAGTAGGGTGCCTCACTTTGTCAATCTACACTGTCTCATTGCAATGTGGAAAGTTGTTTGAGATTCAGATTAATGTTATGGTCTGACACCTTGTGAGTGAGACTACTAAGTTTACAACAGCACTAATTCTTTCATGTTAGTTTTGGTTTGTTGTAACTGACAGAACAGTTACCTTCAAACTGTTGCCATGGAATTGCCTCTGCAATCTCATAGATATCTTGGCTGAGAGTCTGCATCTGACTTGCAGGAGCGGGAGCATGCACTCAGATCTTTCAGGACAGGAGTAACACCCATACTGGTAGCAACAGATGTGGCAGCTCGAGGGTTGGATATTCCTCATGTTGCCCATGTGGTGAATTTTGACTTGCCCAGTGACATTGATGACTATGTGCATCGCATTGGTCGTACTGGACGGGCAGGAAAGAGTGGGTTAGCCACTGCATTCTTTAATGAGAAAGATTCATCATTAGCTAGACCTTTGTCTGAGCTTATGCAGGAGTCCAATCAAGAAGTTCCAGGCTGGCTCCTAAATTATGCTACCAGGGCAAGTTATGGAGGAGGTGGCAGGAATAGGCGGTCTGGGGGAGGGTCCAAGTTTGGAGGCCGTGACTACCGCAGAGAAGGTGGCAGAGGAGGTGGTGGTGGTCATGGAGGAGGTGGCGGTTATGGTGGTGGTGGTGGTGGTGGCAGCGGCTATGGGGGTTATGGCGGTGGAAGTAGTGCATGGGATTGATGTCATATCATAGTACCTGGAGGTGTGTTGCAATTGACAAGCAGAGTAAAGAGTTAACCTTCCCAGTCATAGATTTTAAGGGCTTGCATTAAGCTTAGGTGATAAGAACTGCTAAATTTTGTTGGGTTCCAGATAATTCCTTAAATGTGTGGGCTCTGTGCTCAGTTTTGCTCACAATTCGTTTTCCCTCTCGTAGACGTGACTCTTACCTTGTCCCTGATAGGGTTTTAGATTGGCTGGTCAGCTCTCAATTGGCCAGGTGTATAATAGTTCTCAATATGTGAAGCAGAGCTGAAGTTGGTGAAAGCAGGGGTCCGACTTTATCATGGAGTGGTCTGCAAGAACCTACAATGCAATTTACATTTTGCACCCAAGCAATATTATTGAGTGCTGTGACTCAGGTTATCTTTGTGTGGGTTCTTTTCCATGTGATGCAGAATGATGATGATGCAGCATGTCAATGTCTCAGGTATTATTGTTTCTTGTGCGGTGTGAACCCTTGGATCCCATGACCATCTCCCATGGTTTTTGCCCTCCTAATAGACCTTTAGTTGGATGTAAAGAATGTGAGGATAATTCTAGGAGGACACATGTTTTGAGTCTGTAGCCTTAGCTGCTAAAGGCATTGCTTGTAACTTTGTGCTCTACCTTGCAGGCTGACAAGGTGGAGCCTGTTCCTTGTTGCAGGTTCATTTCATGCAGCAAAAGGTATGGGATTCACTTTTGGCCCCTAATTGCGGATATTCTGCAAACCTGTGTTCAATGAATTTTTTTCAGTCACAAGTAACAAAAACTTCTGAGTATGGAAAGACATCTTAGGTTTGTCGAGCCTACCCAGCACTGTGTTTGAGTCTTCCAATTACTGTCAACCTTGTGATGGAAACTCTTTATGTTGGTTAAGGTATGCCAACATAACCTTCATACCTTACTTTTTTCAAATTGTTTTGTTTTTGCTTCACTTCTTTCAAGGTGGGTTTCTTCCTTTCTTGGTTTTCTGTCAGATCTGAAATCTCTAAAACCTTATCTTTCAGTCTCTTTCAATTCTGTTCAGTTGTTATGTGTAGAATTTGTTTTCCTTATGCCGATTATTTTCAATTGAGAATTTACACCTTGAGGCTTGTTTGGTTCATTAGATGACAAGCACTATAATGCAGTATGCAAAGATATGTCAGTAGTTGTGATGGGATTTTGTGGTTGTTAGGTATGTTCTTTTGGTCCTCATAGCTAATGCTTTAATTATTCATGGTTACAAGGATGTATTGATAGCTAGCTTTCTGCAATTTTTAACATGATGTTGCATTTTGCTGTCCATATGTATTGTTTGCATACTTTCATCCACTTGTCCCAGCATTTTGCTTGTCCATATGTCATGGATTGTATTGGATGTTTCTTTGGATTACAGAATTTAGATATGAACATTAGTGCATGGCTAAGGTGGAGTGTTAAACAAGTGAATTCCCACATGTTATGGTGCAAATGATTGATTTAATCAGGTTTCCATATTTATCAAAGTCAATGAAAATTTTGGATGTCTGTTTGAACTTTGAACATATTATTTAATATGTAATTGTCTAATGTTTTCCTTTTGTCTTGCATGTGCATTCCTGTAGCACAAGAAGAGATATATAGTTGCACTAACAAAATAACTAGTATTAATCCTAAATACTTGTTTAGGTTTGACAAGGCCACCTCCAATGTAATACCTATGGTGTATAGAAACCATTCTTTGGTACACTAGTTCCATTAGCCAATTATTTTATTTTCAATATCAAGATGTAGGTATAATGTTGCAAATTAGATGAAATTTGTTGTGTCAAACCTAGATTAGTGTTTTGTTATAGAGATGGTTTAGAAGACAGACCGTGCATTCGATTTTAAAAGTTGAATCTCATTTGGTTTGAAAAGGTGAATCTCATTTGGTTTGTGAATGGTTGCATAGGCTTTCTTTTTCCACGTTTCAATCCTCTTGTTGACTTGTTGAGATAGCCCTTTTTCAAATAGAGGGTTTGTGTCATCAGAGATATTGTCATGGTCAATTTCCGAATAACAAAACTTTTTCATATTCCAGTCTCCTTGATGCAATATAAATTAAAGGTGATGAAGGCAAAAGAGAGGAATTAGTACATAGGAAACCATTTCCTTCTTTAAGCAATAGAGATTTCTAATTTTTGGCACAGACAAGCCGGTGTTTTCTTTATCAACTTTTGATGCCACATCTCAAGGATTTAGCATTAAATGGTGACAGGTTTGTAGAACCTCTCCTCAAAATGTAAAAGGATGGTAAGAAAAATGCCCACCTGCTTCTAAAATCCAAGTGAAAATGTGCTGTTTGTCCACACACACTCACACATATATTATATTCAGAAATTTGACAAGTTTTTCACAGAAAACAAGGAATGGGTGACAAATCTTCTGTTTTTATTTTTTAATTTTGCACTTGCGTTCACACAAAAAAAAATGCTGGCACAAGTGGATGATTGTTTACACTTTTAGTATTTGGATTAATAAATCCAAAGGTTCAAAAGTTCCTTCTCTCTCAATCATGATCAATATTCTCAAGCAACATGGATCCTATTGCACTCCAACAGATGCAAGCCTCCTTAAATTTGAAGTCAAGTGGTAGCTCTCTACTCACCACTAGCATATTATTGGCTGGATCTTGATTTTTACAAGCACCAACATTGGGTTCAAGTTTTCAACTTATTATAAAATAGTAGTATAGAGAATATTCTTTAAAGTTAAAAACTTCTTAACTAGCAAGTTCCCGGTCCTTACTTGGATAAGACCTATCAAATCCAAGGCCATTTCTTTGAAATTATTTGGGTATAATTGCATTCAAAAGCATGTTGACAATAGATTTTAAAAAAGTGGTAATAGGAATATTTATGAAAACTCTTACCAAATATTTGATCATTTCTTTTAAATTCTTTGATTATAATGTGAAATTATTCCTTCCATTGTTTGCTATGAAATATAGCTAGCTTTACAATATTGTTATCTTTAAAAACAAAGTTGTGTATTGTTTGCTTTGCAACCTTTTAAATTTGGCTTTCCAATGTTCACAAAATCCTGTACATTTAAAATATACCTTGTCTTTTTCTCATGTTAAACATATGAAACTCACGCTTTGACACATAATGAACTTTCACCTTTTGCAAACCCACCTCCTATCACTATTGATTTGTGTTTATCTTTTGGTGCTTGTGTGAAGAAAGGCCTTTTATAATAAAAGTGGGACATCAACCTTTCAATGTGGGGTTAAAGCAAGGATTTTCCTATTTTCCTTCTCCTTCTCACTTTTTTTTGGTGAGTGTTATATCTAATATGTTTGGAGTAATAGGGTGAAAGAAAGCACATTATGATTGCCCTTTCTATGTAGTCACATTGTATTACTTTCCGAGGTGATGTGTTTTTGAGCTTAAACCAAGTCAAAATAAAAAGGTTTTACAATGTTTTTTCATATTATGGTAAAGCATAACCCAAGCAAGAAAATTAAAAAACATAAATAAAAATATTATATTATATTATGCTGGGTTGGAGTATATTTGTATGAAAAACATGCATAAATGTATTAAAATATATAAATCTATTTTTTAAATGATTCAAATAAATTTTAGTTTTCATGAAGTTTGTAATGTTTATTTCACTATTATTTCATATAATTTGAACCATGTTTATGAATCATGTAATAAGTTTGATCAATTTTTGTGTCTCAAATTTTTTATTCTCGAGGTGATATTAGTATGCAGTAATTTCACAAACAATCACGTTCAATTGGAAATTCACATGCATTGGGAAATGGGTATATGCATAAAATTCATTTTAAATTTTTATTTGAATGGTTAATGAAATTAAATATTATTGTAGTCTAAAATGATTATTGGGCTCTATTATATTTGTGTATACATGAATGTACCCATAGATCTTTTTGTTTAATTTACATTATTTTTAAAAATAATATTAAAAAATAATATTAATAACATTAACTTTGTGAAAGTCAAAATTATAAGGCCTAAACACCAACAATTAAACTCAAAAATAAATGTACCACATTTTGGGAGCGATAATATTGCAAATATTATAATATTGGACCCAAAAGTGCTTAAAAGGAGGTCATCAAATGTGTTTTTCACCCAATAGATCTTTTTTTTAATTCAATATGAAACAAAAATAAAATTTGCAAGACCTTGGCTTTTTAACTATGAAAATTCATTTTCTTATTCAATTTGTGAAAAATATATTTAGGTTGAAGCATTTGGCAATGCATTTAGAACCTTGTGTTATCTTTCTTTCATCTAACCAATTTTTAATGTTGTAACCTTAACTTTGGACTTGTGAACAAGGCCAAGGCATGAAAGTGGAAATGGGACAAGAAAATATCATGAGACTCAAATGCACTCCCACAAAAGTGGGAAGTGAGTCCAAACACTCCAAAGTGATTTTCTCAATTTGGAAATTAAAGTCATATGAAGTCCCAAATTTTGGAAACAAAAGTGCAAGTAATAAACATGGCTCAAATTGGGCTTTCAATACACAATTGGAAAGGCCTTGAAACATAAATGAAGAGTGGGCTTGCATCCTCTATTTTGAGTTGTGAGCTACAAGTTATGGCAAAAAGAAGGTTAGAAATGAAATCTTAATTTTGCTCCCAACCATTAAAAACTGAAATGTATGGGTCAAATGACATCTCTAATTGAACATGTGATATGGCATTGGAAAGGTGTTTTTAAGACTTAGAATTTTGTTTTTGAAAGTTCTTCAATTAAAACGCATATGTGAAAGTTATAAACGCACAAAGTTACAAGACTCATAATTTAACAAAATCATGAATTTTCTGGACTCCCTTTTGGGAATCCTAAATTATTTTGTCATTTTGATTTAGCCATCACCACTAATCATAAAGTATACTATAGGTGAAGAGGTGGTGGCCACTTTTCAATTTTAGATCGTGACCTTTTTTGTGAGTTGCTTCATGGGTGGGTGGCTTGTCTATGCACCATTTTGGCTTCAACTCACATTGATTGTGCTCTTTCTTGATTTGTGTAAATTGATTTCACCTTGATTTTCTCTTATGAAATTTTCAGAATCCATCTCAGAACTCCCACCCTTGTTTCTTTCTTAGGAGTTAAGGAATGTTCCTTAAGTTTACACACCATTGCAAATTTGTGAATTGGCAATTTTGTTTTCTTCGGATACTAGTTGAAAAACCTAGGGGAGTGTCATTCAAAATATAATAATCTAATTAGGAGGTTACCTTCTGTTATGTTAAATGACTATGTAGTCATATTAGTGTCCAAGGCATGACACATTTTTTGTTTACAAATTCAAAGTTACCATCCATACATTCTAGACAAAAAGAAGTTAATTTTGGATGTTTCAAGAAGGTAATATCAACGTAATCCACTAAAGCAATTGAGTGCATGCATTGAAATCCTAGTGTTTTCTCGCAACTCCAATATTCCATATAGTCCACATCCTTTGTCCTAATTTGGCTTAATCAAATGGAAGTATAAATGAACTTCTCACCTAGCCTTAATGTATTTTGTGTATTTTTCACTTTGATTTGTTTTACAAAATGCAACAATGTCTATTGCATTTTGAAATTTAAACCATGTAACCATAACCACGGGAGGGGAGGGACACTATTCATAAAAATTAGAAAATACGTAAATAAAAAGTATAGGGTGTAATATACTAGTTGTGAGATAAAAATTATAAGTTTAGTAGTTCAAATATAGGGTTATTTGTATTTTTAAAACCAAATTATAATTAAAGGTATGTGTAAATATTTGATATAAATTTCTTTTCTAATAATGCATGTGCATTCAAAAATTAGGGTATTAAATATTAGTAGGTTCAATCAATTGTTAAGTAATATTGGTTAAGTAAGGTCAATAAATTCAATTAATTTTGATTTTATGACATTTAAGTGGACCAAAAAAAAATTTAACATTAAATTTTCTCGTAGGTAGCCATCTTGTTATATTCCTCTTAAAAGAGCCACTACACGTGAAAATGGTGATTGTGAAATGCTTTGAGATTATTTTGATGAAGAAATATAACTTGTTCCACCACTTGATGTTATGCATGAGGCTGATCTAATTGTTGATGAGATGGGTGATCTGGCCATTATAAAATTCAAGAAACAAGATGCAATTTAAGATATGTTAAATGAAACAAAAGACCAATTTCTAGTTGATGGTGGATGTATTAAAAATGCAATTTACCCTATTGTGGAATATGAAGAGAATAAGATCTTCAAGTCAACATTGGTAAACCAACTTAATGCAAAAAACATTTCTTTCAAGATACATTAATATGTTTGAAGAAATACATGTATCCCAATAATTCATATGTTTATTTGACAATTACATCATTTAGTAGTATATGCTTTTTAGGCTTGGGTAGCAATTGTGGGGTGTATTTTGTGCTAGTTGATAATAGCCAAATTGGTTCAAAGCGACAAATTAGTTAGAATTCCAAGGTAGGAAAACCCGTTCATATCTGTAATGCCACAAATCGTGGAACATGGTGGCTAGGGAGAGTGCATAAAATCAAGAAGAAAGTTGGAAATAGATGGGGACTTTCAAAACAACCTATTAACTTAATGAATAAATCTAATGTTGCAATTAAAATCATAATTGGGGGCCCAACTATAATGGTATTATTAAATTGGTTTAGTAAATCACATGGTAATATCAATTTTACATATGATGTGATTGATATTAATTGGGTGGATTTTGACTCCATTATATTTACTGTCACCATGAATTATGAAAAGGAATATTTATATATCATATAGACTATCTTGATGTAGCTTCTTTGGATGAATTTGTAACCAATAAAATTTGTAAATTTCATTTTCATTTCTATATACATAAACACACCCAAGATACATGGTTTGTTATATATGCACACATACACTTCACATACATGGTTTGTTATGCATACATACATGCACTCCACATACACTTCTCAACTACAATTTTGTTAATTCTAAAATTTTAAATTGATATAGGGCACCCAAATTAGTTGGAAAAAAAAAAAAGTAAATATAAGGTAGATAAAATATGTGCATATTAAAAAACTAAATAATAATAGGGTGGGAAAAAATAGAAATCCAAAAGCTAATACCCCCCTTAAAAATAGTTGAATGATGCATGTGGTCCCCAAACTTTACATTAAGTGTTCCCCTTGTGAACCATAGTTACGTTGAAATTGATTGTTCCTTTTACATCTTTTGCTTTAATATTGTCCCAACCCAATCATTAATTCCTAAAAATTGAACATATTGGAACAAAAGAATGACCATATCAAGGCATATCACCCATGAAAAAGTATCTTGGTGTTTTTTTCTTATTGATACATATGAAATCAAAACACCATGAGATTTGTAATGAGCAAATATATTATTAAAAACAATTGAAGGCAGTATGTCAATGAACTATACACATGTTATGTACCACAATGGCCATGATTTTAATTGCACTACACATCCATTAAACCAAAAAAGGCATTTATTTAGCAATCAAGTGAACACAGTGTAGCTCAAAATAATGTTGAACAAAAATAAAATCATGGTTTTTGTCATGAAAAATATAATAATAATTTTGTTAATAGGATTTTCTCTCCATTTTCACACAATGTACTTAATTTGGATTCCATTTGTAGCAAATGTGTGTAATAACGATAATTTGAAAATAATATCAATGCATCTCTTGGATTTCATGGTAGTCCTAGGTGTGACATTTTACAAATTTGATTATAAAGAGTATTAATTTTTTTTGAATAAATCCATACATATATGATATTGTTGATTTGGAAAGTGATACACATAATTGTGATAAATTAATTTTTTCACAGGTAATCCAAGAATACATTTGTTCCTATCTCCTTGTACCATTCACAATACAAAGTTGTATTTATTAGCTTGAGTCTTACCATGTAGAACTTTCTATTAACATTTCCATTACATGAATGATGTTTGGTTTGAATCCTTTTATAAAAGCAAGTGATGAACATCTATATACCACAACCTTCACAATCCCCATTCAAACACAATGGCTAATGGATTTAATCACATCATCTAAATGGCACAACATTAATGTTAAAACCAAAGAATGTACAAATTGTTTTACCATACAAAGCACATTGCCAACATTGGTACAAATGCCACAACTACAATCATAACATTTTATGTGTACCCCTTTTAACACCATCTTCCTTTCCTTCAATCATCTGACATAAAATGGCTTCAATTTTTCAAATGCTCGTAGACTAACTTTGCGATGCCTATGTTCCCATGTTCCTTCACAAATCGCATGTAGTAATTCAACCAAATTGAACATGAAAAACTTGATCAATACATTATGATGCCTAATGATAAGTAAATCAAAATTTGTAAGGATGAGGCATAGTTTAACAAGTGTTCAATATCAAATGAGTAAGAAACACTAAATAGTCCAATAACTAATTATTTTAACAAGTAATAACAAAGAAGTCATGGAACATGTAGTTAAGTAAAATCTTAGGTGAAATATTCAACACACTAAGTATGCATCCAATGGCTACCTAAGAAAAAGTAACTAATTAAAAAGTTGTAAAGTGGAAGCAAGTAATTAGGCCTACCCATCAAAAAACTATCCAATAGTTAGCTAGGAGACAAAAAATGAAGAAACAATTTTGCCTACACATCATGTAGATTTCCAAGAGTTTGTTAAGAGAATAGACAAGCAATTGATCCTACCTACCCATGAAATAGTTGTTAGGACTTAGCTACTTGACATAATAGATGAACAAGTGATTACACTTGGGTGAAAGCACATTAAGGGTGATTACATAATCATGCCATAGTTGTTGGATTATCGAATATTGGCCATGCCACAAAAATATGATGAAACAAAATCTATTTTTTTATAAAAATGATATGATCACCTCATACCAATTTTCATGAATGGGTTTTGAATTACCCATAACATGTTAAAACTTTTGAAATGCTACAAAAATTGCATCACAATCCATATTATATGATTATGGATTCAACATACTCATTACAATGTTTAGTTGTGTGTTTTTTTGTCATGGAATGTAATGTGATGCCATTGATACAAAGGACAAATTTGAAGGATTTTGATGATTATAATATAAGAGTTACACTTAAATAATGATTTGTCCCATAAAGTCCTCTATTCATTTAAAATAATAATTCAACTTCTCATTTTTCAAATGTAAAGTTTTGATACAATTACCTATTGTGAAAAAAAAATTGAAAACAAAAAAAAAAATTATTTAGCCTTGCCATATGACTTGTGTTATTGAAGGAGTAGGTACTGATTAGGGAACTTTGTTAATTTGAATTTTGAATTTTTATTGTTTTTTATCATGGTGATGTGATTTGGGATAGTTCAAAAGGGGAGAGTTTTGGAAAACAAGGGGAGATTATTAGACACATAGTTTTGGGAAAAATAGGAGGAGCTATAGGTACTTGTTAGTAAAAAAACCATAGATTTTGTTTTGATATACCACAAATTTTATTTGTTGTTTTGATTTTTTTCAACAAAACATGGGATTCTATTGTGTTTTGATTCATGTTTACAATAATACAAAGAAACACAAACTTCTACAGTGAATTTTATGTTCATATTGTTGTGTGAATTATTTGTAGTATTAGAATATGGTGAAATGAATTTTGATTTTGTTTCTAGAATTGGTTTTTACAATGTATTTTGAAGTGCAGATTCTAATTATATGAAATAACCATGAATATGGTGATTTAATGAATGGTAATGTTAAGTATTGTTGAAATTAAACCAAGAATAGTGAATGTATGCATGTGAAATACAAATCTATTGTTATAGTAATGTGAAATATTATGCAGAAATTAAATTTCATGTCTACCATGTGCAATATAATGTATCAAGCCTTGAATGTATTTGTGATGTTATTTTAATCATTTTTAGCCTTAATATGGACTCCACATATGCTGAAAACTACCACACATTAATGTGTTTTCACCCACCTATCCATCAAACAATTGTCCAAAAGTTAGCCTATAGATAATAAATAAATAAAATTGATTCTTGCTACCCATTAAGTATTTGTTAAAAGTTAAGAGGAATTAGATGATTAACAAAAAGCTAAATTCAGGCAAATGCAAGGTAAATTAAACAAAAGAAATCCAACCTAAAATGCAATTTTAAAGATATGGCAATTTTCAACATAAACACAAGAAAGTAAGTTCAAAACCTTTTTAAATGTCATGAAAACATTTGTGATTCCATCGAGTTTATGGTTAGTTAAAAATTGATAAAATTTAATTTAATGAAATTAAGTAACAAGTAGTCCCAAAAATAATTGGTGAATATTGTGTTTTTTCTTACTTTACATTAGAAGTTTGATGTGTTTTGGTGATAATATGAAAAGTTGGAAGTATACAAGCACATTTTACAAAATTAAAAATAGGAAAAATCTAATATTTTATCTACTTGCAACTTGTTTTGTAAGTTGTAAATATTGCTTGTATTTTGATGAATTATATTCAAACTTACTTTAAACATGTGGTTTAAAAATATAGTTGTAACAAAGTCAAATAACATGTCCATATTAAACATTGAACTAAATAATATGGGTGGGTGCAAGAATGAATGAACCAATGTGCTACAATAAATTACCATCCTATTATTCCAAAATAAAGGCTTTTTGTACATGTTAAAATGACTTATAAGGGTTTCTCATTGATTCCTTGAACATGTTTTCCATTTGATCTAAAACCCAATTCGAAGTTCGTTTACCTAACATACATGCAAAAGAGCAACCCAAAAATCTTTGTTTCATAGTATTCCATGGACTTTTGAAAAAATCTTATTTTAAAATTTGTTCAAAAGCCCAAAATTAAAATCCTATAAATGTCATCATGAAAAAAAATTCAAAATTAATTTTTTAAATATGTTATCTAACCAAAATCAAATCCCTAACAAACACATCATAAATCATTGAACCATTTCAAAATCCATATAAAAAATTGTTGTCAAAATTATGAACTTTTGAAAGTCCATATCTCATGTGGTTTTCTTGATTATGGAAATTAAAAAAGGTGCAACAAATATATATTCAAGTTGGTATTTTAAAATAAGTCCCTATAGACAAATTTTTAATTTATCTATTGAATATGGTCATTCGAATGACAATCATTCTACATATTTTTTCAAAAAGTTCAAAAATTGGTCCAATCATTCATGCACCCACCCATATTTTTAAGTTCAATAAATTTGCAAGGCCTACTTGATGACTACTTTCCATTTATGTTGCTAGGAATAAGAGCCATCCAATTTACCATGCTTGAACCCAAATAGAAACAAGTAGTTTGCAACAAAAAAAGGTCTCACCCAATGGTTATTCACTAGCAAGTAGCTTATTAACTAGGCTTGCATACTTGGGTAGAGGTTGGATATTCTCATCTTCCACCAATCTTTTCATTACAACCTTCTTTCCTTCCCAATTCAAACCGTGTGAAGTCTTTTTAATCTCTATTCACTTCTTCCATTTGGAAGAACCAACCTTAGAAGCAATAACAAGATCTATGGGTACATCAACATTTACAAATGTAAAAGTAGTTTTAATTACATATTATTGCTTTTGTTGTTGTAATTGTTCTTGATATTTTTATTTGGTGGATACATGACACCTTTCCTTTCTACATCATGCCACCACATGTAAAACATCTAACAAGCTTATGTCACAAATGGAAGAGAAAACAAACTATATAACTTAGGTCATTACAAATTGATTGACTACACATTGTTGAATCTTTTAGCCCATTGAGCTCTTGAGAAAAAACTTGGGTAAACCCTAATCCAAAAAAAGTTCAACAATCCTAAAGTATGAAATATTATCATTTTACTTGGCTTCTATTGCTTACAAATTTTCCTTTTTTACTTCAAAAGCACATTACTTTACATGTCTTTTTTTGTGACCTTACATTTATTGTTTATGATGTTTCCCATTCCATAGTTATTCAAATCACATTAATTATTTGCAAGAAGGGTCAAAACACATTAATAGGAGCCATCAATATTACTTTATAAAAGGAATGTGAATATATTTTAAACCCTTTTCATTTTTTTGTACAAAGGAATTTTTGAATGGAATATTTTATAAATTTTTATTAAAAATACATATAATTGTTTCAATACATCATAGAATTCACATCTCCTTTTGAAAAATTATCATAATCTCAAATCATACCAAAATATATTAAGTACTTTAGGTTTTATTTTCTTGTATTATAAGTTGCAACTATTTAAAATATGTCATGTACATTGCACCCATTTACATGTGGTAAAAGATTCTTGACATTTTGAGATTTTGAAACATACTTTGAATTTTTAATAATTTTTATTTCTTTAATTGTTAAATTGTGAGTGTTTTTTGAATGAAGGCAATAGGTTACTATCATCTTAATTTGTTTACCATCAAAATTTTAAATATTAAAATAATCATTTACCTTGATCCTTTGGAAAATTGATTACTTTTGAAGCAACTATTATTCAAATTCAAGAGTCTTTTACTAAAACCAAAACCCAAAATAAAATAAAATAAAATTTGAATTTGAATTACTTAACATGTATTAATCATTTAGCACAACTTCCCATGATTAACATGACATTAAAGTGGTATTCCATATATATATATATATATATATATATATCAAAGTTAACAATATTGACGATCGTCCAACATGGTTTTTGGTACCCTTGAGTGTGATCACACCTAAAAGGTATATCAACAAAACATGCACACAATAACAACAAAAAGTTATGTATTAAAATTTGAAGATAGTAACAAGGATGTGAATTGAAATAATCTCACAACTTTTGTTTTCTTTCCAAAAAAACGAAGGACATGGCACAAAGACATTCAAACAACTTGTTATGGCATTGTGATTACAAACTGAGTCAGGTTGTTTCCATGTTGATAATACATTGAGATTGTTCATTGATGTTTGGTTTTACATTTTGGGCCTTTAGATGGCATTGATGTATGGATGAAAGAAAAAACATGAAACATTTAGAAGGATAAAAAATGACACACCCCTAGTTGTTAAGTGGTATGAAGGGAAAAAAACTTGTTTATTTTTGGTTTTGTAGTAAAAGATTCCCGATTTTGCCAAATTATGAGTCCTCCAACTTTATGAGCTCACATCTATTGCAAAAATTTAAACTTTGAGTGAATTTTTTTCAAAGGCACAATTGTAGCCTTTGAAAAGAACTTTCCAACAATATTTTGCACATTCAAATCAAAATTCATTTGATCTTTATTTTTTGACTTTTATTGGTTAGGAGTCACATTGCATGTTTGATTTCTAACCATTTTTTTGGCCAAATTAACTTGTGTTTCAAATATCCAAGTGGAAAATGCGATTCAATTTTCAATATTAACTTTTCACAAAAAAATTCAATAGTTTAAAAAAAGCCCAATTTGGACGATGTGTGCTCCTTCAAACCTTGCCCCAATTATTTTGGAGACCCATGAAACTCCAATTCTCAAAGTGGGAATTCATTTAAAAAAGTTGGGACTCACTTCCTTTCATTCTTCCACACTTGTGAGAGTGTGCTTAAATCTTGAAACACTTTCCTAGCTTGCTTTCCTTGTCATACTTTAACCTTGGTTGCAACAAAATATGTTTTGATGGGTGGTAACTAATATTGAATGCATTTTGTTGTGGTAGTAGTTACTTCTCTATTGATCAACTTTTCTACTAAACCAAAACATTCCAACATTAAGTATGAACTTATGAATTATAAAATTAAAAAAAATCCAATTCCTTTCCCACATTAAAAGAGTTCTAACAAAATTTGTTTTGTAATATTTGGAGATGCAAGAAAAGTTTGAAAATAAAATTTTACACACAAATCAATTTGTATCTTTAATGAACTTCTCTTATAAATCACTTGGATTTTCATCAATTAATTCATTCATTACACAGTATGCACCACATGTTTATAATATAACACATCAAAATCTAAGCAAAATTCATCTACTTTTGTGAGAAAAATATCTATTTTATCCTTGTTTATCAAAACCAAGACATTCAAATAAGTTTATGTGTTGAGTCGAAAATAGGTTTTTTCACATCATTTTCTCATAAGACCCTAGTTTTTACACCACGAAAGATTACTTTTGTGACCTAGTTGACCATGCTTTCATCAAGATTCAATTTTTTTGAATAATGGTCTACATGGGTGGGTTATATATATATATATATATATATATAACTTGGATGATGATATGGAGAATGGTTGTTCATGAAAAATCCATGCTACTTAGGTTAAGTATTGAAATGGGCTTAGTCTTCTCCACATGGTTGAAACAAGGGTGTGATTGTGTGGGAGTTGATTCTTTTACCAATCGCTTAATTGTTAGGTGTTGCCCATTCTAAGGTGCATAATTGAATATGATTAACTAAGGTTGTATTATACCATTTATTTAACAAGTTGTTACAAGGCTCACACATTTGGCATCATGCTTGTGTTTTGAGTGATGCCCCTTACTTGCTTGCCTTAAAAGTAATAAGCACAATGAACCCACTTCATATCACCTCAATCTTAAAGGTGGAAGATGCGAATGAGCGGAGCCCTCAATGTGCTCATCTTATATGTTAATGATAATAAATTTGTGCGACTAACACCAATTGAGTTTACCAACAAAGGTGCACTCTTTGATTGGTAATATGTCCCTACATTTTGATTCTGAATGACTCCATGGTTCTCAATGACATATTGACCAAGTCCATCAAGTTGGCTTTTAAAAGCACTTTGATTTTCAAGGGCCCCAACTTCCAAGGTGCGTTGGCCAAGCTTGATAATTGGCTCTTAAGACCATAGTGAGTTTCACTTTGAAAAGTCCTATTTCACTTTGGGAATTCCTTCGTCAGAATTGCATGCATCTTGGTACTTGTACACAAGCTCATTTATTAAGCTCTTACATCAAAATGATGATTAGAATGTCAAGGATTTCAAATTTTCAAACAATTGCAACCATATAACTGTAATGCAATTTTCAGTTGAACTCACAAACTAGTTGTTCATATTAATCTTTGTCAATGAAAGACAATAAAGTTATCCATAAAGTCAGGCGATTAGGGGCCGAGAACGGCGAGTTTTGGCATAATAGGCCATAAAATGCGGAACTGGGAATGAAATTTTACAAAACGAAATAACTGGGACCCAAACTAGTTTTTCCACCAATTTTTTTGGGTGGTGAACTGAGTTTCATCCCCTCTTTTCCTTTTCCCTGCGCGCCTCCACTGGGTGCTACATATATTTTCACTGATCCACCCCTATTATAACTGCTATAAGTACTCTCGAACCTTATGCATTACATGCTGAGTTTCAGCATTTCATACTCAGATTTAATAAAAATTTCCTTACTTTGTGAATACCACTGAAAGAGGGGATAGGGGGTGAAAGAGAGGGTGACTTTAACGATAACTTTAATATAAGTCCAGAGATGGGGGCAACGAGTACATTTCTGATGTTTCATGAGAACGGTCAAGCTTTACACTGGACAATGCCCTCGAAGTGGGGGTGCTCTGCAAGGCGAATGGGTCCACTCTCAGCTGGATGCCTTGAGGAACATGTCCTCTGTTGGGGGGAATGCCACTCGTGGGGCATATTAGCTTACACATATCATCCATCCTGCATGATGGGTTGGTGGTCATTCTTTCGTGACAAACAAATGTAATGCACACTTAGTGTGCTTCTTGAGGCAGCAGTGGCCCAGGTGCGCAAATACATGTTGCATGTGCCCACATGTGCACCCAATTGTTATTGCCTCTTTCCCTTTAAGAACAGAAATAAAAATAAAAATAAAATAAAATAAAATAAAATAACAATTGTTATTTTATGTTTTGCATGCACAAAAATATAATATTTCATATCTACTTGTTCTGCAGTAATTTATACAGAGAATGGAACCGGGGTCATTTCAGTGGCAGAATAAGCAGGGAGCAGCCAATTCTAACTCATCACGCCCATGAGCTTGTGGTAAGTGTCTTTCATTATCATAAAAACTTGCTTGAAATTTGTTGGCCTTGCCTGCCAAGGGAAAGAATATTATTGTGTTTAGATTCATTATAGAGTATAGTAGCTTAAGGGATTATTATAGGCCCCTAGGTAATAATAATAATAATAATAATAATAATAGGTCTATTTTGTTTATATGAGGATTTTTGAAATATGATATTTTGGCTTGTGTTGAAACTTGGGAATTAGTTATTTTAGAGTTATCTTCAGTTTTGAAGTGGGATCTTCTGTGTTTTGGAGGTGTCTTTCAATTTTTTCACAAATTTTGGTAGGTCTCAATGTGGGAAAGGTGAGACCCTCAATCTGGGGCCTTATCCTACACTAAGGACTTTTTAACCCTACATTAAGAACTTGCTCTGAGACAGATTCGACATTAGTCGATCGGTTATTTAGTACAGAATTTTTTTGCCCAATAGATAAAGGTAGTGCTTTCAAGTTGAAACACCTTGACAATTCAAGTTAGTTTTTGAAGTGTATTCAATTGGCCTTGTCTTTAAAGTAGTTGTGAACTAAGGCCTAAAAACCCCACCCTACGCAGCCAAGGAAAAAGAAAAGAGGAAAAGAAAAAGGAAAAAAACGGCGTTTATGCCAGATGCCGCCTTAGCCAAACGATAAAGAAAATACCCACCCAGTATGCAAGCAAAGAGAGAGAAAAGATTAAAAAAAACTCGCTTACTTAAAGTGGGCGGGCCCACATTGGTAGCGCTGGGAACAACTCGAGGTCAGGACCAGGACCCAGGACCCAGGACCCAGGTTTGGTTGGGTCCCATACCCAACCCCACTTACACGTCCTAAAATAATAATGAGACTGTTATGCACGCAAATCGTAGCCCACTAAATCCAACTGAATCGACGGTGTACAATTGGTCCCACCTAACCAATGAGAAACCGTGCGTGCCTGCGTGACAATTGACGACCGTCGGTAAGTCGCATCCAACCGTTGAATCACAGACGTTACAAATCCACGGCACAGAACGGGTTGATATTCTGTCGGTAAGCTTCCGAGCCACCAACGAGGTGACAGTGGAGTAAAACCACGTCTTACGGCTTTCCTGCATTCACACGGGAGGCGTTGTTGGGACCACAAGTTTGGGGTCAGATTGTAATCAGCCAATTACAATCGACTCCTAATACGGTAGATGGCATGGCCGTGTCCTCTCAATGCTAGGTCTCTCCCGCCTGTTTTTTGGGGCTGGCTATATATATATAGCCTAAATGCTACATATTTTAAAATAAAAGTGCTAAAATTATGCGCTTGTGGAAATTTTCAATATCCATAATTCGACCAAAATTTAAGAAAGAAAATATTTTCCAGATTTCTATACATTGTTGAAGTAGGTGTAGGCAAAAGAAAAAAGATAGAAGGATGTTTTTCTTAAAAATTACTTGGATACTTAGCTTGTGGCCAAAATAAAAATGGCTAAACGTTGCTGTGGATCATCGCCAGTTTGGCTATAACACAAAATTGCCAAAAAAAAACACATTGGGTCGTTCGTATGCATTCACACGAGGAGGGTTATTGAGAGCACAAGTTAGGTCAGAATCGGCCAATTATATTGACTGCTATGTGGCAGGTGGCATGGCCGTGGAGTCTCTGTGGGTAGCGGTATTTCTCTCTGTCTCTCTTACCGATTCTTTTTGCACCTGCTGGCGTGAGAAGCGCGGCGATCTCCTTCTCTAAACTGCAATTGCGCCAGAGTTTTTTTTTTAATGGTCTAGCAATTTGAGCCGGCTAGCCAGTAAGACAGACTGAGAAATACTCTTTTGTCTTTTGCTTTTCTGCTGTGATTCGTGAAAAATTTGAACAGGCAGTTGGGGAAGACATAAGCTTGAGAATTCGAGAAACACTTGATTTCTGTTCCGGAGAATAGTGGAGTTAAACGTCCCCACAGAGAGAGACAGAGAGAGACAGAGAGCATGTGTGCTTTGAGAGAGAGGGCGTGCGTTGTTTTTTTTCATTTTCGGTAGCGAATATTTAGTCAGGTGTCGGTTGCAAGGAATCGAGGTTCTGTAAATAAAGAGGCGTCCGTTAGTGTGTGAGTGAGAGGGCGTATGAAAATTTCCGCTTTCTCCTGTTCAGCGTTTGGTACTTTCTTGTGTAGGGCGAAAATTCTGGCGTCGTGTAGAGAAAACATCTTGGGGTTGTTCTTGCACGCTGGTGGCGCAAATTACATACACAATGCCGGACTGGAAAGGTCCTTCCTCATTCGATCGGTTCACTGCGCTTCTTGACTTTCAGCGAAATGTTGACATAGACAAGCCATCGCACTGTGCCAGCAACAGCAACGCGAATTCTTCGCAGAGGGAGATTATTGACCCTAGGAAGGTTTCTAGTTCTCCACAATCGCACGATCATGTCAGGGCCGGAGCTGGATCACAAAACACCTTCACACGGCTAGTACGACAGCAGCATCATGACATTTTCTCTTCCTCTGAAGCTATGGAGATTGACAACGATCACAAACACGGTATATTCTCCTCATCTTTCACTCAACGGTTGCCTCAATTCTCATTCTCTCCGAGAGTCTTTATGTTCAATGCATTGAAAAGAGTTCTTTCGAGAGACGATTCGAGCGCGGCCGGAATACTAAAGCGGTCTAAGATAATGGCACCTTCTTCGTCTGCGAACCAGATGATATATTGAGAAAGGCAAACAATGTCTTCGAATCAATAGGTACTTGAGAGAGAGAGAGAGAGAGAGAGAGAGAGAGGAAAAAAAATAGACAAAAAAAAACCAGCTAGCATTTTAGACAGTGTCTAATGTTTTGAGCTTGTATCCACTTCTTACTGCCTTGTAGGCTTCTACATAAAACACAAGGTCCTGTGGCAACAAGCAGGTTCTTTGCTTCTGCTTTACAATAACAGACTCGCTTCATTGCTAGAGACGCATTCTCACTTGGATGCTCATCTTGTTGGAAACAACATCAAACATGAGTGTTAAGTTATGTATTTGTGAAGATCTGTGTATAAGGAAAAAACTATGCTTGGCAATGTGCACACTGTATTTTCCTCCTGGCTTTATGAGGAATGCAGCAACCTAGAGAGCAGCTCCATGTTTTTGTTTTCTTTTTGGGGTTTGGCAAAACTAGTAGAAGCTTACCGATTTTGAGTTCTCTCATACACACTATTATACTTTCCTTTTTTTTTTTTTTTCTTTTTTGTCTTTTTTAGAGAATGATTTTGCTGTTGGAGAGATTGCACCCCAATTTTGTTTTGAAGACAAAAAACCCATTTCTTTCTATGTACACACAAGTAAGTACCTTACTGAATATATAGCATGTATGTAATGGAAATCCATGGATAACAACAACAAGTGGCTCATCTTGCAAATGGATCTGCCCCCCAAGACCACAGTGAACATGCACCAGTTTTTATTTTATTATTTGGGGGAGATTTTTGACAATTTATGTCTAGTGGTTGCAGTTTTTTAAAGAGTTCCTTGAAATAATGTCACCAATCTAGCTAAGTCTGTTGGAATCTGTCTAGGGATGCTCGTCACCCTGGCTTAGCTACTTCAGGAAATTGAAAAAACAAAAAAAACACTGACTAGCAGCACCCACCAGCACACCAATTGAGATTGTTCTGTCCACTGGATGGTGTGGATTTTTTCATCTGTCTCATGAACTTTATTAATCAACATGCTACCATAGTCAGAAAACAATTGGGTGCTGATCTTTTACTTTGTTTTCTTTTTTAAGGTTGTTTTTCTTCACCTCTGGCCTCAGCTACATATTTTGCTCCATCTTTGACTCTTGAGCCTACCTACCAACTAACAACCCACCCCCCCACCTACCTACTTACTCATCCATCTTACATACCCACATACCGAGGTAGCATTCGTGTGTTGTCAATTTTGATTAGTGAAGTTATAGCATAGAGCATAGAATGCATGTAATGCAAAGGACCCACCAATAGCTATTTTAGTTTTATTTGAACCCTTAATGACAATAAAATTGTATCTTCAAATGTGCCTATTGCAATAGCTTACAATTTTTTAACATTAATTTCATGCTTTCATCTTCACTTTGGACCATTTTATTGCATGGTGTGCGAAAAAAAGAGAAAGAACACAAGTGTAAGCCAAAGGAGCCGAATCCAAAATGGCTCATGTTGCAACACCCCCAATAATCACAAGAAGCATATCAAAAAGAAAAAGGGATGGGAAACTTGAAATATTGGTAAGCGTAGAAAAGTCCTCATTTACAATGACAACATGTTTCAAAATAAAGTTTGCTTGAACCCTTTACAAAGTTATCAACAACTTTTACCTATGGAAAATTCACAAAATACTGAAAGGGTCATCAAAGCCCTTTGTCAACCATGCCATGTTAACACATTGATGAAAAAAATCATTCGTTCATTGGTGCAAACAACCAAAAACTTCTACAATAATGGAAAAAACACATTTACTTAATATCAATCATGGTAGAGTCCTTCCTTAGCTTAAGTCGCCATTGTCACGTAAACCCTGCAAGATGAAACAACTTGCAAAACCAAATCTACTTGGGTGGAATCAACAATGACAACATCAACCAAAGTGCGAATGCCATCAACCAATAACACAATGTCAACTCGCTAATGAAAAGACTAAAAAAAAGGCAATGGAAGCACGTGAGTTTATTCTTACGAAACATGAAACCCCAACTTTTTCACAATGAAAGTGAAAGCATCTTGAATAACATCATGGGATTCAATTCAATCCTCACCATGGGAATAACAAAAAGGGTTCAAAGTGGGTCCTTATTAAAACTAAAGACTAACCATAAATGCACTTAATCAACTTGAAAAGTAAAAGCTAAAGGAGGTGCAACATAGAGGAATAAACATTTGAAGCCAAATGGAAGAATCATATGACCGAATTGACAAAAAACCAAGCATTCACCTTTAGGCCCATGTAGGACCTTAAACACATACAATGCAAATTAAAAGCCATGTCATTAGAGATGATGATGGAAAATGAATGGTTGTGTAATTTGTTTGAGATGCTTTCCTATAATCGATGTATTCCCCTTTTTACATACTACATGAAAAGTGGACCACAAGTCACACATATGGGGGAAGGAAGTTTCTATCCAAACTTCAAATAAGCTTGGAAGGGAAGTGGATAAAAATTACTAGCACCTATCACTTCCAATAAGAATGGGCAACTATTTGATAGGAATTTAATGGTGATGATAGGTGCAACAAATGCCCAGCTCCCTAAATAGGTTGTTTACACAATGAACTTTGTGGAAATGAAGCCAATCCCTCCCAATGAGAAATGAAGGGAGAACCTTGATGGTGCACCAAAGGGGTTTATGGGCAATCCCAGAGACCAAGCCCAAGAAACACCTAAAAACTAACATGAAGGTCATGTCAAAAACATCAAATTAATGTTGAAATGTTGACAAAGGAAGGAACAAAAGAGCAAATTTTTTAAAAAATTAGGTGAAACATCGAGAAAAAAACCCACAAGATACTTGGCCATCCCCAAAACTTGAAAACATATTTACATTGCAAACATCCTTGTCCAACATGTCTTATAAAAAGGAAGAAATGAAGGAAGTAACTCCAATTAGGACACCTAAAACCTTGATATCATGTGAAGGGCAACAAAAACTAATGAGAAGAAAGAAGCCAAGAGACAAACTAAAAGGTGACCAAGATATTAAACACTTGCAAAATAAATCACAAGCCCCACAAAAACCAATTAAAAGAAAAATGTTCCAAAATAAAAGGAATGACAAAGGCATGACCAATAAGGGATGGGAAAATACAAAAAGGAAAAAACCCCCATAGAACATCATAACACCCAAAAATGGGTTAATGCAAAAAGAGGCATGGCAAACAATTCACCCTAACATGTGCCCACTAAAGAATGGATGATGGACATCTCCTTTAAAAGGGAATGGTGGTTGAAAAAAAGGTGAACATGTTGGGCAAAAAAGGACTAAATTAAAAAAAAAAGTTAAAACAATTGGCTTTTTATCATGCGAAATTCATAAAAGATGGCTCTTTGAAAGATGGTGTTGAAAGCATTTACATCATCCACCTATAACAATCAAGATGGATGTCAAAAGTAGCTTGAACACCATGAACCATTGTTCCACACCCACCTTCGACTACTACTCTCACTAGTAGAAAACATGGGTTTGTTTACTAGAAATTTTGTTAAAAAAGTACCAAATTTGACAAGGGTTTGAAAGACCATTTGATCATCTTAAACATGTTGATTTTGGCATGTCCAATGTGATTCGAGTGGTTTTTTTTACTAGCACCATTTGATTGGTCATTTTGATTGTTAAATTTATGCATGTATTAACCCAAAAAATTGTGGCAAATAGGTAGGTAGGTAGGTTGTAAAAAGACAAGCAGGTAAGTACGTTGTAGCCTAGCCTATCCTAGCCTTAATCCTACCTTATCCTACTTGACCTACTTTAATCTAAGTTAATAATCCTAATTAGCCTACCTTACCTACCTTAGCCCTTTAAGCATGTACATAGGTTATAATGTTAGGAATTGAACCTTTGACCTCCCCAATGATAAACCAAGTCCTTAACCAATGGACCACACCATCAAAAGATATTCAACTTTTGTCAATGTTTTTATTTCACATGTTTATTTCAACACATCATTACAAGACTATGTGTTAAAGACACAAAATTCCACAAGAACAAAGGTTAAAAAAAGGTCTAAGTCTAACTTTCAAACAAGAAACAAAATAAGATTATGTGATTAAAAAACAAGAACAAAAGATGTGCACAACAAACGTGAAAACGTATTTTTATTAAGCTAACATATGTAAACATGAACATAAAAAGAACTTGTTATGATGCAAAATCTTGTTTAAGATTAATGTTGAACAAACTAAAGGAAATGAAGGGTCCTACTCCTATTTATACTCCTTTGGGGACCCAACTTAAGGAAGATTCCAAATAAGCTTTTATGTGTGCATCAAGTAAGGAAGTTTTTTGAGAAACTTCTTAATTGAGAATCGATTATGAATTAACTAAAATTTAATTGAAAGTTAATTTGGATTTAATTATGAATCAAATATGAATTAATTGGGAGTTAACTATGATTTAATTAAAAGTTAATTAAAAATTAATTGGGATTTAATTATGAATTAACTAGGAGTTAACTAAAAATTAATTAAGATTGAACTAGGAATTATGGATGAACATTATGGATTAATTTTGTATATTAGAAGATGGTGCCTAATGTTTGCATCCATCACATCACCTTTGCTTTTAACAACGAGGTCCACAAGGAGCGGACTTGGGCTTGTTTGGGTAGGTTCGTGATTAGTTCCTAAGTGCGTTTGTTCACATCATAACCATGCCAATGAACAAGAAATTAGAGTTGACGATTATAAATCTTTAAATTTAAAATGTCTTCCATTTCATATTCCTATTCACCATCAATGTCAATAGGTGGAGGGGGATCATGGATTTTTCCTAGAATGGTAAACATGTGGTAAAGTTTTAATAAAAAAACATGAAACCCAAGATGGATTCTCATAGAACTTGGAAGCTTGAGTAGAAAAACCACGATATTGATTTGTTTCACAATGAAGAATGGACCTAACCTTTGATGATCCAACTTCTCTGATGGCCTTATTATTTTGATATGTTGTTGTCAAATCCAAACCTAGTCCATGACTTGAAGTTAGGTTGTTCCTTTCAATGTTCATTAGCATTCTCTTTGTATTGTCTTTGCGTTTTTTCAAGGTTGGATACAAGTCGAGCTCAAACATTTGCTAACCACATGACTCGATCCTTAACTAGTGGATTCACGATTTTGTGCACTCCTTGAATGTCAAACTTGGGGTGCAAACCATAATTTGCAAAGAAAGGTGTTTGCTAGGTTGATGAATGCATTGTGTTGTTGTAAGCAAACTCTATTATGACCAAAAAATATGACCAATTTTTTTGAACCCTAAATACCCTCAAACCCTAAACCTCATCATTTCATCCAACATCATTCCCATTCTATGTTTTAACATTTTTCCATGTCTAAGCTTCTAAAGGTATTGTCACCATTGTGTTTTTTTAGCCACTTAGGGGACATAGCCCATAACTTATTTCATGGCTATTATGAACATGATTGAAGAGACAAACCATTTTGGAAGTGACATTTTTAGTGGTATATTTGTAGGTGTTTTGAATGTCAAGATTTGTAGTTTCTTGCAAGGCTTTTGAAGCCACTTCCTCCTTGGCCAATATGAGTATTGTTGTGGAAGAACATACCAATTAAACATGACTTGAGGCAATGCCAACCTTATACCAAATCCAATTTAGTATGGGACCTAAAGTACTTCTAGATATATACATGCTTCATGTCAACATTGATATGAAGCAAAAATCAACCTTGGACCTAATATCAATACCAAATTGATATGATTTTTTTTGAAAAATACCTAATACCAATAATTGCCAAGTATGAAAGAAAAATTACCCATAAGATTGAATGTGTAATACCCACATAATTTGGAAAAAACCAAACTATGAAATGTGACTAAAAATTATAATACTTGCATTTGGGTGAGAAAATAAAGGTTGGTTTTTTTAATCAAACATGCAATACCTACATTTGGGTCAAAAAAAAGCATTGATTGTTACAATTTCTTACATTTGAAATGGCATTTTTTCATATTACATTTTGGGATGAAGGTTTCAACTACTCCAACTTTGAGTAATAATTGCTAAAATAGTTAATACTTGCATCTAATCGTTGAGAAAATTGTAATATTAGGACAAGTCAATGCCTATTTATGCAAATTCCAAACTTGCAATATCTACATTTGGGTCACAGAATATGCAATGATTATTACAATCTCTCGCATTTGCAATGACATGTCTTCATATGTGGGGAATGGTGGTCAATACCCACATCAAATCATTCCAGAAATCCTAATATTATGATAGGTTAATGTTTGCAAATTCCTCCCCCCATATGTATATGAAAATTTCCCTTCAAAATTCAACCTAGGATTATTTCAATTAGTATATAAAGATGCAAAATGCCACAAATGTTTGTGATTTCCTAACTCTAAATATATTGCTTTTTATTTAATTAATTACCTTCTTTTCTCCCCTTCGTGGATGCTTTGTTTGATGGAGTTTGCTAGGGTTTCATCATATTCATTTCCATCCAATATACTAAGCTTACATTGTTTATACATGTGTTTGACGTTGGTTCAAACCAACAAGGATTAAGAGAGGAAATGTTCCATGAAGTTAAAAAATGAACTCAGAGTTCCCAGTAACACCTAGTGAAATATTCATCAAAATGTGGAATCAAGTGAAAACTAAGGTAGATGGACCAATCATCAAACACTTAACACCTTAAAGAGCTGGGGTTTAGTGCCTATGTATTTGATGGCCTTGGCATTCAAAGCCTTTTGCTGGGGCACTAGTCTGGTCAGCAGTAGTCTAATAACCAGGATGACTATGTTAGTGTAATGACTTAGGTTTTCATTTCGTTCCACGTTTTGAAGAGTTTTCATGGGGTGTTAGTTTTTGGAGCACACACTAACACATATGAAAACTCTTCAAAACATGAGAGCAAACAAAAACCTAAATGGTTATATAGTCATTTTCCTCCATTGCCAGGTCTTCAATGGGTGGGTGAAACATCACATAGGTCAAATGTTTTTTGCAAAATAATCACATACGACCATACTTGCTCCACATAATGTCTAGTCATGAAATTTTTTTGGATGGATCCTTTGGGTGAATTTTTAAGAAAATGGTCCCATGGGTTTTGTGGAAAGGTGCCATGGCTATTGTGGCTAGCACATTTAATAATGATCACTCCAACTATGCTCTCCAACTTTGGCATGGAATTTTTTTCAAATGCTCTCAGCTTTAAACCTTTAGTAGTCAATACAAAGTCCTTATGTGTAGGGCAATGTCCTTGGGTGGGGTATTCTGGAAAGGAGGGCTTGTTATTTGAGGCATAAGTTGAGGGCATTTCCAAAAGGCAAGCATGACTCAAGCAACAATGCATCATTGGGCATGCATGGTCTGAAGCAGGGTTTCTTTTAAGGATTTTGTTATGTAGCTGAAGTGGTGGTGATCATCCAAAAAATCATTTAGCCAAATTTGGCTACATAATACATATGAAAGTAGGAAAAAATAAATCCTTCTATATTCTTGGCTACCTTCTGGAAGGTAGCATAAGACTCTGGCAATTTGGAAATTTTAAAAATTGGAAATTTGGCGAATCTGGGCCATTTTACTCATGAAAAATCCTTTGATTAGGTCAAAAAAATTTGGCGACAATTCAACAGTAAAAGAAACACTAGTATGAGGAATTACCATTTGTGAAGCTTAACCGTTCACAAAGCTCATGGAAGGGCATTTGCCATATCATGGTCAATACCTCGCACATCATATTCCATACTCTAAAGGACTCAACCTTTAGATGGCACCTACATTAGCCATTAGCAATTGCGCATCATATTGTTAAGAGTACACAGTATTCTCACTAATGAACAAAACATTAGCACATGTATTAGTAGTCATCACTTCATTTTACTACCACAAATTATAACAAAATTTATGCACCAAATTAGTGTACAATTTTCCTTTGGAAAAGATTGTTTGCAAACTTAGGGAAATAAGTTGAAAGAAGGTGTGGCCTTGCACTAAATTAGTTGACAAATTGTCAAAATTTCCCTTCTCTTTGAAATTACAAAATGTTTCAACATATATTGCACTAGATTACATAATAATCCCCACAATACTAAAGCACAACTTTTTATGCCATTCCTTGGGTAATTCCAATTTTGGAGTCATAGTTTATATTTGAGTACACACAAATCTTCTACAAAAGGCATAGATGTTGATGATGCAACACTCAATGGAAAAAACATTCTTCCTTGTAGCAACTTGGAGTTTATGTAACACCTCAAATATGTATGTTGTCCTTAGAGATTTGAGGGCATATAATATACCTCCAAAATCAACCCATATGAGGTTGGGTTGAGTTTTTTTTGCAATCAAATCCCAAAATTTAGATTCATTTTTAAAAATTAATACCTATCAATTCAAAAATGTGTATGAATATCATGTTTCTTAAATTCTTGCAATTAAATCCCAACATTTTAGACTCAATTTTTTCTTAATTAAAAAATAAATTCAATAGCAATAAGTTCAAAAATATGTGTATTATTAATTATCATGTTTCATAAAGCACTAGGCAGAAAATTCTAGTGTATTTGCAAGTCATGTTATAGAGTGTACAAATTCACAAGGCATTTTGGAAAATAAAACTCTTTGCAAAGAGTGAGTATCAGGAAAATGGGCAATCATCCCTTTGAAGATTTAGTAAAATCTGGCTATAAACAGATTTTATGTATGAATCTTTATAATCAAGCCTCAAAATTTATGGCTACACAATTTAAAACCAAATATAGACACCTTGAGATTTTTACTATTATTTTTTCTCACTTCTGGTGAATCGGCGATTGAAACCCTCGAAAATCTCTTTTTATTTTTGGAAAAGAAAAAGTGTTTCGCCTTTTGACGAAATTCCGCCAGTTAAAAAAAAGCTCGTCAACGCATAGTCGATTTTTTTAAAAACTATGGATGAAATCCACGCAGAGTTAAAGTATAAGGATCGGAAATCATCCGTCGGATGTGTCGGGGATCATCCTTCATCCGTGAGCACATCATGCTCCCGCCGCGTGAGAGTGCCTGTTCGCATTTTCTCTCGTCTCTCTCGTTTCCTCTTTCCTTCTCTTGCACTCTTGCGCCCAGAAATTCTCCGCAAAATTCCGCGTAGTCTGATCGAGATTGAGTACGTGCGTCTTGATTGCTGCTCTGTTTCCCAGTTGCGAGCCCAAATTCGCGGAAATCCGGATACCAAAAAGGCCAGTTGCTGTTTGGACTTTGGAGCTCTCTGATTATCGCAGCAGTCGCTTGCGCGCTCTGAGAGCAGGACTAATCCTGCCTTGCTGCTAAAGCCCGTTTTCCCATCCGGAAATCACCTTCTCTTACCCAATATATGGAATCGCATCCCTGCAATTCAACTTCGAAGTTGAAACATCTTCGCCAGTAGCAAGAGGAGGCTCGTGGAAGGAGAATCGAGTTCGATGGAGTCGTTAGGGTAGGATGAGAAATTCTTTGTGAAGGTTGGGTGCACTGGAAGCAGGCAATTCCTTGTCGCAGAGGTCTTGCCGCATGCATTCTGTTTTTGGTGAGCAGTAGGTAACAGTGGAGAGAGAGAGAGAGAGAGAGAGAGAGACACACACACACACACACACACACACACACACACACATCTCGAGTTTTCAGAGTTTTTAGGGTTTCGCGAAAGACGTTATGGAAGCTCTGTGGAGATTGGTGTATCTGCTGGAGCCGGCGTCAGTGGTTTTGATAGCCACTGCGGTGTTTGTGGTGTCAGCCTCAGCGCAGCGGGCTTTGACTTTCGAAAAGGAATCTGAAAGACACAGGGATTTTGCAGAAGCATCCATAACTCTAGACAGTTCACAGGCTTTGATGATTCCTATAGCAAGTTCCTGCAGCCTCCTGCTCATGTTCTATCTGTTTGCATCCATGTCCCAGTTCATTATGGGTTTCACTGCAGTGGCATCAGCTTCCTCTCTAGCGTTTTGCATGGCCCCTTATGTGACTTACATGAATTCGCAAATGGGGTTACTGGATCCCATCATTGTGAACCGTGGCTGCTGTGGCTCCTTCAGTCGAACACAGGGCTTGCTGGTTGTGGTCAGTTGTGTGGTGGTTGCAGCTTGGCTTGTGACGGGTCATTGGCTCTTGAACAACGTACTTGGCATCTCAATCTGCATTGCATTTGTGAGCCATGTCCGGCTTCCGAATATCAAGATCTGTGCACTCCTGCTCCTGTGTCTATTTGTGTACGACATCTTCTGGGTGTTTTTTTCTGAGCAATTCTTTGGCTCCAACGTTATGGTATCTGTGGCCACACAACAAGCATCCAATCCCATCCACACTGTGGCCAGCTCTTTGAATTTGCAGGGCCTTTCACAAGCAATCACAAAGAAACTGGAGCTTCCCGTGAAGCTAGTCTTCCCCCGCAATTTACTCGGAGGATGGATTCCAAGCGGCAGTGGAGGAACAGAGTTTCTGATGCTTGGCCTTGGAGATATGGTATCTTTCTCTCATTCTTCACAATTCTGCCTGTTATCTTCCCTTCTGATATGCATCAAAATGCAGTCTGTGTCTCGGAACCCATTGAAGGCACAGAACTGGAGATTCTGTAGAATAGAGAAATTGATCAGCAACTTTTCTTTAGTCTACTGGCAACAAAAGAGGAAAGTGCTCCTGTCAAGTTGGTTTCTTTTAGTTTTTCTCCTTCTCTTTTAGGTTTTATTGAGCTATCAACCATGAATGAAATTTTCTTGTTTTACATTCACCTCCACCCATGTACATGAAAGTATGATGTCAGTGGTAATGTTATGATAGGTGGTCAATATGATGCACCTTGCTGCTGAAGGTCCCTGATTATGTGCATGGTTTTGGCTGTTGTTCAAAACTGCTCCTTGGTTTTGGATTTTGTTTTCTCTTGATGTAGGGTTGGGTTGCTGTTTTGTTTTTCAGATCTGAAATGTGTACAGATGTAAATGGAACAAGGGCATTAAAAGCGGCTCAAACTGAAGGGTGTTTGTTGCAAACTGTGCAGGCCATTCCAGGAATGCTTCTCACTTTGGTTCTGTGTTTTGATCACCGGAAAGGGAGAGAACATGAGAATGAGGGCTCGTTCTCTAGAGGAAATCAGTACATTCGGTATGCTGTATGTGGTTATTCTATTGGCCTCATTACAGCTCTGGCTGCTGGCTTATTGAGTCAGTTGCCTCAACCTGCCCTCCTTTATTTGGTAAGTTCCTCATGGCAATTGTGATGTACTGGCATTCAGGACTGATGAAATGTTTTGCACAGATTCTCAGCATGTATGCAGCAGTTAAATGAGTTCATCTGTTGCCAGTGGAATGGATGTGTGGAAATTGCATTTACACTTTCTTGTAACCTCTTTTCATCAATGCCTGCATACCCTATGAATATGTTGTATGCACAGCCATTTTCCTTAGAAAAGACATGTGATTCCATCTGGCCTACAGCTTCAGTCCTTTCTTTGATCTGTTGATTAGTTTGCTTCTGCCTATGGAGTTGCCACAGCTTGATGTTTACTGATCTGTTGGGCTTAGTGTACATTGCAGCTGATGATTGTCTTGACTATTTGGCTGTTGGTGTGGTCAGGTGCCATCAACGTTGGGTCCTGTTGCTTGTGCTGCATGGGCACAAGGAGAGCTTGGCGAGCTTTGGAATGGGCTAAGGCCTGTTGTTACTGATAAGGCAAGGTTGATGGAGGTCTGAGGTAGTTGCAGGACAAATCTTGTTCTCTTGAATAGGCTCTAACTTATGCTACCAATTGGGACACTTGCTAATGAGTCTCTCCAGTCTGGCACAACCTGTGGAGAGGTTTCAAGTCTAATGTGAAACTTCTCTGCTATGCCCATCATATCAAGTGGCTAATCCACTGCCTAGCAACCACCAGCTTTCTAGGACCCTGAGCTGCCATCCTCCACCATATGGGCAAGCCCTTTACTGATGGCAAGGAAATAATTGGGAGGTGCGCTAAGTGGAGGATGGCTCTTTCAAGCTGATTAATCCATCAACATCACATGGAGCGAATGGACAAATCCTCAAAAGACTTAAAGTTAGTCACTAAAGTGGTGATTTTGATTCAACTGTTTTGTCGTGATCACATGGAACTCAAAGCTGGGGCCATTAAATTGATAGCCAAGTAACATAGTTCCATCTGGATCCGGTCTCTGTATCTATGGATGCTCATGCCACTGCTCATTACAAGCATATTCTTGCTTGTACATCAGGGTTGTCTGTCATATCCTTGCATTAGTTTTTGTTGCTTATTCTGTCTTTTTTCTTTGTGTTTAGGGTGCTTCTTATATACATGGGCGAGAACTTATTTATTACAGCTGTAGTCTTTAAACAAAATACTGAAGAATTTTTTTGAGACAGAGTACTAATGGCTTGAGTGCAGACCCAAGAACCAATTTCAAATGGGTAACTCAGAGGCTAGTTTGGGGTAGGTCTCCTCTTTAGTGAAACCCTGGAAATAAATTTGGGTTGTCTCTAGATTTTGTAGTCCCCAGCTAGAAGTGCAGTGTTTTGAATTGGCAGTCTTCTTCTGTGTTTGTTTAATGTATTGGGGTCTTCTCTTTTTCCTCTTTCACTGTTTGTTGCTATTTATTGCATCTGTAATTTCTTTAACCATATTTGTTATTCAGGCATCTTTCAATTCTATTCAATTTGACCTAACAAAGTATAGAGAAGTTCTGATACTCATGAATACAAATTTGGTTGCTGCACCATTATCTCTACAAATGGGCATTTGGTATTTGGACACTTCAACAGACAATTTCCAAATGTTTCTTTTGAGGTGGAGTTTGAATTCAAGGGCTTGCAAAATGGAGTGCTCGTCGCATTGTGTGATCCAAACTTGTTGTCCAATTATTCATTTTGAGATCAATTCCATCTTCTGATTTTGGTTTCAACACAAAATTATTCAAATGAAAAATAGATTGGACCTCGAGAAAATTAGCCATGTTGAGAGTCCTATCAATAAAGTTCATGGGGTAAAGAGTTTGAGCAACCCTTTTTTCAATTCTAAAATGTTCAAGGATGGTATGGAAGGTTCTTTATATACTTATTATGATATGCTCTAGTGTAGTCTCTTTGATTTTTATACCATGTTCACAAAGCTCTCACATCCCATTATTATCATTGTAGAAGGGGACAAGCTTAAATATGCACCTTATTTTTTTGCACCTTATTTTCTTTTGGGAATGATTTTAAGATCTTGCGACTTGAGTTTTTATTTTCAACTTTCAGAAATAGCTATCCTAGCTACGAGGAAGCATTCACCATTGATTGAATGGCTAGTTTGGTCAATTTTTTTCTAGTAGGTGACATGGCGTTTTATTTTGAAGACGTCTTATAATAAACTTTTTTGTGTCTTAAATGATTGGTGACCTCAAAATGTGCAATGGAGTTCAATTTGGTTATGCTTGTCTAGCCCAACTAAAAAAATTATGCAAGTTTAAATACTTTGGAGGTCCAATTGACAATGAACACATTCTTTCGAGGTGGAGATTTGATGGTCTTGATTTTGCAAGTCCTAAATATTACACACACAATGCTTGAATGCGCACACAATTGCTAAGTATTGACTTGTGTGGGAATTGAACCCCTCAATTGTTGACTAGCATACAAGCATGTTGCACACATGTCACACATACATAGTGCACACAATTATGCACAATTACAAAAACATACAATTGCTGAAAATTGAATTGAACTCTTAAACTATTCATTGTAGCACAAGCTACTTACACACAAACACACAAACTTGTTAGTACCTACTATCACTTGACAAAATTCTAATCTAAGACACATCAAACTTGCTAAAATCATGGAAACAAGGCAATGGCAAAAAAACCAAACCTCAACTTACACAAACAAAAATCAGTTAATTTTCAAAAATATATTAAACATGCGTATCCTAGGCTATGGGTATGAAAAATTCTCCAACATGTATAATTGTTGAGGAGACATCCTAACAACAAGGTCTAAATGTGTTATCAATTGATTGTGGGTCTTGGATTTGAGAAATTTCATATCAATAAAACATCTTTTATTGTCAATTGACCCAATGACTTGCAAGATGACAATTTTACCAATTTCAAATATTATGGCAATTTGTGTACCAATCACTTGTGACAAGGACATATATCTTCAAACTCGAATAAAGGGTTCATGGTGTAAGGAGGACCCATGGTTGGCATAACATTTATTTTCATAACTTGAAGAATGACATATGAAGATCCAAAGACATTGAAGATAAGACTTCAACTAGTAAATGTATTTGATTAAACCAAATCCTCTTGAGGTAACAATATTAGCCCTAGATCACACTAATGTGTTTTTTGAAGAAATCTTCACAATTTGGCATCAACTAGAGTTGATGAAAGACCACCCTAAAGCTTCCATTACACCATATAGCTTGACTATAATTTGGAAATCAACTATTTAGCTATATCTTTCGCTTGATTTCTGAGAATTTGAATGTGCACCTCTTTGATCACAAAACTCATAACATTTATTAGTTGATATTTCATCCATATGTGTTGTCAATTACAATGAAAAGATAAATACTCCATATGGTTTGTATATGATTATTATTGATTATTTGCCACATGATGATTAGGTTATAGGAAGAGTCTACCAATCACTTATATGTTTATAAAACATGTGACTTGAAAGTCATGTTAAGGTCCACAATGTGTGAAAAAAATGTGTTTGACAAAGTTTGATTATTACCATATAATCAACAAAAAATACATCTCAAGTTTAGGCAACCTTTGTGTGGTTGTTCACCAATTCCAACATGGGCAATAAGATTTCCAACTCATATAAGACTTTAATGTCACATAACATCTTAAAGTTGTTGCTAAGGTAATCCAAAGCCATCTTCATCACTAAAATACAATATTCAACCATGACTTGTTTTGTAGGGGTCAACATTGAAATCCACTTTGTTTTGATGTTTTTTGATAACTTGTTTCCTTTAGCTTTCATGGTTTTAACAAGCTTAATGAGTTCCAAATGCTTCTTGGGGTTTATATTAAAATAGGCAAGTAGGGTTTGGAGCAAGTTTTCCAACTTACATTTACTATGTTCAACTTAGATCAAACTTGCACTACAAGACTAGTTTGATGTGCCATGCAATAATACCTTGCATGTGAGGAGCATGATCCAAGAAAATCTATTGAGTTGTTCAAATAAAACACTTAGATCATGAGCTTCAAAACAAATCAATTTAGAGCATATCAACTTGAAACTTCTCAATTCACACATGTAATCAACAAGGTTTGCATGATCACCTTAATTAGATTTGTAGCATCAAACCCTTCAATTAACCTTTTAATGAATACCAAAATTGAACTTTGGGTCCATTTAGATGGATCACATAAGTGTGTAATGACAATCAATTTAATTGATTATCAATGTGTTAGTAATAAACTTCATCACAAAAGATGAAGATTTGTAGTTGATTGATATCATAGCTTTCGCAATTATTACAAGAATAATGATGTGCATGATACCATCCATGGACAATCCAATATTATCCCATTGAATAACACTAATTTAATGTCCCTATATCTCATTGAACTCAAATTTAGTAGTAAGTACCTTGGAATTTGGAGCAAAGTCACAGACCTTTCAAGCACCCTAAATGATCCTTGCACAACACACAAGACAAATAACTTCAAAGCTCAAAAACAAACACACAAAGGAAAAAAAATAATTTCAAAGGTTGGAATCAATCACTTCAACATTGATGTGTATGGTGGAGGGCAAAAAATTATCAATATTAATGTGTATTATTGTACATGTTCGAGGAGTATTATTTTTGGGAATTGATTTCATAACTTTTAGACTTGAAGCATAGAAGATATTGAATATTTATTGGTTCCCCCCATCTCCAAGGCTAACTTCCCTTCCTCAAAACTTTCTTAATCCATCAAAGTTCAAACAACATTACATTGTACATCAACATGGTAAAACTTGTATGGTCATCTAGTTGTAATTTCAACAAATTCTCACCACCAATTGTCAAGTTGTTGGTATCGCATAAAGTTGAAGCGTGTAGAGCATATTTGCAAACTACATAGCCTATATCCATTTGGGTTTTCAATGGGCCAATCATAGGCCACCTTCATTGATCAACATGATTATTGTGGTCAAAACTAATTATGAACCTTCATTTTGAGCCACTTACACATGTAATAATGTGGGTTACATTAATTACATTCCCACACTAAATATTTGATTAGACAATCTAATTTCACATTCACATAAAATACATTATGCTTGAAAATTTCTTAAATATCCAAAATAATGTTGAATGTTAATAAAATAATGTGACATGGTGTTTGAACAATGAACCATTATGCACATATCCTTATTTCAACAAAACCCACATCAATATGTGTGTATGACAATGAATTGAACTATTTTGAACTAAATTTGAACCTTGATTTCAAATTGGCTACACATGTTATTGTGGACTTCAACGATTTTCGACCAAAGATAATATCGAATAAGGTTAAATGTTTCAAGCACATAGTAGCTAATAACACTAATTTAATGTCCCTATAAAATATTTTTTTATTTTTTCACAACCAATATATGTAAGTAACCCCACACATAACACAATATTTGACATTCTACTTCATTTAGTTGTTTGTTCCCACTTACACAACTAACATCAACAAGTAGCCCACTTATACATCCATAAATTGATTGATTCATTTATTCTAGGATATATGTTTGAATCCCATTATGTGAACCAATGGAACCTTTAAGATATTTGTTGCTTTCACTTATACTATTGTGGATTGTGTTGTTGCTCTAATTGTGAACCTTAAAAAACAATTGTTTTGAATTTTTGAATTTTCAATGACAAAAATAACTCAATATTCAATATCTTCTATGCCTCAAGTCTAAAAGTTATGAAATCAATTCCAAAAAATAATACTCCTCAAACATTTTACAATAATACCAATAGTGCACCCAAAGTTCCCTAAAAAATTAGTTTATGGTTTATTGAAATTTTTAATGAAAATTTGTTCAATATTCAATAACTCTTGCATTTTAGGTCTAAACCTTACAAAACCACCTCAATGCACCCCTAATCATTAACAATCTCTCCCAGAAATATCAAGAGCATGGTGGAGGGTGTCATGGTTTGGGAAATCCTAACATGACAACACAAACTACTTTCTTTAATATATAGATAAAAATGAATTGGTGTTTTTATTGATTAATTTTCATTCATTTATGGATTATTATTGTTGGTGAGTATGTAAGGAAGAAGTATATAATGGATTGGTGCAAATTTCCATTTGTATGTTGTGTGATCTATTTAAGCTTTAGAACTTGTTGCAAACCATAAATTTTGAGGAAGCCTTTATAGATTAAAAAAGGTGGTGGTTTAAAAAATGTTAGTTATGGGTTAATATGATTGAGTTGAACCATTACAAATTTCTTTGCTACAAAAAACATATTTTTTCAAATGCTTTTATGTTCTATTCACCGAAGATTTGTTGACCAAGGATGATTTTTTTCACAATCAATTCCACAATGTAAATTTGGTGGATATCATCCACTAGCCTTCTAAGGATTTCAATATGGATTCATAAATATGGTTGGTTAAGTTTCACAAAAAAAGGCTTGCAAATTATTACTTTCATGTGGTATTAAAAGTTATATTTGTGACAACAATTAGTTTATCTAGGATATGCTTTAATGAGCACACCTAATGTGTAATGCAACCCACATTTTTGCCTTATTATTTACATAGGGTATGTATTACACTCAATCTTATTGTAGTCATACGTAGTCAAACTTTGTTTTCAATGTATAGATGAATGTGTTTATTTGAATTTGATCAATTATTAAGAGCACTAAATAGAAAAGGGATAAAGTGATCAATTTATAGGTGCATTCAACAAGGCTTTTTAAAATGGCATGTGAAAATTTTAAATGCCCAAATGCACAACTAAAAGAGAAGTGGCAAGTTATTTAAAATCAACTACAAGTAACAATTTCCATTTCACAATGCAATCTTAAGGCCAAATCAATATCAACTTGTAGTATTTTGCATAACTTTTGTTTCGAGCAAAAGGGAAAGTTATTGATGAATGGCTTGATTGTGTACAACCACACCAACTTGAATCATTATAACTAAAAAGGAAATATGGTTGTAAACCTCTACTACTCAACACATTTAGTTTAGACAATGTACCATTTCATTAGCTACATATTATAGTACTTGTACCATTCCAACATCTTCTTAACAATTGTTTTTCCAATTTCACCTTGGTAGTTTTTTTAAAAAAATCTTGTTATAATTGAGGTGGAAAAAAAATGTCAAATAATTTTTCACTACTTAGGCACATTGCATCACCAAGCTTTACGATACATAATCAATAGTATTACCAAAAACAAATTTAGAACTTTCAACATTGTGAATAGTTGATTTTGTAAAACATTGGCATTTATTGAAAAAAAAAAGAATTACTACCAGACTACTAAAGGTACTATGATAGTAGTTCAACTACTTCACTTCCAAATAGATAACAATGCAACCAATTTCATGACAAATGTGAAAACATTTTAACTATAATCACTTTTTACATGCATCATATTTCAACTCAATGATCATTACAACTACATTATAAACCAAGTCCTTTTCCTATAGTAATGGATCTTAGTTTTTACATTCCAACATTTGTGGCTCTCAAACTCTATCATCAAACCACACCATTCATCACAAACTTGATCTTGTAAACTTAAGACCCAATTATGTTGCAACATAATACATGGATATTAGGCTTTATTTTACCAAACCAATTCATTTAATCCATGTGAACAATTCACGTCCTATTGCCAAAGCATTTTGTATAGTCACACATTCAAAGGATCCTCCATCCTTTACAATTGAAAAATAAAACTAGTTATTAACTTAGTCCATTTCTAGGAATTGCAACCTCTGTAAAAAAAAAACACCCATTTTACATTCATTTCAACACTCTCAAAAATACTTATTCACTTCCTCACTAACAACTTTATCAACTTCCTAACCACCTCAACATCCAACACCTTTTAGAAGATTCATACACTTCTTTAACTAACTACCTTCAATTTACAACAATAAACAAAATTAATATAAAAATCCCAAGGAAACTTCCCTTCAACGACTAGGACATAATTCATACCATGTTTCCATGTATAAAAAATATATTCATTCTTGATTATTGTTCAAATCAAAAGTGTCCACCATTTGATAGACATGTGTAATAAAAGTTAGGTTATCACTTTACCCATGACCATTTGTTTGCACCTACAAATTAGACCTTGTTCAATGTGTGACCATGATCATACATCATACATCACAATACTTTGATGACCAATTAGGTTTGATGAAAAATATTGATTATGTGACCAAACACCCACCAATGCACCATCTAGTATAAATCCATTATAACTCAATTGTTGTTGAACCACAACAAAATGAGCAACATTTCACCTTGGTACAATGTCATAGAAACCCTCCTACTTTCCCCACCTAAGTAACTACTAACTACCTATGTAAATAAGTAAGTATCATGAGTCATAAGTAGGTAAAGGAAATGTAATTGATTACTTTAAAGGAAGGTAAAAAGTAGATAAAGAATTTGGTATTTACCATGTAGGTATGTATGTAGATAGATACATGTGGATGGTTAGTTATGTACTAACCATCCATGGTTAGGTATAGGACAATAATATAATGAAAAAGTGTTTTTTTGTCTACACACCATCTATTCATCCATCCATCCATCCATCCATCCGGCATGGTGCTTGTTAACTCTGGCTAGGTGTTGAGGGAGAAGGGAAAAAAAGTGCTAGCCCTATCAATTGGATTGCCACTTATCATCCTGACTCAACACCCATGCATGCATGGACAACTAACTTCCCCTTGTAGCACAAGTGGAATGTGTGCTTTCCAAAGCAACAACCTCCTTTTGCCATTCTTAGCCAACTTTCAATGAATAAAAACAAACACACACACACACACACACACATCCAGTTGAGTAGGAATTTTTTAGATTTTGAAAGAGAAGTTGGTACTTGGGGGTTTGGTCTTTGGAGCTATTAAATAGCCTAAAATAGCCTAAAAAAGCACTTGGCTATTGCCTATAAAAGGAAAAGAGAGCCCCAAAGAAACCCAACCCTTCTTTCCTTTATTTCAAGTCTTAGACCAATCAGATTGCAGAGTGGAGATAATTTTTTGTGACCACCAATAATTTACTTAAGCAAGCCAAAAAATAAAATTAAAATTAAAAACCAATAAAAAAATCCCTTTTTTCCTTTATTTCAAGTCTTGGACCAATCAGGTTGCAGGGAGGCGAGGCCCCCAAAGGCGGCCAGTTCGTTTTAGCCACCCAAAATTGACGTGACTCTTGTTTTAGAATCTCCTGGGCGGCTTGAAATTTCCACGTGGAAATTTAGCTTTTTAATTTTAAAGGGCGGGTGGAGACGGAAAAAAAGAAAAAGAAAATATGGTATTTTAATTTTCTATAATCCAAGTGGATCAGATTCCCCAAACCCCTGCAAACTGTTGGTGCCCACAAAAATTCTATAGACCCTGGAACCTGATTGGTCCAAAAGACTTGAAATAAGGCCAAAAATGTGTGTGGGGGGGGGTTTAGCTTTGGTCCACAAAATTATTCCGTCCTGCAACCGGATTGGTCCAAAACTTGAAATAAGGGAAAGAAGGGCTGGTCCTCTGTTTTTTTGGGGGGGTTTTGTTTTCCCCCGCTTGTTTATACTATTGGTGCCCACAAAAATTCTCTCCAGCGGGAAATCTGATTGGTCCTTGAGTTAAAATAAGGGCAAGAAAGAAGGGTTTGATGCGTGCGTAAATTGTGTCGTGCTTGTGGACGTTCGGTTGTTTTTGCGGCTTCGCCCAATCCCGGGCCCGCCGTGTGTCCCTTTCCCGACAATCACTTGTGAAGTTGCAACAATCGCTCGCAAAATGCGGACAATCTGTTTCCTCGTGGGCCATCCGTTCTTGTAAGGTAGTCTCTTGCAGGAGACCTTCTTTTGCTGAAGAGAAGAGAAGAGGAGGAGATCATTTGGATTTGAACTTCTTGTGCAAAGAAAGAAAGAATCATCAAATCTATTTTGTTCTTGTATTGCTGTTGTTGTTGTTGTTGCGTTGCGGATTAGGACGAAACCCTGCCTGCGTTGCGTTCCGTTGCTGATTTTGCTGCGACCGGAATGTTCTTCGAGTTTCGACCTTGATTTGGTACTCCAAGCACCCGATTTCGATTCTCTTCTGGCACTGTGACTTGGACATTTTGCAAGAACTAAAAATAAATGAATAAATCTTCGTTTGTTATCTCTCTGCGTGTGTAGGGGAATTTTTTTGGATTCTCTTCTGGCGTCGCTGCAGCTTTGACTGTTGTTGTGCAGGAACAAAAGATTTCTTCGTTGTTTGTTTTCTCTCTTGCGTCCGCAGGAGGTGGACTTGAGTGCTATTCTTACCTGCTGCTCCATATTTGTCCTGTAGTTGAGAAATTAGAGAGCGCAAACACGCACGCACGAGGAGGATTTTCTGACTACAGCTTTCTAGTGTACGAGTGTTGCAAAGTGACGATTCCGCCAAACCATCGATCGAGCTCGCTGTCGAATTCTTGAGCCTCGTTACTGAGACTTTCCGGTACGTCGATTCCATGATTCTTGATTGTTGGTTGTGTTGCAAGTTTTTGGAAGGAGCGTTTGATGATTACTGATGCATTTTTCCAAGTCGAGTTTTCGTAATGGTCATCGTGAAGACCGAACGTCACTTCGATTTCTAAGAGTCGGTCCCTTACAGTAAAGAGGGGGCAAAGGAAATCCCTGGTTCTGTTCATGGACTCTTGTCTCGATCTCGACATCGAATTTGCAGGATAGGAAATCGATGAGCATTTTTGGAGGTCCGTCCCTCTGTTAGCGACCAGATCGATAGATCGTTTCGACGTTTTCACGGAATTGTCTTGCCTGCGGAGTAGTACTCTGTTGACTTCATTTATCTTTCCCGATTTACTTGTTTCTTTTCCGATTTTCCTTGCTCAATCTGCCTTCTGCTTGAAAGATTTGTTTGTCACCAGGACAGGAAATGTGATTTCATGATTACCACTCCATTAGATCCATCTATACGGTATATGACAGAATTTTCCTGTCCATCGAGTAGCTATTTCTCATGGCATGTCATGCACACCTAATCATGATGTGGCCCAACAATATCTGCAGTGGGCTGTTGCAATCTTTCAGGTGCAACGGCCCTCCATACAATTAGCAGGCAACCATTTTTTTGGAAGCCAAAATAGTGGAAATTGCACATCTAGGAGACTCTGTGTGAAGTCTGATCACAATTATCTCCATTTGTGAAGAATTCTCATGTTTTGGACTGTGAATTGTGCTTCTGAATTTCAACTGGAAAGAGTGTATGTTCTCAATTTTGTTGAAGACAAAAACATTTCCAATGGTTGCTTTCATTTCAACCTGATTCATGCATTGAAAGTTGGTGTATCACATAAAGGCACTGTCTCTGTGCACAGGGTGAGAAAGAATCACTGAAGCCGCTTGACGAAGCTTCATGGCACACGCATGATTTTGTGTTCCTCATCTAAGGTGTGGGCGACATCATTAACTATTTGCAAGTTTCAGCAGATTGAGAAGTATGCTGCACCGCTCAGCAAGGAAGCTACTAGCAAGAACCCATGTCCTGCAGTGCCCCTTTTGGTCCCATGAACCCCTCTTGAATGCTGTTGACTCATCAGCAGCAGCAGCAGCCAGGGCAGTGTCAACATTGAAAAGTAGGACACTGGACAGGGATCATTCTTCAAATAGTGACAATGTTGGTTATCACTGGCCTATAACACCAAGAAAAGGGACATCATGGAGGCAGCAATCTTATAGCACAGGATTTCAAAAAGTAGGGGCCTTGCAGCAAGGCATGGCAGAGATGGTGTCCCATGTAATTCCCATGCCATCAGATATTCGCTATGCAGATCTTATTATCAAAAGATCTGATCATCTCCAGGTATGTGTTGCTCATTGTGGAATATATGAGCACACTTTGTTTGAGAGGTGCTCAATGTCACAACCTTCATGCTCCAGGTGATGTGAACTCCCAATTTAACAAGGTCCATGGTGTGGCAGGAAAAGCCCAGTTTAGATCCTCTGGGGCTCAAATTTGGTGCCTTATACACTGATCACATGCTTCAAGTCTCATGGAAAGAGGGGTCAGGCTGGACAGCCCCCTCAATTGACCCAGTAGCCCCAATGACCCTTCATCCCTGTGCTCAGGTGAGCATTGGAATTGTTTATTCCTTTTCAACTTGGGAGACCTTAATTTTTGGGTCTCTTGGTGTGAAGGAGCATCTGCGTACGAGAAGATGAGCAGTTGTTTTTGGTGGAAAAGTGGCAGCTGTATCTCATGGATACATCTGGCCATCACAGATTGAGGAAGTGAGGAGGGATAGCACAGTCCACAACTGTGAACTGTTTCCATATATGATAACGTGCTCTTTATAGCATTTCTCAACAGTCTTTGCCAACTAAGTCCTCTCACTTGCTCTTCATTAAATGATACAGACCGAGTACTGGAGTCTTCTGACAGGAACCTTCTCTTGTTTATCCATGACAGGTCTTGCACTATGGTTCTTGTTGCTTTGAGGGAATGAAGGCCTACAAGGACAAAGACCAGCATCTCCGCCTCTTCCGGCCGGACATGAATATGGACCGCCTGTCCCGATCAGCGGCTTGTCTCACCCTCCCTGAATTTGATAAGGTAGACTGCTGAAGTCTCTGCCACTTCTTTGCCTTAGCTTCTCTGGACATACCCAGGGCACAGTTGATCTGCATGACTACTCATTTGCCATGTGCGAATTGTGCTTCTCATTTGTTCATATCATCTGGTTTATGCACACCCTACCCACTGTTGCCTTTACAACCCCCAGGTGTTTTCATAGGCGAAGAGTCAAAGTCTAGTCCTGATATGTGTTCCAACTCCTGGGTTTGGAATTGGTTGAATATGTTGTATTGAAAGCCATTGTTCTACATTACACCTTTCTAACTGTCAGAAAAGCAAATTATACATGTTTTTTCTTAATAACTATACATTGCTTCAATTTAAAAGCAAGGGTCACATCCATTTCCAGGTAGAGCTGCTTGAGTGCATAAAAGAGCTTGTGCGGGTGGAGCGCGATTGGGTGCCTGCTAAAGAGGGCTTTTCTCTCTACATTCGTCCAACAATAATTGGCACTCATCCTTTCCTGGGCTTGTCCCCAACAAGGGAAGCAATGCTTTTTGTGGTTCTTTCCCCTGTTGGCCCTTACTTCCCTAGTGGATTGAAACCCATCAAGCTATTTGTGGAGACAGAAGTGGTTCGGGCCTATCCTGGTGGGGTTGGGGACAAAAAGGTTGGGGGTAACTATGCTCCAACCATGCTGCCCCAGCTCAGGAGTGCCCAGCGAGGTTGTTCCCAAGTAAGTCCACTGAGTAAATACTTCGGTGCTCCTGCCTGTTTCCTTTAGTAGGCCATAGCTTTCCTGCTGTCCATGTCATGCAACTCTTCTAATCCCACTCATGATTTTTGTCATGTGTAGGCATTATATGTGCTGCAGGATGGGCATCCTGAGGGTGGGATTGTTGGGGAATCGGGTGCCATGAACATATTCTTTCTGTTTCAACAGGAGGGGACAATGGAACTAGTCACCCCTCCTTTGAATGGCCTGATATTGCCTGGGGTCACCCGGGATACTATTCTCACCATTGCCCGTGACTTTGGAAATATGAAGGTTTCAGAAAGGCAGTTGCGGTTTGGTGAGGTATTGTGTCCATCGTCTACTATGTTCTGATGTTGACACGGACAATGGTGGTTGAATAGGAGCATCTTGTTGTGCAGACCATCTGTCTGAAAAACTTATGAAGTAGAAGAGGTTAGGCCAGTGAGATATGTTCTCTCCTTTCTTGTTGCCTTGTATTAAATTTTGTAAAGGAATTATCAGATGTTTCTGAACTGCTTTCTTGTGAATTATGTGTACTGAACAGATAGAAGATGCAGCAAAGACTGGCCGACTGTTGGAGGTTTTTGGAACAGGGACAGCATGTGCAGTTCAACCAGTAACAGGTCTTCTGAAGAATGACAACACTGAGATTACAATCCCATTTGACAGTGAAGCAGCAGCACACTGGCTAGCAAAGCTACCTGGAATGGCTTTAGCTCAGCCAGGTACTGATGAACCCTTTAGCCTTTGTGGTCGTCTGACCAGAATATTGTTAGACTTCCAATATGGAAACGTGGAGAGTCCTTGGTCTGTCCCTATTGACCCATAGTTTTGAAAACATTTTCTTCAAAGCCTATACTTTCTTTAGTTGGGTTGAGAATTGTTCCAATCCAAGTCACATTCATCAATCTGAAGATTAAGAATGTTGTTTTCAAAGCAGGATCTAAAACCATAGTCATCAGCAAGTCTAAAGTAGTGACAAAAGATACACAACCTCCAAAGAAAGAGAAGGACTCTAATGAGGAAGACACTAGTACATGAGTAACAACAACAACAACCACCAAATTTTACCTTGGTAGAACAGGAGGTGTATTGTTTCTGTATGTTAATGTGCAGCAGATTGCAACCTGTACTGTGAGCTCCTGCTGAAAGCATTCCTCCTTGTAGATAGTAATTGGGGACTTTTCAGACAAAGGCTACATTGAATTGAATTCAGTTCGTTTTGCAACTACATGTGCTGGTGTTAGGGGCATGGTGATGATCTAAACCAATGTCCATCTTCCCATTTGTTTGTTTGTTTGTGTTCCATCTCTAAGGACTGGTTAGAGTAGTTCTCTTGATGGTAGTCCACAGTGTGTTTTTTTGCCTATTTATTTTTTTCCTGTCAGGTTATCCATCCAGAGATGTCCAGCACATAGAAGATCACTCATGGATCATCATTTGAAGAGGAGGGTTCTCCTTGGGCAATTGGGGGAGAGCCTGGTTCAGCGAGGAATTGTCCTCCTGATTTAGTGAGAGGATCATAACATCTAGCACGCTTGTGAATAAAGCTCCTGTAGTTCTGGAGGATGATGAGGAAGCTCTCTCCTTGATCAGGAATTCCAAGCCGTGAATCTTTGAAGTGATAGAGGTGCTCCCAGGATTGTGGGTCTGGTCATTAGAATTGGAGCTGGATTTCTTCAGGAACAATGGGACCCTCATGGGCTTTCTATGAATTCTGAGAGCTGTGAATCTTTTCCAGTGATAAAGGCATTCTGAGGATTGTAGATCTGATCAGCATGGGAGCTGAACCATGGTAGTGAGCATCACAGGCTTATCTATTTGCCAGGATTCTGAGTGGTCTATGTTTTCAGTGATAAAGGCAGTTCAAGGAATTGCAGATTGATCAGAGAGAGAGTTGAATTTGTGCAGGAATCATAGGATCATCACATGTGCTGCCATACAGAGAGAATAATTTGTGTATCCCAATTGTGGGGCCATTGTTATGATTTGTTGACAAGCAAGATTTGTGCAGCAAGTCTTCAATTTGCTTGAATAGTTTGTTTGTATTAATACTTTTCTTACAGGAGTTCTGTGACTCTGGTTCCTTTAGTGGTCACTTGGCTTTGCTGCTCACATTGGACTCGTGGTTCTTCTTGTTGTACGGGTTATATTTCTCTTGTAGCCCTTTGTTGGATTCTCATAGAAGGAAGTGAGCACTTTTGCAGAAACTTTTACTGCATAAAATAGACACTCTTTCAGTACTGTCACCAAAAACTGGAGATTGCATGGAGGGGGATGTGGGTGATGTTAATCAGGCCGGTGAGTCTGTCTGTGATGCAAGGGATTTTTGAGTGGAGGTGGCTCTGAGAAGGTCGTTGGTGATGGGAGCATTGCCTGCCATGATGGATAACAGGTGCTCCAAGGGAGATGCCAGGAAGAAGAGGTTGAGCTTTGTCAAACAAGTTTTCAGTTTCTCTCATGTTCTTGGTCAGATTGCTTGTCAACCGTATGAAGACTAGAATAGAGTCTGCTGACAAGTTGGGGGAAGTAGGGTTCAAAGTGGAAGTGATGTTTTAGCAGATCTGGAACTTAAAGCTGATCCCTCATTGGATTCTTTTTTGTTTGGATGGTTGGTGGCAGCTTCTAAAGAATATTGAGCTTGAGCTGGGACAGTTCTCATGCGGGCCTGCCCATCTTCTGTCAGTAAACAACTCTTCCCTCTCAATGCACTATCACTATGGTGACCATCCACTCTCTTTTCAGTGGTATCTCCAGGAGAAGATTGTCTACTCAAGAGGAGTCTGTGAGGTTCTCTTAACTGCCTTAAACTATCTGATGAATGTTTTGAATATTCCAGAACAAGGGAATTGTGCATTTAGGTCATCAGAGATGGTTGACAAGCTAAATATGCTGTGATGCTCTGGTGTTTTGAGGCTGGGGACAGTACCACAAGCAAGTGGATCATTCACAATCAACCAAAGCTACAACAGTGATGTACTTGAAGATGTGGAGAAAAAAATCTAAAAAACATCTTTCTTTACATTTGAATGAGATCTTGAGTTTTTCGTTCTTCTTTTTTTTTTGAAGGATTTTTTTTTAGTTAGCTCTTTTCAACTATGCAATTGTTGTGTACACATGGATAGTCTTATGTCTAACATATAATTTTATGGCATGTTTCATTTCTAGTAATTGATGAATATTGCACATCTTTCAGTGTAGGTATAGAGAGAAAGGAAGATGGGGCTGATGGTAGGAGGCGTGGAGCATCTGGTCGTTTCAACAGAAGTCGAGGAGTGGGAAGCGATTATGTGAATTAGTGAGTGATTAATGCTAAAGGAGGAGCCAGTGTTTCAGCAATGGAGATTGAGGCCAGAAAGGAGGAGGTAGCATTAGGAGGTTCATGAGCATGGGGTTGGTGAAGGATTTACAGGAGGATGCAACTATGGAGGGCTTGAAGGTTGAGCAGGTGGATGGGCCTGAGGAAGGGGAAATTTGTGTGCTTGGTTGGCCTAAATTCGACCTGAAAAATATGATTTCGATTCTTCATGCAAAAAATGACCCGGGGATTTTGGGTAATGTTTTCTTTTTTCCAAATAGCCAGATTTTTATGATAAGTTCCAGGAGGTAGCCAAAAACATAGGAGGATTTTTTTTTTTTTAAGAAAAAAATATCATATCTAGTTTATAGCCAGGTTTGGCTCAATTTTCTGCTGGATGGTCGCCACTTTGAACCCAAGAAAAAAGACATTGGACCAAAGACTATTACCATAGCACAGGGGGCACATCCAGCAGCACAGGTATGTCAAATAATTGATTTAATTTTTGAATATTTCAAAAGATTCTTCATTTTCCTTCACAAAAAAAATTTGTTCTTTGTTCTTTGAAAAAAGGTATTTTTTGAATTTTTCAGGCATTTCTAAAGTTAATATAATTTGTGTGGAAGCCACCAAGGTACTATGGTATGTGACTGAGTCTACATTCGATGATTAATGATTTGAAGCCACAAAATCGGTGTTCAACCCACCTCTTTGATGGCTTGTTGTTGTAACAGAAGAACCAAATTCTATGAAAAAATTGTGGGATATAGAATTGATAGTTAGGGTTTTTTTTTAATTTTTTAGTATAGACAAATATATGACCTAGGGATTGGATGACCCCCTTGTTCAGCTCTAATAGGCCATTTTCTAAGGACTTGTTGTTTTAAACTTACCTTTGATCAACCCACTTCCTATTATCCATCCACACCCAAAAGTCTAATATGTTGATGAAACAACACTGATAATGGGCTCATGAAAGTTCCTGAAATTTCTGGAGGATGTTGAAATAAACTCTTTCTCTTTATTCGTGTGGTTTGATGTTCAATCTACAAAATCATTTTTTTCTTGCACCTTCCACAAAATTGTTAACGAGATCCATCAACGAGTTTCTCACATCTTTTGCCACATTTTCAAAGAGACCCATCAACAATTTTCTCACATCTTCTGCCACATTTTCAAAGAGACCCATTAGCAGCCATACTTCACAAATGGATCTAGGTGCTACAATCAATATAAAAAAATCAGTTTCTAGTTATGAGTATCATCTTCCTGGCTTTCAAGCAACACACAAGTGATATGCTACTTCAATGAAGATGAACTATCCCATGCCATACTCTCACCTCCACTGCCTCCATTAGTGCTGTGAACCAGAAACCATCCAATGTCTTGGGCATGTCCAAACATATTTTCTATGTGTTATGAATCTTACTTGTTGCAACTCTTGCTAGGAATCGGTGCAGATTCACATCCTTTCTGATGAATTCCACATCTGTGGATAAGAGATCTGAACTCATTCCAAGCAAATCGCCGCCTTAGTCTCTAGTATTTCTAATCTTAAGATCAGCAACTTCTTAAGTCCCCACCTCTGAAACTATACTGTCCATGCCTCAATGTGTCAAGCTTCTCAAAGTAAATGCTCTGGTTTCAAACACGGGGCTTACATTGGCCTTGTGAACTACAACTGACATAGAGAGAGTACATTGTTCACAATTGATTGGTAACAGGAATTTCTTCAAAGTGAATAACACCTGAAACCAAAGAGGGGAGAATTTACTAGAGCTTGAGGTTCATGCACATGATGTGAAACAATTGTCACAGGTTTGCTCCTGAGCTACTGAGGTTCTTCATTGATTTAATATGTCTTACCACTGTTTGAAGCAGCTCTCTTGGTCTTGTCCAGATGCTGATTGGTATCCACTTTGCAAAACCCCTGGACACAACCAAGGATTACCATAAAGATGCATTCCTTACTCTTGGGAAGGATCGAAGCTCTTGATCAAATTGGAAATGTCTTGGATACAACTCACAAAAGAAACAATATGATTTCTGCAATGGGACAGAATTGTTTATCTCTCATGCTGAAGGATAGTGAAGAGAATGAAAGGATTCATGGGAAGTGGCATGGTACGCAGCCATTGTTGAGATACGAATTACAAACTACAATCAAACTGATTTTAGAACTCAGAAGATAAGGAAAATTGTGCAGATGCCAAGCTCAAAGAATGTACATCTCAAGAAGCTTAGGCTAACCACCTCCATTGCCTCCATTCTTGAAAACTAGAAATTTCAGTAGGTCCATGTGGGTATCACAGTGCAGGCCAGAGAAGTAGGGCAAATAGGTATATACACAGAACATCAATCAATCAATCAATCAATAAGGGTGCTCTGCTGTTGCAATCCAACATTTTTTGCAACAAAGGCAACAACACTGAGCTCTGAGTGTCCACTTCATGACGCCCAAAAAAATTTCTCAAGAAGGCAAAATCAGACTTCAGCATCTTAAGTTCACTGCAAAATTCAGGCCAGGGAGAGTCCTGAAAATATGAAGGAAAAAATCAAAAGCTGGTCTTTAAGTTACCATAAGTGAGAAAATCCATTAAAAATCCCCATTATGGTATTTTTTGGTTTTCAGTGTGTAGCCAAAACTAAAGAAGAATGATTAAAGATATTTCTGATTCATAGCCAGATCCTAAAGATGATTGTCACTTTTTCTGCATCTTGCTAGGGATGGTCACCACTTTGGCTACAAACAAAAAATCTGTAAAAAAACAATGATGTGGGGACATACTCCACGTGCGTTGATTTCAAACAGCCATTGTGTCACACAACGTCTTTGCTACAACATGTTGGGTGCATCTCTCTAGTATACCACTATACATGATGAAACCCTACCAATAATAAATAAACCAAGGCACCCAAAAAAGGGGGAATACAATGAACAAAGTGGAAGGACCCACGTCCAAGAAGATAAAAGAACCACCTAAGAGGGTGAACCACAAGGGGAACATCAAGTTCATAAGCCCCTTCCTGTCGCGAAAAGCATATCAAATAAGGAAAGGGGGAAGACCTCCTAAAAGGATGCCTAGCCTAGAAGAACCTTCACCAACTACAACAACACATCTCAAAATAGAAATTGCATGTGCTCAATGTGATGCCATTATCACCCTCTGCATATAAAATGTGTGCAAAACTAAGAAAGGAGGGCCTCCACTATACATGATTAAAGTAAAAGATAAAGAAAGGTGTGGACAAAAGAAGAATGCAATGATCATTCTAAGGTGAAATTTTAGTAAGACACATAAGAAGAAAGTTCGTAAGGAGCTTACAAACTCTATCTTTAGAGAGAAGGAGGGAAGAGGTGTGCTTCAAGAGTTTGGGAGGAGTTACAGAATAGACACTTGAAGAGAAATGGGTAGAAGCATTTTGAGAGGGTTTGTTGGAATAGACAACAAGGAAGAAAGATGTGGAAGAAAAGTTAAGTAGACAAAGAGAACATGGAATGTGAAGCATAGGAGTAGGGGGGCAAGAAAATGGGAGTTTCTAGTGAGAATGTGAAGAACAAAGGATTTGGTGTTTTGTGAGAGTAACAAGAAAAAATCAAGATGTTCCATTTTTTTGGGTCCCAAGTGTGGTTCTTTTTCATAAAACCTTTGTGGCATTTTCTCATAGAACCTTTGTGGCACTCTTTCTTCCCACATCTAACAACACATTTGGACATTTGGAATTCGTTGAGGTCGGGCACCTCTTTCTTTCAATAATGTGCAAACGGTGGGGTTTTATGTCGCAACCTTGGCTTTGGGCTTGCAACCAAGGCAAAGGCTTGCGAAGGTGCGGGCTAATAGTGAAACCCAAGAGTCACATTTCATGCTCTCATGCTCCCTCGAGTGTAAGAGAGTGTGAGGGAATGAACCTTCACACTCCAAGTGAGCTCCCACTTTAGGAGTTAGAGTCCGATGGACTCCTGAATTTCAGAAAGCGATTTTAAGGGGTCAAAACCCATTAGATTGAAATTTTCCTTATATCATTGGAAAGCTCTTAGAACTTAGATGTTTAAAATGGGTTTTCATGACCAATTTGGGTAATTAAAACATAAGTTATGGCCAAAAGAAGGGTTGGTAGTCAAATTGTCAATTTGATTCCTAACCACTAAAAGTCAAGAATCACCCTGAATTCCTTGTGTGCAGTGGCATGTCACATATCGATGACAAGCTCTTGACGAGGGCTATAACTTTGTTTTAGACCTCATCTCAATTGGAGGTCTGCACACAAAGTTGTGAGCTTCCAAAAGTCATGGAAGTCTTAATTTTTGGAATTTTGAGACTCCCATTTGGAGTCTCGAAACAATATGACATTTGGGTGTTGGCTCCGTGGCCAAGCACAGAGAATATTATAAGGGGGAAGGTGGTGGGTTCCCCCAAATCTAGGCCATGGTGAATCTTGTGAGTCCGTGTTTACATGTGGCTTGTCTATGCACCAAAGGTGTTCCAGCTACGCATTAATCAACTTGTTGTTTGATTTGTGCAAACCTGTGTGAATAATTTATTTGCTTGTCAATCTTCCTAGTCCCCATCCCATAGCTCCAGCAGACCCCTTTACCCTCAAAGTGCTACAAGTCAAGGAGTGCACCCCAACTCCTCCTTCCGTTGTCTTCATTTTTGGACTCATAGTTGAGTCCATCAAGGAGCTTGGGATGCATCATTTTGCTACAAGTTTCATGAATTTTTTTTGCAACAATCTTATTTCTTGAACTTTCTCAAGTTTTGATGGAATTTTGATTTTAAACCATTATCTTTTTGCATAAAAATAAATTATTTTTTGGTTCTTACATTCTAGATGATGGTCAAACCAAAATAGAATGAAAAAGTATCAATTTATGGTTGTAGACTCAAGTCTAATGTAATTTTTTTTCATGATAATTTTTTTTTGTGATGATTCTTTTCCAAAAATGATTGAGCTTTTTTAAGTTTTGATTAAATCTTTGATTCAAATATTTTCTTGCATAAGAACACCCAAAATTTTCTTTGGTTTTTCATTGTAGATAATGGACAAACTAAATTTCTGGGGGGGACACTAACAATAGAAAATATGTGTGTAAAAATATAAGGGGCAATCTATCGGTTGTTGGGTAAAATTTGTAAGTTAATTAGTCTTTTTAAAAGGGTACGTTTTATTCAAATAATCAATTTAATTATAACATAGGATATGCTATAATCTAAAATAATAGTTTATAATTAATATAGGGTGGCTTTAATATGCATATATCAGAAAATTAAATAATAATATGGTGGTAAAAAATAGGTTGAACAATTATTTAATGACCCCCCTAAAAATCATCAGTTGACACACATAGATCCCAAACTTTACACTAAATGTCCCCCCCAAGATTAGACCATAATGAAGGACTATCAAAATATGGTTGTAAAATCAAAACCTATTGAAAGTATCATTTCATGACAAGCTTTCTTTGCAACAATTTTTTTTCTTGAACTTTCTTGAATGAAGTTTGACTTTAAACCATTTTTTTCTTGTGGAGAAATATGCAAACTTATGTTTGGTTCTCCCATTGTAGATGATGGACAAACCAAAATAGAATGGAACTCTACCAAAGTGTGTTTTTGGGATAAAACTTATCTTGATCTATGATTATAAAATTATAGGATGTATAATATGAGTCTTCCCATTTGTCTTAAATTTATGTTGTGTATAGTTTTCAAATGCAGAGTTGTGAATGGCTCACAATTTAAAGAGAGCCTTGGAAGTGCAATTGAATATCCACTAAGGACCAAAGTTTTATGGTTTGGGGAACTCCAGTTCTATTTAATGTATTAAAAGTGTTGACCCATATTTTGAATTTTGAAATCCTCAATGATATGTAGTAGTGGTTAGTTTGGCAAGAAATGCATATTGAATGGTAGGTATTTTGAAAAACAGGAAGAAATGATGGATGAATACATTTTTAAAATTATTTTCTATTTATTTAATTTGATTCCCAAATCTAATTAGGGTTCAAATTACATTAAATGCCATTTTATTTTATTTTTGTGATTGTGGTGTTTGAAATGCACCCATGAAATGTTAATCATCTTAATATTTTGATAGCTTTAGGAATTAAAAATTTGATTACAAATAACATGTATTAAATAAATCTCCATGTTACAAGGCTAGTCATCATTGATCGCCTAATGAACCTAGGGATGCATCATCAAAAGTGTCAAACCAAATATTGTAGAATTTAAAATGGTCTTCATTTTTTTAATCCTACAAAGGTCATGTCATATGTATGAAATGGATGGCCATATTTCTAGGATTTTGGAAAAAAATCATGATCATTTTAATTGGAAATTTTTGGTGAAAAAACATTTTATACATCAATCAAAATGATCATCTAGTCATTTTGGACAAGTCAACTTTAACAAATTTAATGAATATTATCCCTACAAAGATTCATCTTATAGTGTTTGATGATTATGAAACCTACATTGATGTGAACCTCAGAATATACATTTATTTTGCTCCAATGTGTAGATAATTCCGATGCATGATCTCAATCCAAAATGCATTACAACAATCCCAAATTTGGTCATCATTTTTTTCCATCAAATTGCATTTGGGAATGATGAATGGAAGGAAACATGGACATCAACACCCACCAATAAAAAAACAAAAACCCATATGTTGGTTAGAAAAGTGGTTACATGAAGACATGGGAAATATTGTTCAAATTCTATCTCTATCATATGATTATAATTTTATGGGTGTTCATAACAATGTTGCAAATATTAACAAAAACTTCATTCATAGTTTGGGGAAGTCAAGGTATGGAAACCTTCCTCAAATTCCCTTTGCAATATCCCTTAACTAAATATAATGTAGTGGTCCTTCAACAAATGAACTAAATAAACCATGTCCACTCCAAAATATTACATGGAGCAATAGGATTTGTGAAATAAAATATATACCAATAATAATGAACTATATCAATAGCATCCATGGCTAAGCAATCAAAACAGCCAACTCATAATTGGAAAATTCACAAGTTCAACTCTTGTTGGATGCATGGGAAATGAATCAAATTATGGGTATTGGGTGGTGCTCACCCATATATGAGATCAGTGGAATTTCAAGTGGTTTAAGAATAATTAATATTTTTAGTTTGTTGAACCTATCCAAAAAAAATTGTTATCCACCTATCATTGCAAGCATATCCATTTAAAAAATCATTAAAAAAGGCCTATTATTAACACATTATAAAGTTAATGATTTCCACCAAGAATTTGACTACCAAGTTGTGCTAATTCCATACAAATTAGTATTGAACAATATGTACCCATTACTAGTCATAATATAAATATTTCTTGCAATATAATTTGTTATTCTCATAGTAAACCAAACATCCATGGAAAAAAGAAGTAGGGGTTTTTAATAATGTGTGAGATCCATTTGATCATGCTTGAGAAATAGACTTCCCATTACTATTCCAATTACAACCCAAACAAAAATGTTTTTGTCATTTATCATATAATTACATAATTTCAAAATAATCATAACAAAATTTCCAATAATTATAATGCATAAAGTGTGTATTATAACTACACATGAACCTTTTGTCGCCTACTTGTGTACATTGTTGGAGACTTGGTGGAAGCTTCATGTAGGCATGGCTAGGTATTTATATGCACATATGTTAAAGAAGACTTGAGAGGAACCAAAGGAACAATGAAATGTGTTTACTAACAATTTGTGCAATTTTTTCAAAGTAGACAAGTCCCATCTTGTGCGAAAATTGTAGGATCAATATTCGCAATTGAAAACCAAAAACCAAGTGAGTACATTTGATACTTGTACAAAATGTAATTAATGAGAGTTTTCTTGCTTATATAAGTATTCATTATAATGCACAATTTGCACAAATGTTTTATGGTGTTAGATGTTAGACATAATTAATCAAAATCAAACATTTTTTAATCACCATTTAAAACCATAGTAATCATGTCAAGTTAATTTTTTCCCCTCATATGAATGTCAAAGAACTTAGAGTTAAAATTCATTTGATCTAATTTTAAGTTTTGGTTTTAATTTAGGACGTTTGAAAATGTACACCTATTGTGTCAAAAGGAGTCAAATTTGCAAAGGACTATTAAAAAGACCCGTTAATGAAATAATTTTCATTTAAAAAAATATAGATGATAAGAACATATTAACCACACGTAAAAAAAACACATAATTTTAAAATGTGGAATTCTAAAACTTTAAAAATTCAAAGAATGTTTCAAAATTGCTTTAGAATTTCAAAGCTTCAAATTTTTTTTACCACATATAAATGGATTATAATGTAGATGATGTACTAAGAAAAGTTATAGCTTTAAATATAATAAAACTAAAGAATGTGAATTTAAAATTTTTGGTGATGACTTAAAATTTTGATCATTTTCAAAATGAAACATTGAATATGTAAGGAATTTGCACACTTTTTAAATTTCATATTTATTCAATAATGATAACAAAAAAGTTATGATGCATTGGCAAAAAAACTAAACATTCTTAGAACAAGTTACAAAAAAAATCATTCAAAAAATCATTTGCATGTAAAAGTTATTTTTAGGAAAAAAAACTTGTGGTCCTTTTCCAAAGTAATCCTTTTGGTTCCTGGTTATAGGTTTTGACCCAAATTTCATAGAAACACTAGTCCAAATCTCATGAGTTAATTGTGTATTAACCACTCCATCTTTGACTATTTATGCAAATTATTTTACCTTCAAAAGATTTTAGATTGATTTCATTGATATGATCACATTTCTTTTATGATATCACCATATTTGAAATATTTTCATATTGGTATAAAATGAATATATTTAGATTTTTTATTTTCTTATTAAAATGCTCAATTTTTCATTGTTATTTATGATATTATTTATTATTAATGCCATGAAGTTCACAATTTGTGTCACTTTGACTTCATATAATTACTTTGATGTAGGTAGTGCTAATGCCATATGCATCATCACAATGATTAGTAGGTGCCAACAATTACATGGTTGAGGATTCAAATCATTTCACAATTTGTAAGCCACCTACCAAGGATCATCCAAGTTATTCTAAGCTAGTGGAATGTTTAAAATTTTGCTTGAAGGTAAATTATCAATTAACTTTCATGCCATGCTCATTGTTCATAATGTTTGAAAATTTACACTTTGGGTTGGCGAATGTGCCCTATATTTCAATTAACAAATTTACATGTTCATTTTTATTGTGAACGATTAAAAAATCATTTTTTATAAAATTTCAGCGCCATTTTTGTTTTGCATTGAATTATATGGAAAATCACTTTTTATCTCATGGATTTATATATGATATTCATGAATCCTGGCAAAAACAATTGGATCTTCCATCATTGCCAAATTTTGAGGAATTGCACAACAAAGCAATGGATATGAACAAGTTGTTAGAAAAGGTCTCTATCATTGGTTTGGTTAGAATGGGTGGCATCAGCAAAATTACTTTGAGTAAGAAAATATATCATTGGTCTACAAGCAATATGATACGTGTAATTACTTGGAAGATGTGAAACTGAAACATTTGTGTGATTTTCAAAAGCAATTTTTACATGATTTTTGTGACAAGGATAAAAAAAATGAATGATGGTGATTTGAATATTATTAAACAATTCACCAGTTGAAAAAGGTATTGGTGGTTGTAGATGATGTTGGCACAACAGAAAACCTTGTTGCCTTACAAGATCTTGTGGTCAATGGTTGATAAAAAAGGGAGCAAAAATAAATAAATTTTGACATTGAAATTGGCAAATATTTGAAAATCGTGTCAATGAAGTTGGAAGAGTGTATGTGGATTTGCTTGAAGAAAAAAAAACAATGAGACTTTTTATGTTCCATGCACTTGGTGTTGAAAAGAAGATGAAACCCAATTTCAATATTATTACTAATGAGAATGTGAAAGCTTGTGGTGGGCTACCTTTGAGCATTGAAGTGACGGATCAATTCTTGAGTACTAAGGATGTTTTACAAATTTGGGAAGAAGCTTTACAAAGATTGCATCTTGCTAAAGCTTTGATAGGGGGCAAGGAAATAAAATTCTTTGGAATAAGTTTAAAATTACTTATGATGATTTGGAAGAGGAAGAAAAATATATGTTTTTAGACATTGCTTGTTTTTTTTATGGTTATAAAATAGATATCATTTCTTAAATGCGGACTTATCAATCCTCTATTCTCAGATTACAAAATTTGAAAGATAGATCCCTTGTTAAGATTACAAAAGATGGGTACCTAAACATGCATGAACAATTAAAAGACATTGGACAAAAAATTGCAATGGAACAAAGGAGTCAAATCTTTATATATATGGAACCTCGGAGAGCAAAACTTTTTTTTGGCAAACAAAAAGGTCTGTAACATGTTGACAAGTTTTAGTTATTTTTGTTTGATACTAAAATTGTTAATGTACTTACTTGCTTTGGGACTAGAAATTAAAAGGCAAACTTTTTTAAAAATTACATAGGAATGAGTTAAAACATCTTACTCAATGCATTTATTTGCATTTACAAATATAATAATTATATCAACATGTATTTACTCACATCAAACATTAAATTTTGTTTTGTGCTTTGGTTGTGATAGGTTGAAGTCATGTCAATAACAAGGTGTGAAGAAAAGTATTCATTGTTGAATGCAAGTACAAAAAAATTACCAAACCTCAATTTGCTTACCATGACAAAAACTTCATCCAAAATTATAGAGGTTTGCATCTTACAAAATGCAATATGAAAAAATTGCCTTTTAATTTTACTTATTTTTCTCATTTACATATACTTCATTTGTCATGTGTTATGAATTACAAGATTTGCCTCCATCAATTGGTTAGTTGAATAGGTTCAAAACAACTTGTTCAAAATGATTGAGAGGTTTTTTATGCATGTCCAAAATGGGTCTTTTTTTACCAAAAAATATAGTTAAAAAAAAAGGAATTCTAGTAGTAAAAATTGTGATTTAAATATTATTTACCCATCTTGAAAATTTATTGAAAGGTATTCAATAAAGGTAGTGATCAATTGTGAAGTTGATCAATACCCTTGCCAAACCTTCAGTGACTTTTCAAGATGTTGCCATCCTAATTCTAACAAAAAAGATCACTAGAAAACATTCTAATTCAATAGTCCAATCACTACCAAACTTCAAAATTTGAACCTTGATCACCATCATCCTTTTTATTTAGGATTTCTTCTTCATAATTCTTACTATGGGGCTTGAGTGACTAAACATTGAATAGGAGATAAAGACAAATATCTAAATCTTGCAATTACAAGATCTTCATCTACTTTTGCAATTGCCTCCTAATTGGCAATATAAACTATTGACTTTAATTAGGTAATGACCATTTTTACAAAAGACATATTTTTTCTTTATTGATTATTTCTAAAACAACCATAGAAAGTTTAGTAGGTAAAACTTCCAAAAGTAGGAATTTGGATTCCCCTTGGAAATCTCCAATGGGGTTTTTCAAGCCAATGGGGCCCGTAGATTCATTCAATTCTCTGTCATTTGAATCAAGAGGTGTTAGTGCTGATAGGTCAATTTGAATTTGAGAAATGCAATGGAGTAGGATATAGTTTTGGTACAAACACTTGTTTTCTTGGTAGGGTTTGGAAGACTCTCAAATTTGCCCATCAAGTATTTCCTTTGATGAGTTCTAAAGTTGATATTGTTGGTCAAGTTGCACCTTGTTGTCCTTTTTCTTGAATAGCACATATTTGATTTGTAGAAGGTTCCACTCCTCTAGGAATTTGTTGTAAACTTGCAGTTGGTTGTGATTGATCTCCACCATTGAAGTTTTTGCTCCAGGTGTTTCATATTTCATTTATAGGGCTATGATCTCTTCCTTCTTAAGGAATTTTTTCTTGTCCACCCTTAATTTCAGATTCTTGAGATTGGTAATGAATTAACTCTTTAAAAACTTAACAAATTTGGTCTCCACCTTAGTAATTTCATGATCCATCTCCTACACTAAAGATTGAGCCTCCCAAAATCTATTTCATAATGTAGTAGTTTTGGTTTCAACAACCATCTTGGCCATTTGTGTCCTGTTGTGAGCCTAAAATTCCTTTGCAAAGTTGAACTCAAGGCCTTCATTAGTTCAGCACAGCACCTTCATCTCTCCATGGTGTTTGATGATTTGATCTTCAAGCTTTGTCTAAGCCTTTTGATGCTTGGCAAATTGAGTTGCAAATTTTCCCCTTCAAATAATTCTACTTACATTTTGGCAATATGTTGTTTCTACAATTCTATTTCAAGTTACAACACTTGGGGGCATGTATAGTGTTGTTTTCAAATGACAATATTTGCAACTCTTTTTGCAGATCGATAGTTCACTGCTTGGCCTCTTGTCAAGCTCTAGCTTCTACTTCATGCTTGCTCACCAATGCCCATACATCATTTTCTTGGGTGCTGTCCATTAGTGGTTAGTAGATCACCACAATGTGAACAATCCTACAATTTTGTGTATGCCTAATTTTTACCAATCTTAGTGTGCAATACTTACCTCTTCCCTTTTCTTTTCTCCTTGGACCTTGATTCCTCCAATAGTTGTGCATTCAAAGAGAGGTATCTTATCAAATCTTATCATATTTGGATAGACAAGTGAGATAATGTAATTTACCTGTTATCAATCGAGCAGCATGAGACATTGGATGTGTACATGAGGATTGCAAATGCAGTGGATCAAGCTGTTGAAAATAGCTTGAAACTTGATATTGTAGATGAAGAAATCCTGAGATGTTAAATAACTGAAAGAGTGAATCATGTAGCAGATGGCCAGAGCATACAGAACAATGGTTGACTCATAGAAGTTTTGACCAAGAGCTTGGAGGAGGCATGTCATGCTTGAGGAGATACAACAAGATACCCCCTGCTACAGCTACGTTCAATGATTCAAACAACCCAGGCATGGGAATTGACACCCTGTTGCATGCCCTTTGAGCAACATCTGAAAGTCCCTGTCCTTCATTACCAAGTACCAAGCACAATGCGTCTTCTGCCCCAGCAGTTGCAAGACAATTTGGACCTGAAGCCACAGCAGTCATTTCTATTTCTGTTGGATACATAGCAGCTCCTGAACTGGCATTTACAGAATTTATGGCATTGTTGGATGTTGCTGGGAAGGTTACTTGATGTTCTGGTTCAGCTGCATAAAGCTTCATCTGATGAGCATCAACAAATTGTTGCAACAGGTCCCAGTGTCCTGTGGCAATCGATACCCGAAAACAGGCCCCTCTTGATGCCCTCACAGCTTTCTCATTAAAGGGGTCACAGCAGCCTGGCAGCAGAAATACCCCATCCTGGAAACATGAACACACAGAGTATCCTATGTGACAATTTACTTGTTGCACCTGGGGCTCTTTGTCATGTCATCATGGAGGCAAAGAGAAAGAACCAGAGTGAGATGATACAGACTAACTGTCTGCTTTTGAGGGAATGCCATGCTGACCTTTCTAGTTGACCTGCAAGAGGAGTGACACATGAGGTGAAATCTTTTCAAGATGAAAGGAATGCATACCCAAGAAAAAGCAGCAGCCGTTCGTAAAAGTGTGCCTAGGTTTCCGGGATCCTGTCAATGCCAAAGAAGCACTCACATCAGCACCTACATGATGCGAACTTAACTGCAATTTCAAGACATTTTGCCATGTTTCAGAGTGAGGAGCAGACAAAAAGTTCGAAAAAACTCTAGCCTTCAAAGAGGTGCCATCAATATAAACCTGACTTAACTTGAAACTTTCTGATGACAATGGACATGCTGTAGCAGTCCAAACTGATGCTTAAACAGAATAGTCCGGGTTGCTAATCCCAACTGCACATGCTACAGTGACTATCACCTTCCTAATTAGACAAACACGTGTGATCCATCTCAAACATTATGGTCTGGGGTGACAGATTATGCCATTTTCTTGACTGCATTATATTACATAATCTTCCAGTGATGATCATACACTCATAAAAGTGACCACCAAAATCTGTCTGTTGAAGATGAATTTTTCTTTAAATCATGAAATCTGCCACCCCAGACCTTAATGTGATGGAATCACCTCACCCTTGCCCATTATGTTGGGTGCATGACCTAGCTCGCCCTAACAGGCTTGCCTGGCACCTTACCCACCATAATGGGCAGGTGCTTGACCATTCCATCGTAGTACATCGATGTTAGAGAGAGAAACAGTGAGTGCATGCAGGGAGATTCCATTACTGTTACAAAGGCAGCAGGATTGACAACAAGAGCAATGAAGGAGTTTTTACCTGGATACCATCAAGCACCAACACACGCCGTGGAGATGGACACCAATTGAAAGCTTCACTGGAGGCACTTTGGATCACCTCAAGATTGCAAAAGGAAGAAGGAAGCGGTAAGACACCAACACATCCAAGCCCTTGTGATGACTCCACACCTGCTACCTTGCACATCACAGCCTCACTTACGCGCACAATACGGTCTGACCATATGGCCAAATCAGGTGGCTCAGGTGTCCCATCAAGGACCAGCAAAACTTCAAACTGAAGACTCTCTCCTCCTCCACCTTTCTTCAGAGCATACTCACAAATCTCCCTTTGAGAAAATCCAGACAAGAAAAAAAATCCCTTAATCCACAACTGCATTCAAATCCTTTTAGAGCTTTCACAATGTAATTTACAGAGAGAGAATTGCATAGCATCTTGAACACTCTGAATTGAGCTCTGTTTAGGGTTCAGGGTTTTCTTTTTTCCGTTTTTTTCTTCCTGCTGAAATTTTCACAGAAGAAATAGCTCAGAGAGAAAGAAGGCGAATGGTTTTTACCTTAAAGGAACAGAGCCCACGACCACAACAGATCCACAAGCATTACGGTAGCTGGCGCTCTGCCGCAGCTTCACTAAGTGCTTCACATAAGCATTAGCACCACTGCTGATGATTTCCACATGCCTTGCTAACTGTACCCCTCTGTCCATCCTCTGTATGTGCCCTCTGCTCTCTTGCTCCGAGCTTTTGGAACTGGCTTGACGTCCCAGGATTCTTCCTCCTTCTCCTCCTCCTCCTCCTGAGAACTTCTTGACTCCTTCCCCTCCTGATTTGCTGCATCGATACTCGGTACTTGCCACAAGACCTTTTCTTATTGTATTGTGGCTCTTGAGCTTGGCCCTGCGCTCTCCACCACTTCTGCTACACCCAAACTGTGTTGAAAATTCATCACCAACATGGTGAAGAAGGCTCGGCTTGAATTGCAAAACCTTCCCATACCACAACTCCATCACGTCTCTTATTTACATCGGAGAAGTCCAACTATCGAAAACAACGCGATCCTTGTACATATAGCTTTGCACCAGCAGCACCAGCAGCACCAGAAAGAACTGGCAGCTCGATGCAGAGATCTCGATTCTTCGCTTCCTGCATCAAGCTCCCTAAACCCTAATCCTAAACCCTAATTCAAATGAGTTGTGTGATTTGTGAGCTCTAAACCCTAAACCCCCCATGATCTTCATTAGCCCCACCTCACTTGGGAAAGGGTGCATTCCCCCATTGGCAATTGTTGTTGTTTGATGGGAAAAAAATCATGAAATGGGCAAATGAAAATGTCCTAAAATTGAAATGGAACATCCATTTTTACTACATCCTAGGATTAACTACACATTTTCAAAGTTTGGACACATAGACTAGAAGGGATAGTTAAAAGGCCCATACATAATGACATGGGTGTTTATAACTTGGGCCTTCCCATATCAACTCATACTCAACTCCTTAAATGCCATTGCTTCTCCTCAACACAAAAGGTCACAAACTTGAATCCAAAAATGGGTTGTCTTGAAATTATTAATGCTTGATCTTAAATGTGACAAAAACTTGTCTAGTGAGTGAACATGCTATTGTGCAAAATGTCAATTGATCATTCAAAATGTGCTACCCTTTCCTACTAAAATAATCAGCAATTACACCTAATATGACTAACCTCTAAACCTTGATTAAATGTCATGAGAAAATTTATTGGACCATTTTAGTTCATTAGCTCCGAATGAACTTTTTGTGGGTTCCTCCAATGGTTTCAAGAATCTCTAAATTCCTTACCATGTGCAAACAATCATATCCTAATAGTTTTGAAGCCCTTGTAGATGTTCAATAAAGTCAATGCCTTTTTAAGAGTTGGAGACACCCATTGAGCTAGATTTTTTTAAAAAGCTTTTTTACTTTTGTTAACCAAAGTCTAAACATATTAATAAGGTGATTATTGAAGGGTTTGAAACAAGTAACATCCAGTGGCTATAGAGTGTGGCTTGCGGGTGATGGCAATTTAATCAAATCCAACCTCACCCCCTTTCTTTTGTGCACATGTAACATGAAAGTTATGGTCATTTAAAATAAGTAAGTGGTGGTTAGTTATAAGGAGATTACTTTCACATGCTTGAGCAAAAGTTATGAAATGTGAAATTCACTTGTTAATAAAATGGTCATCATCCAAGCTTTGGGCTGCATTAAATTGTAATAAACTTCACAAATAGATATGAAGTTTTGTGTCAATTGCTTACCTTTGAAAATGTAAAAAATCAATAGACATTTTTTTGTTGCATTCATGCAAAACAAGACATACAACCACTCCCTTTCATTTGGTGTTATGGAATGCATAGACCTAAAATCATTGTTAGCTAAATAAGCACCCCACTATTTCAACCAACTTGAACATTACATTCGTTGCAATTCCATATGCATTAGGGGCATAATTGTGTAGGTTGTATGCTTCTACTAAGTCAGTGTAGAATGCATACATGTTGGCAGTGCATAAACCTTTTGTATGTCCAACCTCTAGACCTTGTGCAACCTTTAATCACAAATGAAGATTGGATTTCTTAAACCATCTAAACCATCCTCACCCTAGAATCCCATTCTTCAAAAACATTTGTTTTCTTATGTAATCTTAACAACTTTTTGTTTCAATTGCATGAGTGCAATCATATGTTTCACTTGTTCACATACTACACAAGTGCCTCCTCTTCCCCTTTCTACAAATTTTTTGTTGTCTTGCCCATTTTTTGGATTATGTAATTCCATGCAAGTGATTCCATAGTGATGAGATATGCACACCAAACATTTGGGAAGTAACTTGGATTTTGAAGCCAATTTCAACTACTTGCATCAAACCAAATTCAAGTTTGTCTTAGTCCAATTGCCATTCCTTTTTAGATGTGTCCCTTGCTTAAATGGTCAATGTGTAGGATCCTCAATGTTTTTTGCATTTTTTTAATCAACTTCCTTCGATCTATCATGTGATTGCCAATAATAATTGATGCCTTTTTGACCACTTGGTTAATTTGATCCCAAACCAACATTCTTGTCATGTTTATGGTTAACAACCCTCTTTGTTGAGAATCAATCTTGCATGATTGTAGTTGAGAAATGTTGGGTTCATTTGAAGGATTGTCACCTCACATCAATGGCTTGGTAGGGTTAATCAAAGTTGGGTTGGTTATAACTAGTTTCCCAATTTTGGAGTATTCATCCTTTGGGATTTTAAGCACAAATTTGCAAATGGGATATATTATTTTTGAGTGTAGATTTGGGAATTTGATTCTTCACATTTAACACATTCAAAATCTTTTTATTTGTAGTTTAACAAATTGAAACTTTCATCACCTTCATTGCTTTCATTGATGTTTTTTTCTTCTGATTATATGTCATGAAATAATCCAAACAATTGTCATTTTCAACATTTTCATGATTGATGTTACACATGGTTGTAGACACTCATAACAACAGACAATAATTTAGCCATTAAAATAATGTGAATTACATTCAAGATGGTCATTTAGTGACATATTTTGTGTCGCAACCCTAGCTTTGGGCTCGCGACCAAGGCAAGGGGTTGCAAGGTTGCGGGAGTCAAGAGGAAAGAAGTTTGAGAGTCAAAAGGAAGGAAGCCCGGGAGCAAAGGCAAAGGCATTGGAAGGGTGCGGGCCAAGAGGAAGCCCGGGAGTCATCACATACTCCCGGGAGTCTAAGGAAGTGCGAGGGAGTGTGAGGGAGTGAGCACTCACACTCCCAAGGCAACTCCCAAGTTGGGAGAGGGAGTCCCGGTGGACTCCGAAACTTCAGAGTGCGAGTTGAAGGGTCAAATATCAATGGATTGTTGCGCTCTTGGTACCGTTGGAGAGCTCTTGAAACGTAGATGTCTAAAATGGGCTCGTATTGCTCATTTGGACATCTGAAAGGCAAGTTATGGGCAAAAGAAGGGCCGGGAGTCAAACTGGCAGTTTGACTCCCGACCACTAAAAGTCGGGAATAGACCTCTTCCCGACATCCGATTTGAGAGTGCGACACGGCGTTGGAAAGCTCTCGACGAGGGCTACAACTTTACTTCAGACCGCGTTGCGATCGGACTCTGCAGTCGGGAGATATTGGCGTCCAAAGTCCCGGGACTCCAACCCGGGACGATTTCGGGACTCCCACGCGGGAGTCCTGGGAAAAATAGTCATTTGGATGCCACCTCCGTGGAGAGCTGCAGAGTATACTATAAGGGGGGAAGGTGGTGGCTTCCCCCAAGTCCGGGCCGTGGTGAGTCTTGTGTGTCCGTGTTGCCCGTGGCTCGTCCTAGCACCAAAGGTGCTCTAACTATGCACTAACCATTTTGTGTGGGTTGTGTGGAGGCCCGTGTGAGTGAATAAGCTTGTCAAATCTTCCTAGTCCCATCCCGGAGCTCCAACACGCCCCTCTACCCCTTCGAGTGTTGTGAGCTAGGGAGCGGCTCCAAGTTCCAACTCCTTCCGCATTACCGCACACTTGGACCCTCAAGTGGGTCTACAAGGAACTTGGGAGCGCGTCATTTTGTGTCAATTACATATTCAAATTGTAGTTCAAGCTTCACACAATTTCACATTTGTCATTTCAATTTTATCACCTTATAAATTTTTTGTGATCTTTTCCTAGTTCAATGGTAAATGCATGGCACTGGATAATTTTGTACTGCTTTGTAATCAAACAATTGTTGGTTCATTCCATAGATGCCACCATTATGTTTGAATGTTGTGTCACCATAAAAACAAGGAGAATACTTTCTACAATGTGCACATCCCCATTGCTTGACATCCATGGACTAAAATATGATCTAATACTTTTACTAAAGCATGATAATTCTGATTCAAATATTCTTTTTCCTCAAGATCCTAACATACATCTAAATTTTATGGCCTTAATTTTGTGGACAATAAAGGATTAGACACTCATATTGATTTCCTCTCTAGGAGTCAACATGTTGTTTTATGTGGCTAGCAATTCATACCCAACAACAAAATCCCCACAAAATATGAATTCTACTACTTTAACATGGTTCAGTTTCAAATATTGGACAAAAATTCAGGGCATAGTTAGCCAATCCAAACATCACTACTTCCCAACATCCTTTCAATTTCAAAAACCTCTAGAATTCCCACAAAACACCAGATATTCTTTTCAGGATAAAACATATTCCATACCCAATTCAAAATCCCCAGAAACATCATGCATGAGTTGCCACATAACCATTCTAGAAATCCTAGACAGGCTCATCTTCTCCCTTGTGTTGGTCCCTACAAAAACACATGCAACAACTCTAAACCTTTTCCTAACATTATTAGCACAATGGAAGTCTTATAATCAAGATTCTTCTCATGCAGTCTTCTTGATCAAGTTTTGCTTCTACCTATTTACAACACCCCAAATCAAAATCAAACCACACGTTTTTAGTCCTCCTTTGTGTTGGTCATTTAGTTTTTTTTAAATCACACAACAGCCCCCCCTTGCCTTCATTTCCTCAACCTCATCTCATCTCTTTGCCTCCCCAAAATCCCCTTGCCAATTTATTTCCAAAGTTTTGATCCATAAATCTCTTGAAACATTTTCATTGGGTTGTAAAAATTGCATTCCATCTTAGTAGTTAACTCCCTTTGTCATGATCTGTAGATCAACAAAAACACACCAAAAGTATATATATATTAGAAGTAGATTATTTTATTTTTTTAGCATTGTTGAAACATTGTGCGGCCAACAGTTTAGCCGCAGTCTAAGTTAAAGTTTGTAGACTTCATCCATAGAAAAATAAATGACATTGTTTTTAGATTACATTGGTTTACATTGGAGTTTAATATTTTGGTTAATGAATGTGATTAGTTCTTTAAGCGGGCCCATGACGTGGAAAATGTGAACATGATAACTCTAATTTGGTTAGATTTGATAGCTACCAATTTTTAGTTTAATATAGGCACAAAAGTAATTGTTTGAAAATAAGTGTTGTCTATTTAAAATTTGATTACTTTATTTTGAGTTTCATTTTTTTTTTTCCCCCTTCAACATTTTCATTGCTATTGTGTGTACTATTGCCATAATTATTTCAAATCTCACATATCAAATAATATGGTACTAAGTTTCAACCTCAATTCAATATTTTTTTTTTCATTTTTTGAATAGCAAGGTTTGAGGTTGAAACAAGGGGTAGGGGTGAAAACAAGGTGCCAATACATAATTACTTTGTGAATTTCTCTATTACATGTACCATTTATATAATTAAGAAGTCCTTGTCTTTAGTTATATTACATATTTTGTTGCATTATGACATTTTTGTGCCTTCTTGCACATTCCTAATAGTTGGTTGACTAAACTTCATACCTCACCCTGTTATGTGTTTCATAATTCATAAACTTGGTGCTACCCTACAATTAGTCATGTCTTGTAACTTGGACAATCTTTTGATTACATAGTCCATTCAACTTCCCACATGTTTTTTTGGATGGCATTCAAGTTTTAATTTTTCTAGCTAATTGATGTTGTACTTAATTTGTAATAATGTACATAGTTAATGGAATTCATGTTTAGACTTTTCCAAAGGTTTGGTTGTTGGTTTCCATTTTATTTTATATTGGTCCAAGATTGCAATATTTTAAAGCCTAGTTAAACAAGGTGTCCATCTTGATCCAAGCTCTTGGCACTTGATGAGGTTAAAATGAACCAACAGTCACAAGCACACCATGCAAAATGGATGGTGTGTGGACAAGAAACATTTGCTTTTGTTATATTTTTGTCATATAAGATAACCATAATGGTTAGTCATAGTGGTTAACTATATATTAACCATTCACATGTATCTACATACTTAGTAGTCAATAAATGCCTTATGTACTTACCTACTTAAATTGTCACCATTTAGATTTCCCTATCTACTTACCTATGATATTCACTTATTTAAATAGTTAAATAGTTGGGGTGATGTGGGAAGGAGGGTTTATAGAATAGGTTACCAAGGTAAAACCCTAAATTCCTTGGCTTTTGCAGCATATATACATATATAGAGCTCATACTTATATATATATAATGAACATACATCACAAATACATATTACAAACTTTCATCCAAGTCATGGAGAAGAACAATGATGCTAGGGTCCCTTAGTGTGAAAAGCCCAACTCAAACCCAAGGAAGGTTTTTTTTTTGTTTTTTCCATCTAAGAAGGGCCTGGGGGTGACCTATAAAACCTAAGTCTACCACTACAAAGCGGCTCTGGGTGCTCTAAATGGTATTTTTGAGGGGCTCTGTAGCCACTGAATTTGGTCCCTGGGGCCTGGCACCCGCTGACTTATAGTAACACAATTGTAACAAAGGATATAAATAATAATGACGGAAGATTGCGTTTATTAAATTGGTCCTAGTGGGTTGCTGGAATAGCTCAGTTGGTTAGAGCGTGTGGCTGTTAACCACAAGGTCGGAGGTTCAAACCCTCCTTCTAGCGTATTTTTTTTTGTCCTGAAATTCAGGACTCGCAGTAACAGATCCCCATAATTGGAGTGTTAATTATTTATATCCCTTTGCAGAAGAGCTATAAATAGTCTGGAGAAAAAAGTAGCATTCCGAAAGTGGGTGATAGGGGTTGCTGGAATAGCTCAGTTGGTTAGAGCGTGTGGCTGTTAACCACAAGGTCGGAGGTTCAAACCCTCCTTCTAGCGTGAATTCGTTTTGTTTTTCTGTCCTCTTGTTCCCCTCCCCCACCAATAGTTAAGAGCCTTGGGTGAACCAGCGCCCACTCTAGATTCTAGAACCATCGTTCAAAACCCTGATTTTTTAAAAGGTTGCTGCTAACCATGGTAAATGCTCTATCCCAAGACTAAATGAAGGTCTCTGAGTTCAAATTTCTAGAATACCATTTTGCAGTGTGACAGGAATTCTGGACTTCCTCTGAACTGAAAAGTTTGGTTCTTCTTCTAAGTTCCAAAATTTTATCCAAATCTATCCATTTTTCAGAAGATAGGATTTCTCTGTCTTCTCAAGTTGGTTCATGATTTCTAGAATCCTGAATTTTCAATCAGAACCCAAATTCTCAGAGACTTGTAAAACATGTTTATTCATTCCTTCCTTGATCAAAATTCACCAATATTCCTTGATCTCCTTCCTTCATTGCTCAAAATTGGAGAATTTTGATCAATGAAGGAAGGAGATAGGGGAATGAGCTCAAGGTGTTTCATTGTTCACTAGAACTTGCTGTTTCCTGACTCCTGTGACATCCTGTTGATGATGTGCACAGCACTGACATGGTGTACCTTCTCCAAAAAAATTGAGACTTTTACATATCTTCACCAAAAAAGATCAAATTCTTCTGTGAACTTTGGTGACTAAAATGTCAGAAAAGTTCATATACATTAGGGTTCTGGGTTTGTGAACGGTGCAAAATGGAATCCCATTTATGCTCATTGGTACTAAGTCAAATAGCAGATCGCACTGAGTTACAAGGCAGCCACAACATTGAACCTTGCATTGTACAGAAATTAGTTCAGATTAGGACATTCCTTCTTTCCATCTAAATTTCTGACCATATCAAAATCTATGAACAGCACTAGAAAAAAAGTGAGCATGGCTTACAAAAGTTGATGGCTGCTAAGAGCTAAAAAAAGGTCTTTTGAGTGATTCCAAGATTTAAACATGAATATTGTCTATTTGATGGTTTCATATTTCAATTGCATCCCACCATAACTGTAACCTGGACCTCATTGCAAAATAAACTAACTCAACTATTGCAGAAATGTGATAAGTCATACAGATGGATCATAAAAAGCAGAGAGAATTCAATCTTTCACAAGCAGTTCATGTGGGATATGCCCTGAAAAGAAACATAGGAATGGGCACATGCAGACTGGCTCATGACCTATATACACAAAAGGCGAAAATCTACCGATAGAACTCAAAGTCAGTGTCTGATTTTTTGACATTAGATCGGTAGCCCTTCTCAAAGTCTTTAGGTAGAATGACATAGCGGTTCTTTCGCACTGCCTGCATCCCAGCCTCCTGACAGATTGCTGCAATCTGCAGCCAATGTCCATGCAGACAGAACTCTGTTAGTATCACATAACCTCTCTCTCTCTCTCCCTCACGAATCTACTTAAATGGTACCAAACTTAAAGGAACAAATACAGGGAGATGACTAAGGGAAAAGCACTGGCCTCACAATGTCAAGCCTTGAAACAACATATAAGCAATGTGCAAACTACAGTGGCACATGAAATGAAACACCTGAAGATAAGCACTCACCTCAGCAGCACTGATTTTGTCAGGCCTGGAAACATAGTCCTCCAAATCTACCTCATCACTCAAGTTCATTTTTGCTGTGCAAACCTGTATTCACAATCGTCCAGTCCCATTAGATCAAGCATATTGCATATTAGAATCCTCATAAACTGTTGAGATACTTCCAACAAGGTCAATCATCAATTTGCTGATGGAAACAACACTTACTGCTATCCTCTTTGTTTCTTGGTCCTGTCTGAGATCACCACTTGCCTAACCAATTTTTTCATTTTCCTTCCATGGGTGTTCTAACTACACAAAAACTACTCATAGCTAGGCAAGGTAAGAGCTGAGAGAGGTAAAATAGTTAAGATCAAGACCTGGAACACAAGGCGTTTTTGTCTCCTGTCAGGGAGGGGAAACTCAATCTTCCGGTCCAAGCGTCCAGGACGAAGCAACGCTGGGTCAAGGGTATCAGCACGATTGGTGGCCATAATAACCTTCACATTCACTGTTTGATCAAAACCATCCATCTGCACCAACGAGATCATACAAAAAGATTTAAGTCAGGGAAATGCACTAAGTTTTGAGAACATAACCCTACCCATCAGGCCAGTTGAAGACTCAACAAAAGCATTCAGCATAGACAAGTACCTTAGAGCTGTAATCTGATGTCTCCACCCAACCTTGGATACCAGAAAGTGGAAAAGAAACTCTATGCACAGTTGCAACCTAGCATTTGACCAGGAAAAAAAAAGAAAATCCTGCTTTTACCATCATCTATTTTGAATGGGACACTACATTTGCATAGGCCTGTGTGACCATGGGTAGATTCTTCCCAACTTTGGGAGCCTCAGCCCCTTGGCTGGCACTGCACCCTTTCTGGAGTGGGCCCTACCTCCAAACATAAGTTACATGAAACGATTTCCTCTTATTCTTCTCTTCAAATGTACATTTACCAAACTCTTCCTGTTTCCATAGAAACCAGCTGCAGAGATTTGTAGGTCTCAAGTCCACTGCAAGCCACTTCTCAAGGGTCCAGTATTCACCATCTAAAGGTTTGGATTCAACATCTGATGTAAAAGGTTCCAACACATATGTGAGAAAGGATCAATCACCTGGTTCAAAAGCTCCATGAGAATACGCTGAACCTCCCGATCTGCTCCAGTTTGGGCATCAAAACGAGCAGTTGCAATGGCATCAATCTCATCAATAAATATAATAGCTGGGGCATTCTCCTTGGCAAGCCGGAACACATCACGCACCATACGTGGGCCCTGCAATCCATTTCCACCAACCATCATTGCCTTCTAAAGGCACATTCTGGTAGCATCCAACCAATGGCAGACCATTGAGAATCAAGAGTACTAAGACACTCCATTTGAGCAAGAGAAAAAATGAAACAGATGAATACAATCCTCAAGCATGAAAAGACCCAAATCAGCACATTGTCAAATGTCAGAGGAACAAACCTCCCCAAGATACTTCTGCACAAACTCAGAACCAACGACACGAATGAAAGCTGCTGTTGTGTGATGTGCAACAGCCTTTGCAAGCATCGTCTTGCCGGTCCCTGGGGGTCCATATAACAACACACCTCGCGGTGGATCAATACCAATCTGCTTATAGAGTTCATGGTGTGTCAAAGGCAACTCCACTGCCTCTCGAATTTCTTGCTTCTGAGTATCATATCCACCAATATCCTGCTCCATCACAAGCGAAACTGTGTAAGTTTGCAAAAAGAAACCCTAGAGACCAACATCCACAGTGGTTTGTTTCTCCTATTCTCTCATAGACAGCAACAGCCTGACCAAGTGATGATGGCTAGTAGAGGGAATACAACTCCTGAGGAGACTGGCCAGTGATCTAGCTTATGTTATGCCCCAGAGATCCGTCGTAGCAGCAATGGAAAATGAGCAGAAATTCAAGACATCAGACTCATACTTCACACATCCCGGAGTGTCCGAGAAGCAAAGATGTGTAGATGATGTGTAGGGTTTCAAGACAAAGTATGACAAAGCGAATAAGAAGAGAGGAAAAAATTACATTGTAGGACACATCAGGCTTCTCCGACTGAGTGAGAAGGGAGATGCTAGAGTCAGCTTCAGGAGGGAGGACATCCACCAAGGCATTGGAGTGGCGGTGAAGGGCAACGGAGGATGACGGCTTCAGAAGCTCCCGGTTGATGGTACTAAGAATGCGTACGTAGTAATTGGAACCCGTCGTGGAACCTACAATCCCGTTGTTCTGGTCTACCATCTCTATGAACTGACCGATGACGAGCGGCACCGACTGAATCCGTTTCACCTCCTCTTGCGCCCGAAGATGCTCGCGCTTCAGGTTCTTCAACTCGTCCTTGATATATTCCTCCTGTATGTCCACGAACTCCAACTGCCGTTGCAGCAACTTCTGGCGTGTGTACAGATCCTCATCATCCAATTCCACAGTCACTACTGCCGACTCCGGCAAGAAAGTTTTCAAAGTCACCACAGGGGCTAACCCTGTCGTCGTCACAGCCGTCACTTCCATCTCCGAAGCCATAGTTCTTCAACTCTTCTTCTTCCTTTCCTTCTCTGTCTCTCTCCCGATTTTCTTTCTTTTGTCTTCTCTCTTCTTATTCCGAGATCAATTTTCTTCTCTCCGTTTCTCTGTCTCTCTGTGCTTCCTGTTCCCTAGTCTAGTTATCAAAACGCTAGGTCCTTCGCCCAGACAGACGACACGAAGCTCCGCAAACGCTACCAACAAACGTGCAACAACAAAAGCTGCAAACCCTAGAGACCGCAGAAGGGGAGAAACTTTGAAAAGCTACAAACCCTAGAAACAGTCGAAGAGGACAAGCTTTGAAAAGCTGCAAACCCTAGAGACAGTCAAAGAGGACAAGCTTTGAAAAGCTGCAAACCCTAGAGACAGTCGAAGAGGACAAGCTTTATTGCCCTTGCTTAAGGGCCGGCCCCCAAATAAGTTTTTTAGGGTTTCAGGCTTCTAGGGTCCTTATTATGGGGAGGGGTCGACCCTAAGCCAATACCCACCAACACACTAGGGTATACTCATGGGCCCATGTGTTGTTGCCCCCCAAGTGTTTATTTATTTCAATGACAATGGTATCTTAGAATTAGTTTAGTGTAGTCTTTTCTTTTTGGCAAAAAAAATTAACATTGATTCATTTTTTTTGAGAAAAAAATCATTCTTTTTCAAGAAACAAATTGCCAAATTTCAACTTTGTTTTGGGGACCATGCCATCACAACTTTGGCTATTGGGTATTGCTTTAATGGTGTTATATAAAAGTGTTACCAATTAAGTTGAATTCTATTTATGCTTGCCACTATTGCTACATTACAAAATTGAATTCAATTTAGGTCACATCACATTGAACAAAACGATAATTTTTAAAAAGTTTTCTCCATGAAATTGATATGGTTTCTTGAGTTTTTTGGTGTAATTGATATACAATTTTTTAAAAATGTTTTCAATAGGTAAAGATTGAATTTCATCTTATAGGATTGATTAATGAAAGTGAGAATGATTTTGTGGAAAATTTGTATGATCATGAGATTTTTTTTTTGATATTGTAGGATTAAAGAAAAAAATTGAAAATATATTAATATTTCAACCTTATGTTAGTTTGATTGTCAGTGGCTTAAAACAATATTTCACACAATGGCGTCAACACAAATTATGATATTTAAAAAATGCTGAAAATTTCAATGTTAGCTTTTTAAAAAACAAAAATTTGAGAAGGAAACTGAAAAATATTTTGAAATATTCATGAATATTATTCATCTCAAAATGGAATATTCAAAATTAAGGAATTTATCATTAGACTTGTGTTGAAGTTGCCCTTATAATATGCTATATGACCAAATTCAAAGGATCTTGTCTATTTCATAGATTTCAAAAATGTGAAAAAGTTTAACCATCTTTGAATTTTTTTTTCGAACTTTATATTCACAATCATTAATGACAATATTAGGATTACAAATTCTATGATAATTCCATTTTGAAATTTCAAATACATGATAAATGAAAATTATTGCATATTCATTACATATATATAAATACAATGAATTCGTCTACATATAAATGTTCCATTTATATCACGTGTAGTACTAAAATACTATGTAAATATGATATTTTCATTATTTATTATGCAAACATGGGTTCCCAAATCAATACGACTATGCTAGATGAAAGTGATACCATAAAAATGAATTACAATAATATAATGAAATGTCTAATTTAATAATGATTAATGTTTTGGGGTTACATGTATCATTCATTTCTAATTTTGCTTCACTTATTGTGATATAGTGGTTAGGAAAATTTGGTGCAAAATACATAAATTTTTGGTCCATTTGCATGGAGTTGAAAATGTTCTAGTTGCTATTTATGTGTAGTTTTATGGTCATTCCACCACATGCAAGACACATTTGTTGTGTTAGTTGTGGAAGTGTTGAAATATATGTTATGACGAGTGCTTCCACAATAATACATATTACAAATCTTTAGCATTATACATTGAATCAAGAACAATTTTTTTGTTTTAGGAATGGAGATGAAACTCAATATCTTATACCTTATACTTGTAACATCACATAAGCCTTGCTCTTACACTTGTGAACCCATAGCCTTTTCATATTTGCAACATGTTGAGGTAAAACAAAGAACTTTTGATTGTTCTCCAACGGTCACAAATGGCCAAACATGCACAACTAGAACAATTGGTGTTTAAGAACTTTACACTATCTTTTTGTTGAAAATATGTTTATCATTGCCATCTCCATTGTTGCCTAAGGAAAACATATTCACAAGAAGAACAAATAATCTTTTTTGCTTAGCATTTGCAATACAATTATGGAAACCTTTTGCAATCCAATTGCACATCATATTTTCATACAATAAAAACATTAGGTCATTCATTGTTGCATTTTGTGTGCACACCATAATTTATGGAAATGCAAACAAATTGGTAGTCGGAAGTGGATGTACAACTAGTAAAAAATGGATGTACAACTTTTGAAAGGAAATAAACCAATTTCACCATTTGGAAGAAAAAGCTTTACTGGTTAGAATTCTCACAATAAGGACTTGTAAAATTGATGTAAAATTAGAATATATGTTATAAATTATTATTAAATGAAGTTAATAGTTGGTCGTGTAATTATGGTAATGAATATGAAGAGACCTATGCCAAGTGACTACACAAAGGAAAAAATATATTGGAAATTTAGTCAATAAAATAACATTCGCAAATGACAAGGTTGGAAAGGACATTGAATATCTCCTTATGAATGACAAAAACACAATGGGAGAGACTACAAGTAGTTAAGGACTTGGGCATTGTAGCAATCATTGGCTCGATTCTTTTGATTTTGCTAAAAGTTTGTATCAACCAATGTTCTTTAATTTCAAAAGCAACCTTTAATTTTAACTCATACAAAACTTGATGGAACATTCGGTCTTATTTTAAGAACAATCTTTTGAGTTCCAAGGTTTTCCAAACAAATTTGGAGTTTGGTTTGATTTTTGGTCCAATTCTAACTTCATTCCACAAAGCTTAAAATAAAACTTGTGTGGGCTTATTCATGGTTAGGGTTCACAAAAAGAATGTGTAACAAAAAAAATAAAGGTTGCATAGCCTAGCTTCAAGATTTTATAGTGTTATATCACATTAGAGTTGGAAAGCATCGTTGTATGTTTAAAATTAGAACAATACAATAAGAAATAAATAGAACATCTAATAGATTGGATATCATGTAATACCCTTTTGAATATTCCAAAAACTCTATTTCAATTGTATGGATTAATGTTTGATCTAGTTTATAAGCTAATATGAGTCTCTGCATTAGTATTAAGACACCAAACCGACCTCATATGATTTGAGGAAACACTAATCATGTACTAATATTAGTGTGGTAAGGACTTAAAACAATACCAATTTTATACCCATTTCGATATCAAATATATAGTTTACAACAGATACCCATCATGGACAAAGAATTGTTGGTTCTTCATCGTGCCAAATGCAGAGGTTTCAGTGGGTCTGGACTGCAGTGCAGATTTATACATTCATACCACCACCTGCCACTAAACTTGACAACAACAGAAAAGTTTGTATGTATTAACAACCATGAACCCAATTGCCCAACCTGAATGCGTAGTAAATGTAACATACTGCAGAATTTCTGGCATATGGGTGGTCCACTGTTCTGTTCTGCAGGGGTTTCCATAAACAAATTCTCATGTTATTTAGATACATGTTTCAAGCAGTTGTAGAAAATAGTCACATAGTCACATAAAACTTGTTTGTGATGCGTCATTATATACCCTTTCTGACAAAATGCTGAAATCCATGTGGAACCATCATTTGAGCAATCAATATGCCTATGACGTCAAACATTTTGATGCGATTTCAAAGACATTATCTGACAGACCATTTGTGCTTGTTATCCGCTCCAGCTGCACCTTGGCTGCTGCTTGCCTTCCTTCGTCAAACCGACGCCACCTAGAGAAAGGCGACATGATTCGTGCCGCAACTTGTGGATTCAGTTTGTCGAGCTGCAGCACTATGTCCACCAAAAATCTGTACCCTGATCCATCCTTTGCATGGAAATTGACTGCTGATGAACAGAATCCTCCAGCTATGGAGTAGACCTTGTTGGGGTTACGGATGTCAAAAGCGGGATGCTCAAGAAGTTTCTGCACTTGTTCCACATTACCTGGGATGTCTGACTTTGCTTGCAATGCCAACCACTTATCCGTAACCAGATTATCTCCCTTATACTGCTCATAAAAGTCTGCAAGGACTTCAGTTCGTGTTGCACCTGGGTTTTGGGAAAGTGCAAGTAAAGCACCAACCTTATCAGTCAAGTTGGCAGCTGTCTTATACTCTGTTATGGCCAATTCTGTGAGCTCAGGTTCATTCAAAGATACCAAGTAAATGAGTGCTGAATTCTTCAATGTACGGGAAGCCCTGTATTTGTGAGTAGGGTCGTATGGCTCTGCAGTGCGATTGGTCTTCACTGCTTCCAGTAGCTCGTGACGGAGGCTTGATGCAATCTGTTTGATGATAAAGCGACAAACTTCATGGATGGCATCAGGATCTGCCACTGGCATGAGATCTGCCACCTCACTCTCTCTTGGTAATGCCAAAGCCTTGGCAACAAACTCCTTGTCAAGTGACAAGTCGGTGATAATGCTGCGAAGTCCTTCAATGAAAGCACTGTCCACACTCAGTTTCTCTCCTTTCTGCTGATGAGCAACCAGGTTCAGCATAAGTTTGCGGCTTAGCACCTGCCCAGCCTCCCAACGGTTGAACTGATCAGAGTCATGGGCCAAAAGGAAGAACAGATCTTCATCCGAAACATCAGGAACATCTAGGCGTACAGGGGCGCTGAAATTCCGCAGGAGTGATGCTACTGGCTTCTCTTTGATGTCCAGAAATATGAACTCTTGCTCTGCCTTGTCGACACGAAGAACAGCTGTTGTGACAGGGCTGCCATCTGGGTTACTAAAGCTATGCAGACGTGTCCCTTCCTTCACAGAAGCCAGGTGCATGTCAATGCCTTTTGAGTCAAGGAGACCTACTGCCAGTGGGATGAGCATGGGCTCTTTCTCTGGTTGCCGTGGGGTTGCTGGTACCTCCTGTTGACACTTGAGCCTGAACGTTTGAGCCTCAGCGTTGTAGGATGTTGTGACAGTCAACAAAGGGGTGCCGGCTTGTGAGTACCATAGTGGAAAAGTTGGGAACTTTGCCTGATTGGCATCAAACATAGCAGCCAGGAAGTCTTCACAAGTGACAGCTTGCCCATCATGACGTTTGAAATACAGATCCATGCCCTTGCGAAAGCCAGCCTTTCCTAACAACGTCTGATACATACGAATAACCTCAGCACCTTTCTCATATACTGTAACTGTGTAGAAGTTGTCCATCTTGATATAAGAGTCTGGGCGTACTGGATGTGCCATGGGGCCAGCATCCTGTGGGAACTGGGATATACGCAACCTGGAAACATCGGTGATACGCTTCACACCACGGCTGCCCATATCTGAAGAGAATTCCTGATCCCTGAATACAGTGAGCCCTTCTTTCAGACTGAGCTGAAACCAGTCACGGCATGTCACGCGGTTCCCAGTCCAATTGTGGAAGTACTCATGACCAATAACACCCTCAATGGAAGCAAAGTCTCCATCTGTGGCAGTCTCTGGTGATGCAAGCACCAACTTGGAGTGGAAAATGTTGAGGCTCTTGTTCTCCATGGCACCTCCATTGAAGTCCGGCACGGCGACAATGTTGTAGAGGTTCAGATCATACTCCAACCCAAACACTTCCTCATCCCATTTCATTGCTGCTTTTAGTGATAGCATTGCATGTTCTGTCTTTGGAACATCTTGTGCCTGTGTCCAGATGTGGAGTGCTACTTGGCGTCCTGAACAGGTGGTGAAGGTGTCGTTTTGGCTCGCAAGCTGTCCAGCCACCAATGCAAAAAGATAGCTTGGTTTCCTGAATGGATCTTCCCACACCACATAGTGCTTGTTGCTATCAGTAAGCTCACCCTTTTCAACTAAGTTGCCATTTGATAACAGAACAGGGTAAAGTTCTTGATTGGCCTCAATGCGTGTGGTGAACTTGGACATCACATCAGGTCGGTCCTGATAGTATGTAATCTTGCGAAAGCCCTCTGCTTCACACTGTGTGCAAAAGGTGCCACTTGACTTGTACAGACCTTCCAGTGATGTATTGTTTTGTGGCTCAATCTTGGTAATGATCTCCAAATCAAATGGAGCTGATGGGGTAGATGTCAGGGTCAGCTGTCGGGCTGACACAGTAATGTTCTCATCTCCAACTTTCTCACCATCTATTTTCACTGACAACAACTGAAGGTTTTCACCATCCAGAACCAAGCGAGCAGAGTCAGGGGTTGTGCCTCCTGCTGGTGAAGTCTTGGGAAGAACATGGATTGAGGATGTTACAATGGTATGCTCCTCTCCTAGCTCAAAATTGAGATTCACCGTCTCAAACGCAAAGTTGGGTGCCTTGTAATCCTTCAGGAAAATCTCTTTAGGAGATTCCTTGGCCATTGTTGTGTCTTCTGCTGTTGATGATAGATTGAGGTTTCACTGAGAGCTACACTGCAATGGACAAGCCCAGAAAATGTTGAATTATGTCCCTGTCAATTCCTGCAATTCACTACTGGTACAAGTGTGGTAAAAGAAAAAGGCTTCTTGATGACAAGGGTTCTCCAAAAAGAATTTGCTTCTTTCTGGTTCCCCTTTTGAATTGCAGCTGGCAGATTTTTCCTCCTTGAGATTTGCGAAAGAAATCCTGCTCCTCCTCCTCCTGGGGGGACAAAGAATGGGAGGACCTAAAGAAGAGAATGCCTGAGAGATGTCACAACTCTTGGCAGATGTGCAAACATGGCTGCGGTAAATCAAATGATAGGAAACACAAAGAAAAGAAAGAAGAAGCTGCTGCTACTGTTACAGAAGAGCAGCTATAGTAGCAGCAGCAGCGGTAGAGCAGCAAGCAAGGAAACAGAGAGACATAGCCAACATCATCAACATACCCTGCACCTTACCTGCCCATGTACTCCAACCCAAGATATTCTACCCAAGCTCCTTGTCCAGCTGCAGCAATACAAGAATGAAACAAAGGAAGGAAAAGAAAGAAAGAGAACGGACCTCTTCCTTCACCTTCACAGATCCTGTGTTCTCTTCCGCCTTGAACACCACGGCCCACCAAAACAAAATCTTGAAGCAGCTGCAACTGCACACAACTGCACCAACAACCTTGTCTCTCTACCCCTAGACTCCAGAGAGAGAAACCCAATGCAGCAAACACATGCGAAAGCAACGGTAGTACTGTGTGTGTCGTGTATAGGGTTTGGGTTTCGTTCAAACCCTAAAACTGTAGCTGAAAGAAGACTGTAGACGATGGCTTTGGGTATCTATGTAAAGAAGGTTAATTTGTAATCGAAGGTTGCAGACATCATTCCTGATCCTCTGGGGGTTGTGATCATAATTATCATCAATGTGATTTTTTTTCCCCTTTTTTAACCTTCTTCTTAATCTTCATCACTGTTTTGTTTTGGATATGAGGAGTCACCGTGAAGGATTGTGGATGTGGGTTGCCGCCACTTGACTGAGTCTCTTCACTGGAATGAATGAATGGGTGGTTGTTCCATTGATTGTGGAAGCTGAGCATCGTCGTCATCATCATCATCATCATCATCTCCTGTGAGTAGAGAATTCCTGGATCATCATCATCGTCAGCAGCAGCAGCAGCAGCTGTGGATGCCAGCAATTTCATGTCAAGAAGATGAGAGGAGGAAACAAAGGAAATTGATGAAGGGAAGCAAGGAAGGAAGAAAGCTTGTGGTTGTTTGCAGGAAGCAACGAAGGAAGGTTGCAGGAAGTGTGATTTGCTGTGCATCGAAACATGCGATGAAGAAGAAAAAGCAGTTGTGAGTCTGGGGGCTGGATCATCAATTTTTTGTCTGTTGCAAGGAGTGTGTTTCAGTAAGAATCAAATGCAGGGGCAGGAGGATTGTGAACAAAAGCAGGGCTTGAATTGATCACTTTCTCCTTCACAAAGACATGCTCAGGGAGGTGGCGACAAAGACATGAAGAAAGTACTGGAAGCTCCACTTTATAGGTGCTGTTTTTTTGCTTACTCTGATTCTTCAAATCAAATCCTCTTCTTGCATTGATTGCATGGAGCAAAGCATGAAATGAATCACAAGATATGGAGCAATTTGCCACAGTTTTTGATTGATTGCATCTATGCAAGGCTGCCTTATGAAGAGTTTTTCAGGCTGCGTTGTGTGTGCAAACACTGGAATTCACTAGTGGAGAATGAACCTCAATTCTTGGAAGCCAATCCCGCCGTTGCGTTTTCTGTCCCTTGGTTCTTGGTGGTCACAAGACAGTTCACGAGTTTTCTACTGTATGATACCAAGTCCAAAGCGTGTAAATGGCGAAAACTTCCAGGATTCTTCCAGAAGAATTGGGTTGTTGTAGGAGGCTCTGCTGGAGGGCTGGTTTATGCTTTAATGTATGCGCTTGATGATGAAGCTCCCAGGATTGGGGTGTTCAATGTGCGCACGAAAGTGTGGAGGCAGCTCCCGCCTTTGTTGGAAACTGGATTCAAATTCATTCATCTGCATGGAATGCTGGTTGATGCTGCAGATGAAGAAGAAGAAGAAACTGCTTCTACATACAAACTGATCATTGCCTCCAACCAGCAGGAAAGCTTGAGGAGTGAAACCAGCAGTAGCACACAGGTTTATGATTCATCTACCAACTGCTGGAGACTCTTGGCAGCACAGATGCCTAGAGGGTTTTACCACCCTCTCTTTGCAAATGCTGTCTGGTGCAGTGGGAATGTCTATGTTTACACTGAGACACGTGAAGATCCTGATTCTGAAGGAGGAGATGATGATCTATTGGCGCTGGACCTGAGCACTGAAACTTGGAGACAGGTTGCTGGAGAGCTTCCATTCAAACTATCCATATCCCACAACAGCCTTCTTTCATGGCAAAATCATATCTTTGTAGGGGCAAAGAACATCAAAAACAATGGAAGGATAGAATTTGCATTGTGGAAATTGGAGGAGTCTGAGCAGCAGCCATGGAAACAAGTAGACGAGATGCCAAGTGATCTTTTCAACTGGCTTGCAGATGAACAAGATTACCCAAACTACTCCAGCGGCAGCTTATCAGTTCAGCTTACTAGTTTTCAGTGCCGCAATTTTGTGCTCATTTGTGGCTTCCTCGAACAGGAACGTCTGCCTTTCAAGTTTGTATTGTATGATCTCAAGCAAAGGAACTGGCAAAGATTACATGTTCCTCTTCTTCTTGATAGCTTGAGATTCAGGAGGACGGAAACTGACAGTAGTGAGTATGGTAGTGCAGACAGCGGCAGCTATTCTTACTCAGACAGCTCTGATTCTGAGTTCAACTTCCAAATCTGCTGAATGTAAATTTTTGTCTGCAGTCAGAACCACCAGCAAGCCCTTGTAAGTCTGCACTGATACCACGGATTTCTTCACAAACCCATTCTTAGCATGTGCAAAGTTTGTGGGCGCCCTTGCATGAAAACAAATGAAACAAACTCTTGGCAATCATGGATATGATGATGGGTGTGACAGAAACTGCTTCCACGTAACTCCATTTCATGTCTGTAGCTTGCATTTAGATGATGCTTGGAACTACTTGTGCGCTCTGCCTGTGGCAGGAAAGTAGTACATGATTGAATGAGCATGATAATGCGGCCAGATTTGTGTGTTCCTTAAGAGAGAATTGGAGACTTCTTGGGTGTTGTCAAAAATGGTTAGAAAGTTCTAAGGTCTGAATTTTGGCTCTTGTGGTTAAAATAGTGGAAACAGAAGCAAAAACTTTCAGAGTTCATAGGATTTGCTGAAGAAGTGCTTTTCTTCTCTCAGTCTGCTTTCAAAGTGACTCAATTCTACATGCAAAAATGAGCCACCAACATGCTATTTTGATGTATGAACTATGGATGATATGAACACATAGGTGATTGTAGGGAGTGTCTTGGTAATGTGGTAGCATGCCATTTGACGAGAGCTCCCCAGTTATATTACATAATCCCATTGCTGAATTCTGACAATTTTTGTACCTCCCTAATTCCTTTTTGCATGGTCTTGGTCACAAGTTGTTTTTTGAAGGAATTCTTGTTTGTAGCCAAAGTGGCAATCATCCCTAGGAAGATTTAGCCAAATCTGGCTATAAAACAGAAATAAAGTAAAAAATCTTTAATCATCCTTCTATATGTTTGGCTACATAATGAAAACTAAAATATACAAATCTGGCAAATTTTTACTTTTTTTTCCCTCACTTCTGGCAGCTGAAAACCTCCCAAATCGCTTATTTTTCAAATTTTTAATTTTTAAAATGGGTTACCACCTTTTTACATATTATGTGTTTTTTTTTCTCCAAATGCCTAGTTAAACACAATATCGGCTATTGTCAACTCGCACCCCACCAGCGTACCATGCAGGATGGATGAATGGATGGATGGATGGTGTGTGGACAACAAATACTTTTCAGCTGGTATTCATGTCCCATACAGTGTTCTTTTTTTCAAGTTTGTGATGTAGCTGAAGTGGCGATCATCCATAAGAGGTTTTAGCCAGATTTGGCTACATTATTATAGATATGAAAGTTTTTAAAAACCCAGAATCCTTTAATTGTCCAAGAATGACCAGATGATAAATTTCAAAAAATCACCCATATACCAATTCCTCAAAAAAAAATTGTCACTAGAATAACAAGGAGTGTGTCACAATGTGACCTTGCCATTTATGTTAAAAAGTATCTTAGGGCGAAAGAAGAATTATGAAAACTTTAAAATGTTTCACCATGCGAAAATATACTCTTTTAAAAATCCTCTCAAGAGAGACCCAAAATCCTTTAAGATATTATAACTCTATTATAACTAATCTCCAAGATTCAACACAAGCCAAAATATCATATTTCAAAAATCATCACACAAAAAATAGACCTATTATTACCTAAGGGGGAAAAATCCCTTAAGCTACTATACTCTATAATGAATCTAAACAAATATCCTTATCCTTACCTGGGTAAGGCAAGACCAATAAAACACTCACCAAGTGCAACCCATAAAAACCAAATAAAAAGTCAGATGGAACTAAGCAAGTCTAAAAGAAACTTGTGAAATAATATAAGGCAATGGTGCTTCTTAGGGTTGGTTTTTTCAATGGATGGTGCATTGGTGGTTGTTGGGTGTCACAGAATTCCGACAATATCATAAGAGTGCATTATATTCTCAAGTCTTCAATTGAACATAGCCATCAATTGAAGACTTGAGAATATGAACATAGCCTTCTTTTTTCTTTCTTTTTTCAAGCAGATAGAGAGAGATGATGATAGGTTAAAGTTGTTACACAAATGAAGCTAAGCCATCAAGCTGAAAAAAATGCATATTTCATGCTTAATGCAGTTGAGAGAGCACAGCACATCAAGCTTGCTTGCTTGCTTGCACACCAGACCAGCCAAAAGCTTAATTAGGCCACTCAACAATAGACACAGATCACACACACCAAAGCTACAATAGCAACCAACTATTTTTAAAAGGGTTTCCAATGGGATGGTGTTTTTTGGTTGGTTCATTCTAGCCCCCCACAATTATTTACAATCATTTCAATGCCAGTGAACAACAAACCAACAACAGAGTGCACATTGCAATCCAATTTTATTTAATTATTTAATTATTTAATTATATATATATATATATATATATATTCTTTTTTTGGTAATTAGTAATTAGCTCAGTGTTGGGCAGGTACCAATTTTTTTTTTTTTTTGACCTCAATTAAATATAATTTCAACCTATACTACATAAGGCTTTTTTGGAAAAAAAAAAACCCAAGTTCATCTTTAACTTACATTTGAAGAGGTCAATTTGATGAAAATAATTAAACCCAAGTTAACCTAAAAACTTTGGAGTGAAGAGGTTTAGGTGGCCACTTGATTAGAACTCGTTGGAGTAGATTGGGACGTGATCGAATCCTCCAACCTAGTCTAATAGTTGGATACCACAAACCACTATAAACTATTGATGTAAGAATACTTAGGCCCGACATGAGTGGTAGTAATGATAGGTTGGGCTTCCAAGCACATGAGAAAACATTTTATGTGTGGGGTTTGAGAAGATACCTCTTGTTCTATTTTCTATTCTAAATTGGTGCATGAACACTTTGTGGAGATATATAGTCATTAGGTTAAGTGGTCATTCAAGTTGTGTGAAAATGTTTGGGGATTAATTCCGTGTGAAGTCCTCCAATGTGCAAAAATGGTCAAGTAGACTCGGCCAAACTTGACCAAAGACTTGACCACCAAAAGATTAAAGAAAAGTGTTGAAAACTATGAGTCAGGAGGAGGAGGAGAAGTAACGTACTTTTCATCCATCATCCCCCATACTATCATGTTGACCGTCAACATGATAGTATGGGGGGTGATGGATGAAAAGTGGCCCTAATCTATGGATGAAAATGGCCATAATCTATGAATGAAAAGTGGCCATAACCCATGGATGAAAAGTGGCCCTAATCTATGGATGAAAATGGCCATAACCCATGGATGAAAAGTGGCCATAACCCATGGATGAAAAGTGACCATAACCCATGGATGAAAAGTGGCCATAGCCCATTTAGAAATATTTGCAAAGTTGATCAGTTCTGAATGGATTCACCTATATACTCAGACTATCTTTTGATTGATGAAATCATCAACCCATCCTTCAAGATCCTTTACAAATGAGAAAGAAGAGATTGTGCAATCAGATTTGCAATCGTTACCAAACAGGATTGAGTGTGATCACATGGATGACATATATTTTGTGAAACAGCTCAAAATTCAAAAACCCTAAAAGAGGAGCTTGTGAAAAGCTTACACATTATAAGTCTGAAAGAAAGTGCATTACTTTGTGTCAAAAGCACTTGAAGTTTAATGTCTTCCCATTTGGATAATAAATTTAAGGTGTGCATCTAAGGCTATTAGAAGTGGTTACCTACATGAAATTTTGCTTGGAAGATGTGTAGTGTGGAAGCCTTGAACATGTGAAAGTCATTGCCCAAATTAACATATTGGGTTAACTTTTGTCAAAATTTCAATATTGACAAAATGAAGGAAAAAACACTAACAAGGAACAACTATGCAAAATACACCTTTTGTTGTGTATTTGTAATAATAACCTTATGGTTGGGGCAATAATGTTTTTACAAGTTGAGAATTTGATTTTCAAATTTTTGGGTAAATATTCATAAATATTTACCTTTTTTTTCAATTGAACCTTTTGTGAATTATTTTGCGTTGAACATCAATCATAGGTATAACATTGAATGCCTTCTAAACTTCTTAGTTATTTGCTATAACCATCTTGGTAACTATTTACATGTACACCTAATCTTTAGGGATGAATTGTATTGTAAAATTATGTAGTGTAGAATGGCTTTGCTAATTTGTGGAAAGGCCTCATGGCCAAGTTCCAAGTGTTGTGGATTCAATTCCCCATTAGGGCATGCAAGCTATTGGGTAATACAAAAGTCATTAGGGGATGCTTTGGTGAACCTTGAACAAAAAAACCATGCAAGTCCGTGACTACCTTAGTCAAACTCTGGAGAACGGTCATAAGTTAAACATGTTGCCCCATTAGAATGCTCAAAAGAGGGCCTTGAAGTGGAAGGTCAAATAACTTTGTTGCTCATGTGTAGTATATTGGTGAAAAAAGTGACCATTCTTGAAGAGGAGGTATAACATGGTAACCTAACATGTTGTTACTATTCCATGATCACAAAGCTGGGTTGTTTCTTAATATGAAAAAGATGAATATGCATTACAATCATTCTTCGTTAACAAGTTTTGGGTCTTCTCAAGTCGCAAACCTCAAAGGTTAGGGTTGGACAATGATCTTGGTTCCATGAAAATGGCAAGAAAAGGGCTTTAGACGCAAAGGTCAAACAATTGTGTTGCCATTGTGAAAGTGGCGAGAAAATGAGCACTATACAAAAAAAAGGTGGAGGACCAACCAATTTGTGCTACCTTTTTAGAGTGGTGGGAAATGACACCATTTCTAAAGAGGAAGTTTGGTCATTTTGCCTTCAAAAAGGAGATTAAGCATTAAATCACACACATCATTGGCCAACTTTATGTCTTCCTTTCTTCCTTTGCTTTATGTGTCCAACCATGCAACAAAATGGTATGAACTAGGTTTGAACATCCATGTATATAAGCAACTTTATGTTTTCAAAATCACTTTAGGTAACCCACCTTGTTACCAAACACCCATATCTAGCAATAAATATTACCAATAATGTATTATCATGGCAAGTTCAACATTTCATCATTGAAATATATTTTATTTTGTCGATTCCATGTGAAAAATGTAAAAGATTTCAGAATAATTTAAAATATTTTAAATTTTCCCTCAAAAAATTATGTTCTTTAAAAAAAATTAAAATGAATAAATAAGTATATATATGGTAATTGCACTTCAAATGTGAAATTGCTATGAATCCTACATTTCCAACATACTTCAAGATGGGAAATTACCTTCCACTTTTGCTTCCATTTCTTCTTAGTTTGGAGATAAAATGCAAAACCCCACCTTCTTCAGTAATTATATGCTTAAGGCTTAGTTAACATGTGACCTATAAATATGCCCACTTATTGAACCTTTAAATGTCTTAACCTTTAAAAGCATGTTGCTTTGGGTTCAATTATTAATTGTGTTGATATATGATCTCTAAGGAAAAAGTTTTCAAATTAATCACAAGAATCATCCAATCATTGGTCTCATCAGAAATAGCAACAACAAGCCAATTTAAGCTAGAATAAAATACACTCCAACTTTAGCATAATGGGATTCTAACTCTAACATTATGTTGGATGTGAAAAAGGCTTGGTGGTATGTTGATTTAGAAATAAAAATTAGGAAAGAATAATCCCCATTTTATGGCATCAAAAAAAAAACCAAGCGAAACATGTCATTAGTTGATTAGTTTAAATTTGAAATTTTCATTACCAAATGGAAATTGGAATGGGTAACTCTCAAGACAACATTGTATAGAGTCCATTCAAGTTGTAGTCCATATTCACCCAAATAATGCCAAAATATGTTCAACTTCCAGATTTCCACTTCTTTTCCTTAAGACACATTGTCAAAGAAAGGAAAGGGGGTTGCAATTCATCAACACCAAATAAGTCCTCCTCCCCTCTCCCCCACATCCCAATAATGAGAAATCATTGTTGTTTGAGTGCAAGAACAATGCATTACTAAGAATGAGAATGTTCTAAGAAAAGAGAATATAAGAAAGGGGGCGGGGAGGGGAGCAAAAAAAGAAGTGCCCAACAACATCCTTCACAATCCTTTGCTTGGAAGTAGTACAATGCAATGCAATGCAATTTAATTGCCATTTACATAGTGGATTACTACTACTACTAGTACCACTACTCATCATACAAAGGAGAGAGTGCCATAATAGACCGGGATAATAAACATTGCTACATGCCCAAATGAGGGTTATGGATGAAGCTCCTCTAAGAACTCACAACATAATGATTTCCAACCTCAATGCACTTTCAAGCATAGTGATTTCCAACTTCAATGCAATTTCAAGCATAGTGATTTCCAACTTCAATGCAATTTCAAGCATAGTGATTTCCAACTTCCATGTAATTTGGTTTGGCTGAATGGTAGGGTTGCCTTGCATTTTCAGTAGAGGTTTTGCAATGCTGGGAAATTGAGCTTTGGATGCAAATTTCTTCTGTATAGAACTTTCCCCTGTTTGTTTTGAGGAAGAAGCTAGCCAATCTGGCATTACAAAATTTTATTCCCACCCACAAGCTTAATAATTTCCTATTTCTGGATCCACAAGCAACAAGAAACAGCAGGCTGGTGAAGAGATCAGATGCCGAATCAGGCAGGCAAGCTGGATCCCCATTCTCGAAGCTTGTGCTCGAAGTTGCTATTAATACAAAAGTTGTAAGTAAGTCGATAAGTAGAAGCAGATGCAGTGCAACTTGGTGATGGGGTGTGGGGGACTGTCGGTCCCGCGGCCTGTGTGAGAAGGAAGCTGGGCTGTTGTTGCTGCGCTATACACACAAGTCTCTTAACTCATGGGTGTGGAAGATCAAGCGCTGCTGCTGCTGCTGCGTCTTCTTCTTCTTCTGGTGGGACTTGGGCGATTCCCTTTACTATTTGTTGCTGCAGATTTTGCAATCCCGGCATTTGGGTGTCCAAATGCGGAAGAGATTAGATCCTCAGGATTCGCTCACGAGACACGAGACCGGCAAAAGCAACGCCTTTGCAGCAGCATGGGTTCTCTTCCTTGTCCATTGGGAGTGGCATTCCAGCAACAGAATCTGCCGGGTCGGATTTTCTCATCGTGTCATTCCGGGTTGTAATATGCTATGCCGGGTTGGATTTCATGACAACTTCTTATCCATTATTTCCTTTATAATATCAGTTTTTTTTTTGGGGAAATTTTTTAATGTAGCTTAGGAAGTGGCAATCATCCCTAGGAAGATTTAGCCAAATCTGGCTATAATCCAAGTATGAAATACAATTTAAAAAATCAACCTTCTATATTCATGGCTACACACAGAAAACCAACTATAGAAATCTGGTGATTTTTTCCTCTTCACTTCATTTTCGAGTTTTTGATTTCTTAAATTTTCTTTTTTGGCAAAACTTTTCTAGTATTATCTCCTTTGGGATGTCACAACGAGAGATTTTTTTCTCACAATTTTTTACGTTTTTTGACCAAGGAAAAGGAAATTAATTTTTTTGTGGAATAATTTAGCTAAAATTTAGATTTATTTTTTACAATTTTTTATATTAAAAATTGACCCTGCTCATGACCAGTGTGAGGTATTTGATTTTTGTGATACCCACCAGTTCCAGGGATTTGAAAAAAAATTCAGAATCAAAGAACCGCCTGTTTTGGGTATTTGAAAAAAATTCAGAAGCAAAGAACTGCCAGTTTTGGGTATTTCAGAAACTTCAAAAAACCTCCGGGTTTCATGAAAGAACCGGAAAAGACCTAGCATTGTAAGGTGGATATTTGAATATTTTTCAAAAATTGAGAACCATGGATACGTAGAATATTCGGGTATCTCATTTTTTGATAACTATAGTTATGTATAATATAACCAGGCAGTTGATTTTTTGATAACCATGGACATCAACTTTGATACCTGGAGGGGGTTTGGTGCGATTTCCAATACCCGCCCTATTTGGCGCAAAAAATTGCTTTGGCTATTTAATCAGAGACCGGTAGCTGTCTTTTTTACTTAATTATTTGTTGACGGAAAATAAGATGGAAAGTAGCTCATTAGGGGATTACAGAATTTAATAGACCCAAAAAAGGCCATACTAGCTCAAAAAAAAACAAATTACATACCGAGGAATGGTTTGAGCCCATCATTACAAACATGTTAACAACTTTCCAGAGGCTGATTCTGCCACGGAACCAATCCAAAACAGTTCATTATAAAAAAAATTAAAAAATAGTGCTCCAAAACAAGCTGATTATGAAAATATAATCTCAAAAATCTGTGATGTGTGTTTTGTTTCCATTACTAGCAATTTCTACAATATTCAATTTTCTAATGTAACTGAGGTGGTGATTCTCCACAAGGAGATTTAGCCAAATTTTGATCGAAATGAGATACGAAAATATAGTATCCTTCTATTTTATTGGCTACCTATTGGAATGTATGATAGTAAATTTTGGTGACCTGCGAAAAAAATTCTCATAATTTGGTGAATTTCGGCTATTTTAGATTAAAAGTCCAGTGCTGGGTGGTTCTTAGTACGAGGGGACAAGATTGAGATACCCACCAGTGATCGACCTGGGTATATAGCCACTTGCCTCGTCGGTTCTCAAAAGATTTCTGAGCACCGTGATTAGCAGAAAATCTGAAAACAGTAAAAGAACCGGAAAGAGAACCGTCGGTTCTTTACCCCGTGAAAATTGCCAGTTCTTTTAATGTTTAAAAATCGGATGGTTCTCTGAAATATTGAAGGACAATTTTGTTAAAAAAATTCAAAGAACCACACAACACTGGATAAAACCATATGCTTGCCCAAATTTTCAAATTTGATAAAACCTTAAAAAAAAACTCCCATTATTTTTCATCCTTTTGAACTCTAATATTTTTCTTGGGGCCCTAAATTATCTCCTAAAAACTGGAGGGTGGGAAAATTAACTTAAGAAAATAAATAAATAATAATTACCCTTTAATTTGGTCCCCACATCCCATGTAAGCTATGAAGTTAGAGAGTGTCATAAAACTCCCCTACTAACAAATTCTTTAATTAAAAAAACTCAAAACCATAATTTAAAATAATTATAAAAAATTATATTTGCAGGTGTCAGTTCTGCGTCAGGGTGGGCTCGGAATTTCAACCCTCCCAAAAAAAAAATCCAAAAGGAGGAAGGGGACGAAATACACTAGGTGATGAGGAAGTTGCTTAGCCTCGGGTCAAAGAACGTCCTCTTTGGGCGATTTTTATTTATTTATTATTATTATTATATAATTTTGGGGTTTGGCTTTGTGCCGATGACGACCCAATGCCATCAATTTTGGTGTAATTATTTAGTGAAAAAAGGAAAAAAGAAAAAGAAAAAGAAAAAAGGAGCTGCCTCTTTGGACAACATTGCACCTATGAGCACATCGCAAAATTATTTATTAAAATTAGTTATAGCAATTATTTACTAAAATGGTGTGGGTGGGAGCACTTTGGGGGGGTTTTGGGGGAATTTTAATTTTTTTAAGAAAAAAGCTCATGTGCAATGAAGGGAGGGGGCCACAACGAGGGGCCGACTAAGAAGCCACGAGGTCCTTAAAGTGCGGCCCAAGCCAGGTGACGAATATGTAGCCAGCCCTTCAGCCGCCCTACGCCATGCCATGAGCCCATCATCACCTCATTTGATCTTTATTCATTTAATTTAATTTAATTTGATTTAGTTTTCTCTATTTCTTTTTCTTTTCTTTTTCCCCCTCTCGTTAAGTGTAAAGACGTGCTGAAAATCTTCTGGTGTATTTGGATGACACATTCTTATGCGGAATTTGACCTCTGAGAAATGTCATGGCCGGTTGTTTTCAACAATTGCTCTGAATTGTATTTGCCGATAATTGACACGTTTGACACATTCTAAGGTTGTTGAATGATCGACACACCCAATTCCCCTCTTCCCGTCTCGTCTCACGAGGCCCCTACAACCAAAAAAAAAAGCCTAAAGACGAGAGCTTTGTATTTCTTTCAAGCGGTTAAAGAGTCTAGAGTTGGATGAGGTGATGGGCATTCAAATGCTTTTTGCTTAGGAACTACAACCTAGGTACATCCATCCATCCGTGCGTAGAGAGAGAAAGAAAGAGAGAGAGAGAGAGAGAGAGAGAGAGAGATCATGTTTTCTTGACTCTTTGGTTTGAAAGGACTTCTTTAGTAAATTTTGGTGCTTTTTGACATGATTTCTTTGTTTGATTTGTTCACAAGTCATGGGTTAGACCAACACCGGCGGTCTGGGCCATAGTTTCTTAGGTGAGTTATGAGTCGCCTCTCCCCGCCACAAAAAAAAAATGGTCTAAAGTAGTGTATTTCATCACTATGATGCCAAAAGGGGGGTCCCTCATGGGAAAAAATGGTACCCCTCCCCCCCCCCCCACCCCACCCTTTTTTTGGCCGTGTGGTTTGGAATAAAAGGTTTCTTTGTTCTTTTTGCCCCAAAAAAAGGGAGAGAAAAGAAGGTTTTATCACATGGGGACCTACCTCTAGCTAGTGGGAAAGACAAGATATATATATGAGGCTAAACACAAACATTGGACGGACAAAAGAAGGGACGGATGGATGGTCGAGCCATTTAGTAGTGGTTGGCTAAAGTGACACCATGACTCGTAAAAAATAAACCGAGTGAATTCACACATCCAAAACAACTAGTTTTAAGAGCTGTAAAAAGGAAAAAAAAATTGACAATATATATATATTTTTAGTCCTTTCAATTTTGTTCTAAACACACGAACGCCAAAGGTGGATTGAGCATGAAGTTCGGGTAAAAGCCAAACAACGCATGAGCTCTTTGGAAACAGCCTCAAGACATGGTATTTTTTGTCGCTAAGCTTATATGATAGGCAAACACAACTTGAGTCTCGATCGTAAGTATTACATCAGTGTATCCAACATGGGCTACAACAACAAGTGGGTGAGTAAGGTGCGGGTCATCATCTAATCAACAACAACCCGGTCTCCCCTCCTCTCATGTATAATGCCGCCTTCATGAGGTTCATCACACGGCATGGAACAAAGAAAAAACAAGTGATTTCGTATCAAAGGGAAGCATGGAGAATGGGTTCGGAGAAATGTTCTACCATCCAAAAAAAAAAAATTCATAATAAGAACAAACTAGGCCCACCCTAGTGACATAAACACATTTTAGGGTTATTACTAGTATTATTATGGTCCACGGGCACTAATGGTATTCTCCATGGAGATTACGAGATTACGCCCTTTGGGATAAGCCCATAAATTGTTAAGGGATCAAGAGTTGTTGAATGGATGAGTGAATGAATGGTATATATACATCCATCCGGCGGAAAGAATTAAAACATGCACCCTTTTTTGGAATTCTAATGTAGGGCTTATTGATGGTTAAGAGCACGGGATTTTATTTTATAAAATTCTGAAATCAAGCAATGTTGCTTGTTCTCATGTATTGAAAATACATTTCTAAAATACCCGATGGTTACCTACTTATATAGTTTGATGATCCGAGGGCCTTTCACACAACTACCTCTTTTGTCTAGTTCAACAGACCGGGTAAAAAAAAAAAAACACTAAAAACAATAGTCAATTACATACTCACCCTTGAAAAATAATTTTGTTTTGACCCCACCAATCACTCCCGAAATTGTTCACCAAATGAATCATCATGTATAGAGAGACACCACTAATCATTCAATTCAAAAGGGGGGGCGGGCGGAGGGGGATGGGATTGTTTGTTTTTTTCTTTTTTCTTTTGTAGAAAAACAAAAGAAAACCCATTCCTCATCCTCCAAACACCATCTTACATACTTATGTAAAGAAAAAACAACGGAAGAAAGGTTTCATCCATCCACATCTTGCACTTCCTTGACAAATAGTGTCCCATTGACTTTGATGGACATGCTATCTTCCAAAATCAACAAGTTCCCCAATCCAACCGGCAATCAGTTCTATTGACTTTCTTGCACCTTTTTCCTAATGACAAACAAATTCGGAATCCAAATGCCCAATTGTTCCCAATCCAATGACCAAAGAGTTCCCAATCTAAGCCCTTTAGTTCCCAATCCAATGACCAATGAGTTCCCAATCTAAGCCCTTTAGTTTCCAATCCAATGACCAAATAATTCCATTGAGTTTATTGCACATTTTCTTCCCTAAGAAACAAGTTCCCAATGCAATGCCAAAACAACTTAGTTTCATTAACTTTTTAGTGGAGTTTCTCTTACTAAGAAACAACGTTCCCAATGCAATTCCAGAATAACTTAGATCCATTGACTATTTTGCACATTTTTGTTCCTAACAAAAACAAGTTCCCAATCAAATGATTGTCATATCACAAGCCCCCCTTGCAAACGTAAGTATCACAAAGAAGGGGAGGAAAAAAAAATTAAAAAGAGGAAATTGGGAAGCCAGAGTAGTTGTGTTGTTGTTGCCTAATGGTCCCCACCTACCGATTGGGAATCATTGAAAAAAGCAAAAAAAAAAGGAAAAAAGAATTTAAAAAAAAAGGACCCCCACAGGTCCCCCCACTCAAACTAGTACTTCTTATTATTAATCATCCCCCCACCCGTCCCCATTTTTACCTCCTATTTTTCGCTCTTACCTAGTGTGGCATTTGCCCGTTGGCCCAATTGTCAATTCCTTACCCCCCAACAAATTTCTCTTTCCAAATGATTCTTAAAACCCAATAATATCGTAATATATATCCCTTGTGCACCACCTAAGGTCGAAAAATTACAAAAATCGAGGGCTTTCCAACAATACCAAGAGTGTGCCCCCCCCCCTCCCCCCCCCAATTTTGTCTTTTTCATAAGATTTTTAGTTTTGATTTTGTTGAACTTTTTGGGATAAAATTATTCAATAACTCTCCCCTTGTAGGTCTAAACATTATGAAACCGCCTCGGTGTACACCCCAAGTCATCGATCGGTGTGGGTGTAAACATTATGAAATCACTTTGATAAAAATTTACTTGTCATCGAGGGCTTGCCAACGATACCAAATGTGTGACGACAGGTGAGGGCATGGTTTCACTATTTTTTTATATTTTTTTGGTGATGTTGCTATGAAGTGATGATTGTCCATAAGACAGTTTAACGAAATTTGGCTATGAACAAGATATGAAAATAAAAATATTTATAAGCAGCTTTCACATTTTTGACTACATGCTAAAACCCTATACATTCATCTACCGATTTTTCAAAAACTAAAATAAATATTCGACAACTAAAAAATCGAAAAAAAAGAAGATTTTAGCCATTTTGGGAAAAAAAAAACAGAAGCCAACAGACTAAATTTAGATTACATGCTAAAAAAATCCCAATGGAGAAATCTACCAAATTTTTCAAAAAAAAAAATCTGAAAAAGAGGAATTTTTTTTTTGCCATTTTGGCGATTTTGAAAAAGAAGAAGAAGCCAACAGACTATATTTACCATAGATTAAAAATTGTTAATTAAACCACAGCAAAGAAAAGAAAACTAATTTCTTTCAGAAAATTTTAAACAATAAAATTCCACTCTTGACTTGGCACATGGGTTGAAAGTTGGAACCTTAGTTAGTAGGCAAGAAGAAGAAGAAGGAGGAGGAGAAGGAGGAGGACTTGAGGAAGACTTGAAGAAGAAGAAGAAGAGGGGGGAGGGTGTGTTGAGTGGTAATTATTTGCGTTGTGTTTTGGTTGTTTGTTGTTGTTGTTGTTGGTGTTTTTCACTTGGAGAGAGTAGTCGTCGTCGTCGTCGTTGTTGTTGTTTTCATTGGAGAGAGTATTTCTTTTATGCATCAATTTTGAACAACCTTTGGTTACTCGTGGCAAGCGATTGAATCTTTTTGTTTTGTAAAAAAGTTCTGGCAAGCATTGGAGTTGCTCCACAGAAGGAGGAGGATTAAGAGAAAAAGCAGAAGATTGATTGAATTTCCAAGCGTTCGATTCAAGCAAGGGGAGGAAGAGGAGGAGGAGCAGAAGAAGAAGAAGAAGAGAGGATTTGCTTTTGAGGAGAGGAGGAGGAGGAGGAGAGAGGATTTGTTTTTGAGGAGAAGAGGAGGAGACCTGCTTGTTGCTGGTAAAGGAGGGAAGAAGCAAGAGGAGGAGAAGAAGAAGAAGAAGAAGAAGAGAAGAATATAACCTGGTGGAATTTGATTGTCTTGGAGCTCTGCTTTACATATAAGGAAGCGAAATTTGTTAGGGACGCGTGCACTGTCGGAGAGGACAACAACCGGACGTGCAGAGGCATTGCATTGGAAACAAGAAGGTCATAGACAAATTTTCAAGAGCGGCTGCCTGGTGGCTGGTGTATCGTCTAGGATACACTATCAAGGTATAGTAATATCGGTTCCTTGTTTTCCTGGAATTGCCAAACTGCAAGAATGTGAGAAGAGAGATGATATCTGAACAGCAATAGATCCTCCTCTTCGGCATTGAACTCTTCCAGCGAAGAAGAACTTTTTTCTGTTTTTTCTGCATAATTCGACTGTTGCATTGTGTTAGCCGGAGTGATGAGAACTCGAGATGTAAATTTCTGTACATACTAACTGCGATGCATCTGGAACCGTCAGATTTGTTGCGTGTAGACAACAAATGGTGTGAGAGCATGGCTGCAGGAGATAGATCACCATGTGTTTCCTTGAAAATCTTGTGATGTCAAATGCCGCATTGTGCAATTTCCCCCGCGGTTACGCATCTATTTGATTCTTGCTCCTTCAGATGCTGCTGCAGCGTCGCCTAGGAAGAGCATGAAGGATGCTGCTGCAATCTGGAATTAAGTCATGTAGTCTGATCTTCAACAATCTGTGTGCTCATTGCAGAGATCTGAGGCTTCAAAGACGCCTGCAACTTAGTGTTACCGGAAGGAGGTTTGTTGCTGTCGACTGTGTAAGGTGGAAGTAGATTTCTTCGGCGCGTGTCAGATCGATCAATCGGTATAACACACGAGAGCTTCTCGTTGCGGAAACCGCTTTGCTTTGTGGACTTGCACACAGTTGGAGATATCAGAGCAGCAGATACCAGATTGCAGATTCTGGCGCCGCAGACACAAGAAGTCTTCTCGCTGGCGATCAAGACGGTGCAGCCACAGCAAGCTTCTAGCCCTCCTGCCAAGGCTAGAAGAATTCAAACCATGGTAAGAAGAGCTGCATGCCGCTTCTTTCCCGCCTGTAACAGACATGCTCAGATTCTCGCAAAACTGCTATCTAGAAGCAAAGCTCTTGAGGTTCATGGTAACGACGAGGAGCTGCACGACAGTGAGAATGCCGCACGAAAGAAAACATTTGAGAAGTGTCACTAGGACCGTGAAGCGCCACGCCTTTCTGGCCTAAGCGAAGCTGCTGCTGCTGCTGCTGTTGTCTAGAGTACAAGAAATGTTTAGAGGGCTTGCGTAAGTGCGGCCGGTGCATTTGTTTCCTCATCCTTTCTCATTAGGAGCTCTAGAATCAGATGCTGCGAGTTGACAATCGTGTTTGCAATTGACAGGGAGGTCCTATAAGGATCGAAGGAGACGACGGCCAAAATCATCCAGAGGGAGAGGAGCCGCGATGGCTGAAGCCATTGCTGGCGACGACGTTCTTTTCCTCGTGTCGGATTCACGGAGTCTCGCACAAATGCGAATGCAATCTCTTCTGTTTGGAATGCACTGGCTCCGGCGGCATTTGCTCCCTTTGCCTGCCGCAACACAAGGACCACCATGTTGTGCAGGTGTGGGAACACTGAAATCTCTCTCTCTCTCTCTCTCTCTCTCTCTCTCTCTCTCTCCGGCCCCGCCCGAGACCTCAGGTCTGCGTGAGAAGGCAGTCCTGTTAACGGATCTCTCAATGTGCTTTCTGACCAAAAACTGCGTGTGTCTGTGGCGGCGTGCTGCAGATTCGACGTTCGTCGTACCACGATGTGATCCGAGTCTCGGAGATTCAGAAGGTGCTGGATATCACAGGCGTGCAGACTTACATCATCAACAGCGCGCGCGTGGTGTTTCTGAATGAACGGCCGCAACCCAGGCCGGCCAAAGGAGTTACCAATACCTGCGAGTCTTGTGAGCGCAGCCTGTTGGACACCTTCCGCTTCTGTTCCCTTGGTTGTAAGGTACGTACTACTACTGCAACAACAACCCATTGTCAGATTCACGTTGATCATTCCAGGAATTCATTCAGTACTCTCTCTCTTCTGTTGCTCTGGATCAGATCTTCAGAATCTTGACATTGACTGTCGTCCCTTTGTGCAGCTTGATGGAATAAAGAGGCATGGAGATTTGTCTTTTGTTTTGCAACCAAGACCTCAAGGTAGTAGTCATGCTCTTGGAGCTTCAGAGTCCGAGGATTCCTCTTCTTACAAGAAGCCAGTGCGCTCAAAGAAGGTTTCACAGCTACGAGCAGACTCTTCGCCAACACATCCCATCACGGGGTCAAACGCTCACCACAATGCTGCTGCTGCTTCTTCTCTGTACCGAGAACCCATTGACGAGATCCAGGCATATAACTTGGGGCAATCTTCAGAACTGACATCGGAGAGACCCCCCATGTCAAGCACCAGTAACTTCTCCCCAGTTTCTTATCATCATCTTCTCCAAGACAACATGTCACCAAGGACACCACCACCCATCGCCTCCCATCGATCAGGCTGCAAGAGACGAAAGGGAATTCCTCACAGGGCTCCTCTCGAAGGTTGAGAACCAGGAAGAAGAAGAAGAAGATGTCTTACCCACAAGGGTGGATCCTATTTGTCTCCTCTTCACTGCCTTCCCTATTGGAATGTGGGATTGTAACATTTCTGATGGCCCCAACCTGAGGGTCAAACATGTATATGCTTCACCCTCGAATTCAAGTCTGTCTCCTGAGGTCAATGATACAGAGAGGAGCTTGTTGAACGTTTCTCAAGACTTTGGAGCATCAGAGCTGGGGTATAACTGGCTTGGTTTGTACCAATAGCACCTGAAGGGAATTACTAGAACTCAACCATGCAGCAGCTGTAACAGTTGCTGCTGATGGAAATGGGTATATGTCAAAGCAACTTCGTTGTGCAGCTCTTGTCAATTAAAGAGGATGGATTCTCTCTGCTTCTACATATCAAGACAACAGCTAGTTTATGGAGATGTACAAGGAAAATGGAGGGGACAGTGAGGGGCAGTGTGAGTTCCTCAACTGTAACATAGTTGAAGCAGGGGATGGCAAATGGGACATCCAAAGAAAATGCTTGTACAGTTGAAGCATATTGCATCTGTCATGCAATAAGCCAGAAAAAAAAATCCTGGCAGGTGGAGCAAGGTTAGTCTTTTAGGATGTGCATAAAGGTCATGTTGATGGTTGTAACCTGATTAGCAGGAGCTCTTCTGTACCATGTCTTCTTAGTGATGATGTTTACAATCTTTGCTTCCAGAAAACTATTTAGAATTCTGGTGGGACACACACACACACAAATGTATGAAGGAAGAAATGTCATGAATTCGACGAGGTGAAGATTTTAAAAAAGTCTCTAACCCTTCTTCTTCTTTGTTCCTGTGATTCAATCCAGATGATGATCTTGGCTTGTAATTGACTCCAGATTGTTTCAAACTTCCAGAACATGTTGCTTTCCATTTCTTTCCATGCTTTTTCTTCTGCAAGCAAGCATACATTGTGAAGACATGTTTTGTGGAGTTTGGACTACTTTTTTTAACTTGGTATCTGTACTTCTTATGGATACTATATAAGTATTCAACTATTGAATGTTGGAGTAATGGGAGTAGTGCTGTGTTTATTGCAAGTAACTAAGGACATGGAACCCAGATTCATTTTTCTTCTCACCTTGGTACTGCAGGTTTGTTGGCAATGATCCAAGTTCTGCCCCTGCTTTTTATTGAATTGCCTATGATTGCAGATTATGTTTTGTGTTCGAGTTCTCAATTCCCTTGGGCTTGTCTAAGTGCAGATTATGTTTGGTGTCCGACTTCTCACTTCCCCTGGGCTTGTCTGGCTGCAGATAATCTTTGTACTGGATTGGAGGGGAGTGGTGGGGACAGGTGAAGCCAAAAGTGGGTGGAGGAATCTTGTTCAGCTAGTAGGCAAGGGATCGAGCGCATGCCCTTGTCTTTAGGGTGGACTTCAGCATCTCTATGGTGGGTCCCTGCCTCTCTTGCCAATTTTTTATTTTGACTTCTGATGTCTTCTCTCTGATACCTATTGCCCTACTTTGCTTTCCTTTTCATGCATGATGAATGAGTGGTGGTGAAAAAGAACTGTAAGCACTGAGCACCAGCTGCATAGGACAGATAGATAGTAGGTAGTACCGAAATAAGCAGTGCCAATACACAACTACATCAAAAGACCTGCAACAAAATTTTCCTCAAATATGGGATGAGGCTGCTCCTTCTCATCTTTGGAATCAGTTAGGCGGGGGAGGAGGAGAACTTCTTGGTTAGAGAATTATCTATGAATTTGGGAAAGGAAGAAAGATCCTTGCTTAAGTTCTTAGTACTTCTTACCATTGTCATCAAAATTCATCATCATCATCAGTCACCATTGGAGAAATCCCCAAAAGTGACAAGCAGTTGTAAATAGGTGGCAGTACCTACTACCAACCTAGTAACTCCTCCTGCATTCTAGAGTTTGCCCCTTTTTTCTTCTAGCTTTCTTGTACTTTCTATATTACAAATTGTGCTGGTTTTCTTCCTCTTCACAATTGTGATACCTAATGATTTTGTTTTCGGTTGTTGGTGAGCAGGCAACAAGGAGGAGGAGAGCACCATAAGTGGGGAGGGTAAAGCATGATTGTGTGTGTGTGTGCGGTTGGTCAGGGAAGTAGTTGTGAGGACAAGCAGCATCCATGGAACATACCAAAGAAGAAGCCAAACCTTGAAGAAGAAGAGTTGGTATCCGTTTCTTCTACTGGTATCGCATCTCTTCCTTTACCATAGAACCTGTTACCCTATGAACTGCATTTTCCTTGTATACTACTACCGTAGTTGAATAGCAAGTTTGTCGGGTCTCCATTGATTAATTATTTAATTTTGAAGATCCCATTTTGAAAGAAACAGATTATTCCAAAATATAACTTCATTTTCCTTTCACAACAAAAATCTTCTTAGAAAATTTTAGCATGTCTAAAAATAATATATGCTTTTGTCAAACCTGCTAATTCATCAACTACCGTACTGTGGAACAGGCCTGGACCCCTGGTGCCTGGAAATGGAGTAAGCCTGTTGGGGCGTGTGCAAGAGGTTTTTTTAAATAATTGGGCAACATGTCTTCCAGGGGGGCTCTGTTCCAGAGCGTAACGGGTATCTCCAACAGGTGTGTTCCAAATTGTAACCAATGGACAGGAAAAACACTTGATTCAGTAAAGAAATCTGTGAAGTCATTCCGCTTCTGGACAGATAAAAAGGCAAGATAAGGGAATGAAAAAAATTCAGCCCCTGTTACTAATGTCATGGCCTATGGGGATCAAACTGGCCGAACTCACCCCCTAACCATCAGACTTTACCAATAACTTTTTATTGTATTTTGAACCATAGTTAACCAGGGCCATGGTTAGCTAGCTATGTTCTAACTATTGACAACATGTATCTATGTAGCTAGTAGACCCACTGAGTGCCTTACTTGAGTATTCCTACCTACATAGTAAACCACTTACATTTCCTACCTACTTGTCTATGATACTACTGACCCACTTTGGGACAACTGACCGACCACTATGCGACATGTTGAATCAAAGCACTTTTGCTTTGAGTGTTGAAAGTTGATGGGCCTTTGTTTTCTTCCTTCTCTTGGGATGGAAGAAAGAAATGAGATGAACCTAATTAGGTAGATAGGTAAGTACTTTCGTACTTATCTTTATATGTTGTGGAGGATACTTCACCCCAAAAAAAAAAAAAAAATGACTCCAAAAGTCAAGATATGGGTTTGTGGCCTTGGATCCATGGTTGGTTTTCGGTTGGCTTTTCACCCCGGTGCAAGTGTGAGTGATATCTCACCACGGGCCACATGTTGGTTGTTGTTGTTGGTGTATAAATGTATGGTTGTAAAAGCTTTGCGATGACATCATTTCAGTTTTTCTTGCTTTCCTTTCAGCTTGTTGTTTCTTTCCCTCACCAATGATATGACACCACCACCACCACCACCACCCCCCCTTTCCCGTGCACGCCCCATGACCCCAGTCCTTCACCCCCAAAACCCTTGTCTTTCACCCTCTTTTTCCAAAAACAAATTTGCTGTTTTCACTGCAAATGAAACTACCACCATGTTTTCATCATTGGGACCACAAAGGCAAGTGCGTACGATGGCACTCTTTGACAACCGTTGATGTATATGAAAAGCACCTCTTTGAACCCCCTTGAAAAATGATGAAAACCTACCTACCTATCTACATGAATTAAATAAAATTATAAAAATTTCCTTTTTTCCTTTTTTTTAAATTTTCTTTTTCTCTTTTATTTATGGAGGCATACGGAAAAGCTAGGTAGCTAGGCCCACACACCTCCCCACCCACCGTTTAGCAAGGTCTGGGCAAAAAAGGGCCGGCTTTGGAATAGGGGTGTGGTCCGTATGGTATCTAATCACTTGCCCAATCCTACAAACTAGTGTGGGGGTGTCCGAGAGCTACAATGCGGAATAAGACCATCAACAATGACACTTTGAAGGTAAAATGTTATGTTAGTTTGGGTCACACCCGAGGCCCGAATGGAACTCACAAGAATGAAGAATGCGAGGGTCATATATGTGCCCCCATCACCTTCATCGTGCAACAAAACCATTTATCTAGGGTATGTGATTACTCTAGTATATATATATATATATATATATATACACTCATGGGTGTATCAGGGTAAATGACTTTGATGCATATTAGAGTGAAACAAAAATTAGACAATTTTTGTTTAAAATTGCAAAACAAAACATGGGTAAACTAGTGTTTTCTTTTTGGCAATTTTTTGCACTACGGCCACAAAGAAATAAGAATAACAATTATAATAATATGTTGTGAAGTGTATAAACAGTTTTTTGTCGGTTTAGAAAAAAATTGTGCAGAAATTATCATGTTTTGAGGACAAGAAGTTAGAAGTGGCCAGATTCTTCACTTAATGAGTTTGTAGTGGGTTTTTACACTCTATAGGAGTATCTGTAAATACATTAAACAAAAAAGAGCACGGCATTGCCAGTGGGAACGATCTTTCCCTCTTGAGGAGTAGGCATAAGAACCCTCCTTCTCGTATTCAAAGAGTGTTGTTACATAGTAAGTAGGAACATTGATTAGAAAGGATGTCAATTGTGTTTTGGAGTGTGCAAAAGTATTGTGGACTTAACTATGGTCAATGTAAGGGCCATTTTAGACAAGGGTTCAAGAGCAAGGTCCAATGAAATCGAGCATTCTTATTGGTCAAAACTTTTCAATTGGTCCCAAGGCCTTTAGATAAGGGTCCAGGACCAAGACAAATCAAATTGTGATTTAGCTTAAATGGCATCATTCTGGAAGGAAAACCAATTGGTCCGGACCAAAAAAACATGCTTAAAGGAGAAAAAACCTTAAAGGAGAGCTCATGGTTTGGAGAACCAAAGTGTAAGCTACCGGTTCAAGGGTGCTAATTTCTTCGTTTTTTGTCCTTTTTAATTATTTTCTTTTATCCTTGTTGTTCAAATTCTATGAGAATGGGAGACAAATATATTGATTGAGGACATTGTTGACAGCACACTAGCAATGTGCTTCCCCATTTTTTTATCAATTCTAGAGTTAACATGGTTGGTTTTGGGATTCTCACAAGGTGATTGATAGAAAGAGAACATTTTTAGTCTTTCCAAGTGCACAAAATGGAAGTGAAAATAAAAGCAAAGGAAACCCATGGAAAATAAAAAGAAAAGAGAAAAAACCAAAATTAACCTAATCCTCTCACATGTCAATCACACATTTCTAATATTGAACCCTCAAATTGGACCCCAAGCCTTTAGACACATTCATTGTACCTTTTTTTGAAATGTTTTTTTAATGTGAAGAAGGGTCCAATTCAAAGTTCAATTTGCTTCAAATTGGTCCTTGAACCCTTGTTTAAAGTGGCCTTAAACATGACATCAACACATTGTCACTCTTGTTATTAATAAACACATCACAAATCTAAAAAATTGACAAAGGAAAAAAAAGGGGGGGAGTAATTTACAAGACATGAAACTAACACAAATTAGATGTCAAAATCTTTATTTCCCAACAACTGACCACTTGTTTTAGGTCAACCGTGGTGATTGGGGGGTGCATCTTGAAAGGTTGGAAGTTGAGAGAAATAGCTAGACCTACCACTCGACTGATGGAAGATGTTTGCATCCTTTCTAATTTAATTTTAAAAAATTTATAGAGAAAAATAACCAAGACAAAAAAGAGGAAGGCCTTCTAGCCCTTTGAAATTCCACATGGCATTGGCACAACCATGTAAGAACACATCAACTTGTTTCTAAACATCCAAACACTTCAATTGTTAAAGGGAGGAAATGATCAGTGGGATGTCGGTCATTATAGCTCCTTCCTTTGGCTTGAACTATTTCGGAGGTAGCAAATCCTTAGGTTGCCCAGGATCAACAACCTAAATTTATTTGTGTTGGATCAGCAATGACACAACAACTAAAGTGCGAATTCCATCTTTGGTGAACACAATGTCAACTTGTTGACAAAAGGAATGGAACATGGTTGAGGGAAGCTTGTTTAGTTGTTCTATTCCACATGGAAGTTGGCATCTCATGTAATGACAACAAAAATGTCATGAACTACATCTTGGATGCATGTGCTCTCATTGCCATGGGCGCAACGTAAAAGGTGGACACTTGTAGCATCGATGGGATGTGTGCACATGCATTAAAAAATACCTACAATTGAAAAATGTGGTAATCCAAGTTGCCTTCGGAGTGCCATGGAAAAGGATGGGGAAAATAATCGAAAGGTTAAAAAAGATGGTCGAATGTAAGCCAAGTGCCCGCCCTAAGGCCAGACCATGATAAGATTCAAGCATGATGGGCTTTAGATATCCTATCGAAAAGCATGATGAAAAGGGTATGATGGTGCAAATGTTCTGAAATTGAATCTTGAAATCGAACCATTTGTTACCCAATGAGTTGTTCAAAAGGAGGAAAACACGCACATGTTGGGGGTAATAAAAAATCCCAAACCACCTTGAAATGTTGTTAAAAAGGGAAGGTGTTGTTGACTCATGCTAAGGTTTCAAAAAAGAAGGGATGTTGATCGACCATAAACCTAATAGTTATGATAAAAACTACAAAGGCCAAGTTCCCTAAATAGGTTGTTGGGGCGATGGTGATTGTCAGTATGAACCCAATGCCATCAAAAGCTATTAAGGGATTCATTTGTTTACAAGTTAAACGTGTTTTTTAACTATCAAAGGATCCTAAACACAAAAGACACCCAAACACTCGAAGGAGGGAGGAATCAAATGAAACAAGGGATTCTATAAAGGTGGAAGATGGAGGTGTGGATCATAATACATAAGATGGCCATTGCACGAAACAATGAATTAAAAAATTCCAAAAGCTACCTGAACATCATCCATTCTAAAGAGAAAATCAAAATGCCGAACATCCTTTAATAAAACATCTTTGATGAAATATGATGTGAAGGATGAAGTACCAAATGGAACCCCCAAGACCCTAATATTAATTCATTCTAATATAGAATTAATTCATTCTAATAGAGTGTTAAATGTGGATGGGGTGTCAAAGTTAAAGGATAGACCAAATGGGGATCATGCTTCACATTTTTAAGGTTAAATAAAAAAGATTTATGGAGTTCAATTTGGAAATGCTCATATGTAAATGATACAATTAAAGGGGGGCCTATGATGTGAATGTCAACTACAATAGATGGAAAGAAACAAGTTTGAGGAAATGGCAAACTATAAAACATATAGCTTTAAAATGAGTTAAAGCAAATAGTGCCCCTCCCAAGATATCACATTGACAAATTCCCATGGCAAATGGGATGACCATGACCTTGGCTTCATGATTATGATGACTATAAAACAAAGGAGATTCAAATGCATAAAATGCACCAACAAAAAGGATGAATTGTATGATGTCCCCACCTATTGCACGAAGTTTTTGAAATATGACTCCTCTTAACATTGAATTGAAGGCATTCGCCATGTCTAGCAAAATGACCACCCAATCAAGGTGTAGTTCCAAAATGCACCTAATACCATGGATTATAGCTTCACATCTGGTTTTGGTTACAATTCCAAATTGGTGTGGGGGAAAATGTGTTATAAAAGCATCATGAAAATTGAAGGCATAAAGTGGGGCTTGTGGGTCAATATAATGTTTCCCCCGCAATAATGGGATGAACTCCACCTAAAGGCTTGGTCATGGCAAAAAAATGAACCACTCCAAGGATATGTGCAATTCGACATGGGATGTGACCTTGTATGATATGGGAACAAAGTTGAAACAATTGTGAGAATCCACTCACAAAATCTTTTGGGCGGAAACAATCTAGAAAATGTTCAAAAACCATCTCAAAAGGGCTACTTATAGATAAATGTGGCATGTGTTAGAATGTCAACTTGAAAAAATCAGATGAAAACTCAAGGTTTTGGTTTCATTTGTAGTCTTTTAGGAAAAGTGGGAGGAAGCCATATAATTGAATATGTAAAGCATAAAAAGTCAAGGTGGTGTCAGAAAATGTGGGTCTAAAAAGTAATGGTGCAAGAACAGAAATTGTTCAAAAGTATTCCCCTGCACGTCCAAGGACTAAATTGTGGAGAAGATGTTTATGAATTGGAGGATCATGTTGGGGAAGAGGCATTGAATTCAAACTTGTTATTAGAGCTTGGGTTTGTAAAAAGAATTACTCGTGTACGTTTCTTTTTTTTTCATGACAATGAACTAAATATTGGGCCTCACATTGATCAAAGGACATAAACTTTTCTTTTCTCTATAGATTAAAACTTAATAACTTTAAAGCCTAATGCAATGTAGATATACATACAAGGTGAAATGTCCACCTCATTATAACATCTCATGATGTGAATAAAATAGAAGCCCATCTTAGCAAAGGCATCATTTATGGATGAAAAAAGAAAGGCCTACTTAAGTAAAATATCTTGATTTTCATTTTCGACCCTTGCTTGTAATCATGTCATCCCATAGTTAGTTATATGCATTTGTAGATATGCCCACCAAAAACTA
>OY987290.1:10689344-10806484 GCA_963920785.1 Sphagnum contortum | reverse complement strand
AGTGAATACTAACCAATGTATCCAAACTCATTCAATTTTCAAATAGGGTGGTTTTTGCAGGTATGATAATAATTGGTTTCAAATCTAGCTTTCACAACCTGTTTATTACATTTTTCACATATTAAGATTTAATTTAATAAATTAATCAAGTATTTAAAATTTTACAATTCCATAGTTTCATCCCTTTCAAAAGTTCTTTCAAAAAATTTTAATGAGATGTTTTTTAAATTAACATCATTTTCAATAAAATATACTAAACTAAAAGGGGATTCATAACCTATCCTAAGATCATTAGGCCAATTTTTTATGACAAAGGTCAATTTGTTCAAATTTTCTAATTGTAACAACATATCTTAATACTAGTAAAGATTATAGTTGAAGAAAAGATTTTTTCTATTTCAATTTGGTATCCAATTATCTTTAAAAGATTTGTCTAACACATAAGCCAATTATAGGAAACATGTTCTCATTTTTTCCAAGCATTATAATGGACCCTAATGTCTTTACATCCACTTGATAATGCTTGAAAATCAAAAGTTTTTTGTTGATCAATTCCTTTATTGGCTCATTTGTGCTAGTTATCATTTTAAACACATCTAAGTTATTGTCCTTTTCAACCTTTTAATAAGCAACATCCTTTTTTAGGTTTAACCAAAGGATGTAAATGATAATAACATTTAAGAAACATAAGAAACAATTTTTTTCTATCATATTTTTCAACAATTGCCTTCCCTTGTTCATGACCAATAAATGAAAACACAAGACAAAGGGTCTTAAACGCAAGGACCAACATTAAAGAAAACATATTCTGGGCCTTTCTTTCTTCATATTTTCTTAAGAAAGAAACAAAAAATCCAAACCTAAACAACTTCCTTTTTATGTTGGAAGCCAAACATGATCATTCATAAATAACATTTGCATATTTATCCATTAAAACCTCAAAGGTTGAAGAATCAATTTCATCCTTGAATTTTAAACTCATGGATATGGCAAAGTTTAATGCATCATTAACAACCAATGACCCTTAGACTAATTTAGAATACAAGCAAACACAACAACGCCAAAATAATGAACAATAATTTGACATATATGCCATGTCATGGAGGTGGTACCCTTGCACTCATTTTCACCTATTGTAACATAATATATTTTATTTTTTAAATTATAAAGTTTCCTAGAAAAGGATAATTTTACTAACAAATTTATAAAAGGAAAAGAAAATGTTAGAATATTCATGGTAGGAATTGAAAAAGAATGTAAACAAAAAAAAATTCAAAAGAAATAAAAAGTTACCTTGTCTTCACTAAAGTATTCAATTTCATTGGGGGAAAACCTTAATTAACACATGAATTTTCCCATTCTTGCTTACCCTTTCCTAATTGTTTTTGGCCAAGTTATGCACTTTCACAAATCTCTTCAAGTAGCTTTGATTCACTCATATTGTAAGCTTTTGCAGACTTTTTCTTCTATTGTAACATATTAACACACTTTTAAAAATGCATGACCAAAACAAGTACCTTGAAAACTTCTTCCAAACCCAACACATCACAACTTACAATTAATTTTAGGGCTATAGTCATAATGTTTAGATTAGATCCCTCATCCTTGACATAAGCATTAATTTTCCTCTTCAATGCATAACCATTGAATAATTTTATCAAAAATTTCACCAAGGTTTATCCACTAGTATTTGTTGCCTCAAAAAGGTCAAGGGTAATGTGATTTGCCTACCATCAATTCTTAAAAAATTGATCACCAATGCAAAAATATCATGTCCACCTTTTAACATCCATAAATCAAAGCTTATAGTTGTAGATTAACGTTACAAAATGGCATTTTGTTAAAGTCGATAAAACATACAATTATTTAGTTTTGCCATTAATCCAAATAAAAATTCATGAGAAATTTATTTTTTGGAGGAAAAAATTAATCTTGGACACAAATGCATGTTAAATCATTTCAACTAAATATTTTTCACAATCTATAAAAGAAGATGGGTTTTAACAATTAAAAGGCCCAAATCTTCCAAAAATTACTTTTACTACAAATCATCTTTCTTGAAAGTTTCCTTTATAGCAAAAAATTGGATATGGAACTAGAAGACATATTGGTCTCTTTTTTGAAACTTGTTTTTCATCTTCTCTCAAAGGACTATTCATTTCTTCTTCAATTGTTTTAAAAATATTACAATGATTTGAATTTACATGTTTTCTTAATGCAATTATACCATTAATTGTGTTATATGTGATTAATCTTCTTCTAACTTGAATATTTGCATTTAAATTCAAAGCTAGACTATTATAACAAAGAATACAACACATGATTTAAGAGTTATTATGTCCACTTCTTTGTTATCATTAACATAATAAAATGCCCAACAAAATGCATTTCTACTATTTGGTTTTGAAAATAATCTTTGTGCATGTAATTTCGTCAAATTTTCTTTCATTTTCTTTCATTATTTTCTAGATTTTTATTTCCTTGCGTTCAAACACATCTTGTTCTTTAGGTTCTTAGAAAGGTTCATCTTCCATCCTTAGTTCATTCATAAATACATCATATGTATTTTCATTTTCACAAGATTGTTTCATGTGTTAGTTTGAAATTAAAAATTATTACCTTGATGAATAATGAAAAAAACTAAACAATCATATGATCTATCTAAATTAACATTTACAAGCATTTACAAGATGAAATCTATTTTTTAATATTTGCAAAATAAGATGAAATATATTTTCTAAATTATTACCAAAAAAATGTAACAGAGTTTTGTAATGAAATGTATAAAAAAATCATAGGAAAATGCAAGTAAGGAAAAGCTTGCAAAAAAAGGCAATAAAATTAGAAACTCACTCCAAGGTCTATTAATAGTTTGGTGCTCAAAATTCCAACACAACTATAGGAAAGGTAACATCATGAACATGGGAAAAACATAATCACCAACATGGGAGGGAAGCAACACCAAAGCGAGCAACCAACAACACCAACAAGGGAAAATAACAATGCCAATGTGAGAAAAACACAACCAACATAGAAAAGCAATGCAAAATAAAACAATGTGAAGAGAACAATGCAAAAAAAAGGAACCTTAAAATGGAATATGACTTTGAAAGCCAAATCGAAGTTCTTTAAAAACCTATTTGATTCTTCAAACAACATTTATAATACAAGAATTGATTTTCCTACTTGGTTTTCATTCATGTGAGAAGGTCAGTTCTCATTCTGGTTTTCACATGTAATGGTGTCAACTGGTTTTCATTGTGAGAATTGGGCTAAAACCAACCAAGTGATGATTTGAAAACTACTCCAAACTAGTGATAACCTTTGCTTCATATTTTACAATGTGTAAAACCCATGGGTGGGAAACATTCCAAAAATGTGGAACTAGACCTAGATGTTATCATTTTGTCCTAAGCTTTTTATTTTGGGAATGCCCCCACCCAAGGGTTTTATCCTACCTAGAATGAGATGCAAGGTTTTATTTAGGTGTTCACTATTTGGACACATGATTTCTAACTTTTTCCCACTCTATGGAAAAAAACTCATGGACAATAAATCCTTCCCTCATTGTGTTTGAACTGAAATAGAAACATCCCATATTAACTATATGGACTAAATTTCACTTTGGGCTTAATGTTCAAATTATGTATGATGGGAAAGAAAACCATCCTACATATAACTTTACATGAATGTTGTATAGAAGCTTTTATTTGAGAGTGGTGTATCAAATTACTCTGTGAGAGTATGTATATGCCACATGAAATTACCGAAGTGATGAGAGGTAGTTGCATGTTGAAATAATTTTCAAGATTTTCTTAAACCAATAACATTCCCAATTAGATTTTACATCACAACACATGCCTTTTCTTTCTTGCAAGAGTTTGACCAACTTTGGCTTTTAGGAGTTCAAACATCATGTCAATGTATACATAATGTTTGAGATTTATAAGATTTCAAGTGGTAAGGGATGCAATAGGAGTTGGGTTCATGTAGACATTCTTTATATTACTTTTGCTTTCCATAAGAAGTGGGGCACATATTTTACTCCCCATGATTTTTTTTAATAACTCAAATTTGTGTCAATTGATTGATGCTCATTCCACTCTTTTGTGGCACAAGACTCTTGTACGTTGTGTTGACTATTTTGTTCCATTGAGGGTTTTTTAGCTTTTAAACAAGCTAGGAATTTTATAGTTTTAGGTAAAAACTCCAAGACAAAAAAAATTCAAATCTTTTTTGTTCTTGTTTTATTATTTTTTCAATTTTTTTTTTGTGTGTTACACAATGACATCAATGTTTTTTCATATCTTTTTATTTTTCAAAAAAAATTACGTAGTTGAAATGGCAATCATCCATAAGACGATTTGCAATATTTGACTATCAAAAATGTGAATGTAAAAAAAAGAACATCCATCTATATTTTGAATGTTTATTAGAACCAATATTTTTTTTGGGGATGAATTTTCACCAAATGGCGGCTTTTTACTCAAAAAGGGTAAAAGATTCAAAGTGTTCTTATGTTTTAGTTGCCAAAACTTGACCACAAATAACTTAAAATTTTCTAAATCATGAAATTCTATGTTACATTCTAGTAGGAAGCCAAAATTATAAAGATGTTTCACATTTTTTATTCGATTTTCTTTATAGCCAAATTTAGATAAATCATCTTATGCATGATAGCACCTTCAACTACATCAAAATTTTCAAACCATAAACATTTGTTTGCAATTTAATATAAAATCTAGCAATTTTTTAAAAGCATAAAAAAAAATTGATAAAAAATGTGGATTTATAAAAAATTCAAAACAACATTCATTTTTCACCATTTTGCAAAACAAAATCACCATTTGGTGAAATTTCATCAAAAAGAAAAGAAAAACAAAATGCCATCCATGAGTATTAAAGTTTCAAAAAAATTGTTAAGTGATTTGGCTACAAATGTTTTGTTGGTTGGATTCAAAACTCTATAATGTCTATTTGAAAACTTGTGATTAGTAGAGGCCTTGTTCACATGTTCAAATTGTTTTAATTGAATTATAATTTCAAAAATTTCAACTAAGTACATAAAAAAAACAAAACCCAATAATGCCAATCAATATATTGTTTCTCAAGTGCAATATTAATAATTAAGTGGTAATTATGCAATGAATTAACATATTTTTATTTCAAATTAGAAGAAAATAACTAAATTTTATAAAGGTGTTAATTCTATAGAAATTTGTGTTAAAACCAATGGTTTTAATTTTCAAGAAAATACATTGGATAATTCCAAGAAATACCAAAATCTGTAAAAAAAAAAAAAAAAACATGTAAATGTAATTTAAGTCTAAATATTTGTAAGTCTACGTTTTGAAACCCCACACATAAAGTCAGATACGTATTTTTTTTCAATACCCAAATTATACATACGAGTAACTTGGACTTGACCGATTCTGTTTTCAGAATCGACATCGGCCAAACGACGACTCTCTGTCAACAGAATCGGTCTAGTGTCAATTCTGCCCTGTAATAATGACCTAAATTTCTGCAGAATCTGCACCTTCTGAAGGAGAGGGTGATTAGGGTTTGGAGCCGCCATCGCCATTTCCTCTTACGTTTTGTGAAAACTTTCAGTGCGCTTGCGCATTTTTGTGTCAGCCCGCTCGCCCGCTTGCTCGCTCGTTTACGGCGCCGGAGAATCATATCGACACAATGGTAAGTCCTTCTCCCGTGCCATCATCTTCGCGTCTGAATTTATTTTATTGTTTTCCTGGTTTCTTGTTTCGGGAAATGCAGGTTTATTAAGTTTTGAGGACTCCATTTGCGACATGGTGGGTTTCATTGTTTCCTCTTATCTGGTTTATTTTTTTTATCGAGGTTTTTTCTTTGCTGATCGCTTTTCTAAGTAGCCTTTTTTTCCTCGTTCACTTCTTCATATTTTTCGCTTGCTGTGCCTGTTTTTATTATTATAGTTTTTCAGGGTTCATGTTTTTCTTTGCTCCAGCATCGCTTTTGTAATGGCGTTTATTAAAGAGGGGTTTCATTGTTTGCTTGAATAAACGGTGATTGCTGTCATGGAATTCTAATTAGGTTTTTTTTTTGGTGATGACGATTGCAGTCGCTAATTGCAAACGAGGATTTCCAGCATATTCTGCGGGTGCTCAATACCAATGTTGATGGAAGACAGAAAATCATGTTTGCCCTGACCTCCATCAAGGGAGTGGGCCGACGGTTTGCAAACCTTGTCTGCAAGAAGGCGGACGTGGACATGAGCAAACGGTATGTTCTCTCTGGGTTCGAATCTTCATTTCTTTTTTCAGTTTCTGTATCTTACTCTCCATGTCAAGTAATCTTACTGTGAACCTTTTGAATCAGTTGTTAGGTTATGTAGCTTATTTCACCAGTTATCAATATATGTTTGTCATCTTGCAACATCTGCCAAAATAGTGAAAGGTGCCAGTCTTGCTGTTTTTTTTATTGATCAGGCATTTACGCATAGAGACTTAAGGATTTTAGGGTTCTCGTAGAGTGTGGGTAACCACATTATTAAAAATTCAGTTGTTGTGAATGTGGCTACTTTTGCAACCACGAGATTCTGAAAGCCTAGGGGTGGGATACTCTCCAAATGATTTTCATCTGAAGACAGCTTCTCATGAATCCTTGTTGTGTTTGTTTGTTCTTTCCTTATTCACCTGAACTTTTGTATATTGACAGTGCTGGAGAGTTGAGCGCTGCAGAGCTTGAGAATCTCATGGTGATTGTGGGAAACCCACGCCAGTTCAAAATTCCAGATTGGTTCTTGAACAGGAAGAAGGATCACAAGGATGGGAGGTATTCACAGGTTGTTTCCAATGCCTTGGACATGAAGCTCAGGGATGATCTGGAACGCCTAAAGAAGATCAGGTATGCTGCATGAATCCTGTCCTAGTGAGTGCCCTGCTGCATTTTTTGACAACCTTCTTGTGCAATGTGATTAGTTCCTTGAAGAATGTCACAGCTGTCTGAGACAAGTGTGAATGGGAATGGGGTTGCAGAAACCATCGTGGTCTTCGCCATTACTGGGGCTTGCGTGTGCGTGGGCAACACACCAAGACCACAGGACGGCGTGGGAGAACTGTTGGTGTGTCCAAGAAGCGATAATGGGTATACTGTTTTTTTGGATGGCAGTTGGGAGTCTTTGTTCCCTTCTTGTCCGATATATCAGCTGATTGGACCGACTGGAGGATTATCAGGATTGACATGGTTAATACTGTTTTTACAACTTAAGAAACCAGGGTTTCAGATTTTGACTTGTTGTGCTTGGATTGGATTCATCCTTCTGTAGGTACTGCGTAGCTCTACATTCCTGGTTCTAACTATGAGAGTTCTTTGCATGTGTAAGCTCTCAGAAGCAGAAAGAAAAGATTCTCCTAATTATTGCTTCCCTCTGTTTGCAGAAAAAGTTCCTACTCCTCTTGACCCTTGTGGCAGATTAGATATCAAGGTTTTGTGGTGACCATTCTAACCTGCTCCATTTCCATTTTGGTAACAACTGGGTTGTATCATCAACATCAATGGTACAAAGGCAAAACGTGAATCATGAGAAAACACAAAAATCATTCTGGGCATGTTGGGTTGTTTGTCCCTCAGTGGCAAGTGATCCATAATCTTGAATAGGCAGCTGTTCTTCCACTCAGCAAAATTTCAACAGTCTTTCAGCAAGTGAGGACTAAGTAATTCATTTTCACTTTGAAACTCATTGCAAAGATACAAGATGGATGGAGGGTAATTAGGATCCAGGGATTCTGTTACATGGTTCCTGTCAATGGCACTGTTATGTGGATTCTGTTCTCTTCACTTTTTCCATGATATGAAGCCTAAGTACCTGATATTTGTAAGTTGTACAACCACCAAAAAATATACATACAGGAATGTCCTTCAAGTTTATGTACTCTGTCCTGCCTCATTCCTAGAGCTTACTAAACTAACAAAAGAAACAGTGTGCACCTAACTTGCAAGCACACTTTGTACTGCATCAAGAAGAAGAGCTTGGAATTGTGAGAAGTTCAGCTAGCTCCTGGAGCTGAAAACGGCTGGTGGGAGGGAGGGAGGTATCCAGGAGGAGCATGAAGATCTACCTATCTATCTATGTACCTGTAGAGCATTATTGGGGTAATCATCTACAATGTGCAATCAACTGTATGGAATTCTGCACAAAAGGATTAAGGAATCAATCCTTGTGGCAAGCAACGAAAGGAATTGCTGCAGGAAATTGTATTTTATGTACAACATTTTCAGATTCGTGATTTTGTGTTTTGGGATCGATGGTCTTGAGTGGGACCAAGCGGAGCAGCGGATTGAATCCGAGTTTTGGGTACCTTTGCTAGAAATTGGAGTTAGGGTTAAGCTTTGCTTGCTAGCTAGCTAGCCAGCAGCTACTGTTGCACAATCCGTCTTCTTGAAGCCGACTCGTGAGTTGCTGAGGTCGAAGTTGATGAGGAAATTCTGTTGTTGAAAGTTGCCGATGATGACGGCAACGCAAATGGAAGGCGGCTGCTGGAGTGGGCCTGAGTTCACAAATGCCAGGCAATAGAGCTCGTTTGTTCCAGGGTCAAAAGGACCGATGATCACGTTGTGGAAGTCCAGTTCCATGTCCACATTTCCTTCGAACTGCAAAATCACTGGCGGTATCCCTGACTCTTCTGATCTGCTCTTGTGATGGGAGGAAGATTTGGGAAGCAGGAAGCAAGTTTGTAAGCCGCCGGGAATTAGATCTGACCATCGTGGTGCAGCAGCAACAAGCAGCTCCAGCTTCGCTTGCTTGAGAATGGCATCTTGCAACGGGAGGTAAACTTGCTCAGGAAGGAAGGAGATGTAAGTCCCGGAATCGATGATGGTCCCGCCGCCGCCATTTGGGTTGAGCTCCATTGCAGAGAAATCGATGGGAAGTTGTTGCTTTCCGACTCTGATGCCCACCAAGTTCACGTAGTAGAAGCCTGGCGCTTTTCCTGCTGTGTTCAGCATGGAAGTGTATGCGAAAGCGGAAGCAGGCTGATCCGCCGCTGCTGCTGCTGCAGATCCGCTGCTAGTGCTGGATCCGAAGACGAGAGAGCTTGTCGCATTCGGAGTTTTCATCCTGTCGATCATGCAATAGGAAAACGAAACACCCATTTGTGTTGCGAAGGAGAACGTCCCTCTGTCAAGACCCAGAAGCCCGGAACTCCCTACAAACAGACCCTGATTCAGTCTCCCGCATCCGAAGATCACTTCCTGCGCTGCAACGAATGCGGATCCGCTGCTGCTGCTGATGCTAGACTCCATTGTGAAAGTCTCGGAGGACAAGGAACCCCAAGTGTCGCTACCATCGCCGTAAGTGGCAGCATATGCGCAGGTGCCATCTCCTTGAGAACACACATTGCTCACTCCATCCGTGATATGGCAATTCTTGTTGCTGCAATCGAAGACGGTGTAGGAGCTCGACTTGTTGGGATCGTAGATTGGGAGTATCTGGTTGTAGCAGACGACGCAGGGAGTGCACTGCACCCAGCTGATTTCGCTGCCGGTGTCGACTGCGAGGAGCATCTCCTGAGGAGGGTTTCCGAGCTTCAAAGACACGAAATACTCTTGGCCTCCTCCACTGGCAGGACTTGACAATAAGCCGCTTGCAGAAGCAACAGCAGGAGGAGCAGCATTGATGAGACTTGCAGCTGGAGAAGCTTGTGCTACTACAAACTGATGAGCATGAGAATTCTTCAGTCCAAGTTTTGCAACAACGCGACTGTTGAGGTAGCGTACTCGTGACTTGCTTCGAGCTATGGCGTTGGCGACCAGCTGAGGCAGCTGCTGCTGGGCGGGAGGGACGACTGCAAGTCCAAGTGCGAGAGCTACTTGTTCTCTGTGCATCAACTTCAAGCTCACAGCTCCATGATGCGACTTGGACTGATCCCAGTCAGTCTTCTTGGAAGCTGATTTCTCGCTGTGTCCTTCAGTAGCTGCTGCACCACCACCAGCTGCCGCCGCCGCCGCCACAGCGTCTGAGGTGGAAAGGCTAAGACAAAACGTAGTCAAGAATAGAAATACTGTTGCAATCCAACATCGAGTTTTGTAGGTTGCTGTCACCCCCATCAGACCTGGAGCTCCAAATTCCAATTCAAGATTTTCTTCTCCTCCTGGACATCTGATCAGCTCCAGTTTGCTTACTTGCTGAATCCCTTCCCCTCCCGCCTCCCCATTCTCCTCAAGGCTCAGTCCTCCCTTCAACAAGGTCTGTCAAGCAGGCTGCAGAGGTAGGCACCTTGAGCAATCTGCCAGGTACCTTCCATGACCGTCAAGCAGGCAGGCAGGTACCTACCTACCTCTTGCAAACCAGAAGGTACCTTCCATTTGCAAGGTACCTTCTTTCATTACCTACCTTCAAGCAGGGTACCTTCATTTACCTTCAAGGCCAGGGGCAAGGTAACTTGCCCAATCCTTAAGGTACCTTCCATTACCTTCAAACATTTTTTGAGGCACCTTGTGCAATTTGTTGTAAGGTACTTTCTGTTTTCTTGAATCAGGCTGTGAGGTAGCTTGAGCAATCTCAAAGGTACCCTCAAGTAGGTAGGTTGGGAGGTACCTTGTGCTGCAAACTACAAGGTACCCTTCCATTACCTTTGAGCAGACTGGGGAGGTGCCTTCCTGCCCAATCTGTATAGCACCTAACGATTACCTTCAAGCAGGTCTGGGCAGTACCTTATGCAATCTGCAAGGTACCTTACATTACCTTCAAGCAGACTGGGAGGTACCTTGCACAATCTGTAAGGTATCTCCCAGTACGTTCGTTGCACTTTTAAAAGATTTTTGGGATAAAATTTGTGGCTTTAATTTAAATGAGGACCAATTTTGCAGATGATAGATAGCTGGAGACCTAATTCTTTATTGATTTTAGGAAGAATTCAAAATGGAAGGACCCACATCCAAGAAGACAAATGAACCACCGAAGAGGCCAAACCAACAAGGGGGTTCAGTTTTCATGAAGCATATCAAATAATGAAAGGGGAGGACCTCCAGAAAGGAGGCCTATCTAGCATAGGAAAACCCTCACCTCGTGCAACAGCGCATCTCAAAATACAGACCGCTGCACACACATTGTAACAATGTCACTAACACTCTCTGCTTATAAAATGCATGCAAAACTGAGAGTGGAGGGCTTCCAGTGCGCTTGGCTCCCCCACACCATGTTGGCACGACTTTCCTCTTGTTTTTGTTTCCCAAACCTTGTCTTGTCATGGAACAAAATTTCACAAAGCTTACATCAAGCAACATCCCCATCCTCTATGTAAGTCCAAAAGTTGACAAGGCTGCCACTTGCATCTACAATCTGTGCACACATCCAGACAAACATAGCTGGGTTGGCCTTCTCGCCCCCCCCCCCCCACCACCCAACCTACAAATCTTTGGTTGTTGCTTCTAAACTTAACTTATTAATATCCCCAACTAACTCCCATAGTACCATTGCAACTTCAACACTAATTTTCTTTTTTTTTCAGAAATGTTGAAATTTTTCAAACATTCTTTTCCTCAAAAAAAAAAAACAAAAATTATGTGAAGGCAAGAACGAAACTATAGAATGTTCAGTAATCTTTTATTTGTCAAAATGGAACTTTTTTCAAATTTAAACTAATTATTTGACAAACATGTGTTGAAGGTGCTTGCCAAGGTACCATATATGGTATAACGTCCTTTTATCAATAAATATGATTTGAGCGGTCATCACAGGTATCCTAATATTACTGGGGTCAGGGAAGTGCCATTCATTCTGTATCTCTTTTTGTAACCTATCTAGCCTTTGATCTACTCCCACCCACCAAGGTTCCTTTGTTCCTTCTCAAACTTGAAGTCCGTCCAAAGTGTGTATCTACCCAGACTCAGTTGTCAAATGGGTTGCCAACCCATTTGTGGCTATGAAGTTACTCAGTTTGTTGTTGGGTGGTACATGAACTCATTAGCAAATGATGCTGGACTGACTATTATTGTACAAAATAGGTATTGGAATGCTGCATTATTAATATTATTATTATTTCAAGGAGTCCTTCAGGCTTGCTCTTTTTCCAAGCTTTTCTTAGCTTGCTTGAAGCTAAATGGAAGTAATGCAAAAAAAAAGGGTGACATGTTTGGGTGTCAAAAACCTCCTGGAAAAAAGGGTAACAAGCAGCTCAGTTGCATAAAATGGCTCTGCCCTTTAAATGACATCCTGAAGTATGTTAAATATTCAACATTCTCAATTGGAAACACATGGTGGTTAGCACATGGTGAGGCTTGAGTGAATCCTTTGGTTGGTTATGCGGCAAATGTTTCTTTAGGCGCCTACGTGTGACCTTAGAATGAATGCAGGTATACGTAACGTTTGGCCCATTTCTGGGTGCATCAGGATTCAGGATATCTTTACCCTGAAGGGCAGAGCCAATAACAGTGATATCATTCCACTGACATTGAGTATGATTTGAGTCTATCAAATACATATAGTCATTGAACCATTGGTGAAAATAATTTCCTTTGGTATGGCTTTACTAGGCACCATCATCCCTTGTTACAATTTTGTACTCTCACAATGTTTGGGTTTGAAATACATGTGTATGTTCCACCTCAATTATGTATCTTCATAATGTTTATTTGGGGAATTATATTTGTATTGACAAAGAGGTCACAAGATCTAATCTCCCCTTGCTCTTCACTTTGGCCTTTTTGGACCCACAATTCATAGGGCAAGAGCACTAAATAAGGCAAGGCCTTTAAAACCCCCTAGATTTTTGCAAGTGTCAATTTTACGACCTAGATAGGACCTAAAGAGTTTTTCTGCTTGGTTTGACTAATGTTGGTGCAAAATTTTAGGTCAAATAAATTTGGACATTACTACTTGTAACCAAAAGAAACTAGGTTATTGGTAGTAACACGGTCTTTCTCCTAAGAGGTTGTGGCTTCAAAGATGATGAGGAGTGGCCATGAAAAAAAAAATTGTTTTGCTTTGACATGACAAGTTTGATTATAGGGTTCATGAAGTGAGTGATGAAGAGAACCATTCAATAACACCCACAGAGTTCAGAAGGATGTTTAACATCCCCAAAACAAGAGCAATAAATTAAATGAAACTAAGAAAGTGTTTAACAACCCCTAAACAAAAAGAACAAATTGCATACAAAACTTAGAGTCTAATTTTTTAAAAGTACAGATGCCCACCATTGATGCTCCCCCACTTCCCCAAAAGCATTCTCTCTAATTTTGCTGGTTCAAAGTGGAGACTTCATTTTCAATTATCATCACCTTCTTCAAGGGAAAAAGTTTGAGAGGTATTGAATCTTCATCTTCCCAACCTCCAGACTTCTAACCCTTGTGGATCCATCTTCCATTCTCACTTCCAATCTGTCACATGCTGTTGGTAGACCCAGCTCCCAATCTTGGGTACAATCTGTTACTTGCTGTTGGGTAGGTAGTTCAGCTCTGACTTCCATCTCTGTCCTAGTTGAACAATGGCATTAGCCACTAGACCTCTCAGCAACTAAGCAAAAAAAAGACCTGTGTTCAAACTTGCATCTTTGCTCTTTTCCTTGTTCACTTCTTCTTGGTAGAGTTCACTTGCCCCCATGCAGCTTAGTGGGTTTTTAAGGTCTATATATGATCCACGAAGTCAGTCCAGTCTGTGCTTCTGGTAGCTTGTCAGTGTAGAAAATTGAGGTTACTCATTATGCTTATTCTATATGATAATGTCCATGAATCCCCACCAAAATTTATTCAAGAAAAAGCACCAACACAAAAAGGGTAAATGGAGAACCAAAAAGAAGGACCACATGTCCAAGCGGATAAAAGACAATGCTCAAAAGTGCAAGCTTGACTTGACACTGTAATTTGAATGAAGTTTAGGCTTTTACATATTAGAGGCTTTAAAGTGAAGGAAGCACAATATCAGTATCCAAAGTTTGGTGTTTAGCATCTTGCCATGTCTACAACCCAAGCAGAGTTTTTTTTTTTCCAGTTTTATGATATAAAATTTTGATGATAGCTTCCAAAAATTTAGCAAAATTAATTGAATTTACACTAAAAAAACACATTAATTCGAAAATTTCCCAAATTTTTAAGCCAAAAAATGACCAAAATTGTTGTGAAAAAAAAAAATCACTGAGCCCAAGTGATCTCCACTTATTTTGATTGAAATAAGTCGAGAATGTGAGAAATGGTTTGTTTGTTGTGGTTTTAAGTCACTTATTAGTTGACATGAGAAAACTAGACTTTGAATGTTCACCAAGTACCCAACCACCCAGCAGACTAGGTACCACCAGATCATGAACCCAAACTGAGAGGTTCTTTTCAAAACCAAGAACTGGACAACAACACTGGTCGATGTGTTCTGATAACACAAGAATTGACTCTCCAACAAAAAAAACAAGGGGTGTGTTACACTGTGGCCTTGCCATTTACTAAAAAGTTATTTTAAGGCAAAAGAAGAATTATGGAAACTCAAACATTTCACCCTGCAAAAATATACGTAATCTTCAAAAAAACCCTCTAAAAGAAACCAAAATCCTTCAAGATATTATAACTCTACAACTAACCTCAAGTTTCAACACAAGCCAAAATATCATCTTTCAAAAATACTCATATACAAATAGACCTATTACATAGGGGCCAAAATCCCTTATGCTACTATACTCTATATTGATTCTAAACACAATATCCTTGCCTTGGTACATCAGAGTTGACAGAGCCATTATTGGTGACAGGATGATGTGCTTAGTGCTTACCTACATCTAACTTTCTCCAAGGATGGGATGGTGATTAATTGAGGTTTGGTGACAAGGTAAAGGCAAGAAGCCTCTTGAACCTTTGGTTTCTACACCCCCCAATCTTTTTCCCCCTGTCCTGCTGATGCTGCAATTCCTCATTTTGTCAAATCTCAACTGAAGCTCTTGTTGTGCACACTCTTATTACAAGAGATGAATATTCATGAATATAAAGGTGCCCTTGAAAATAAACACTTATTTAGGAATTTTCTCTCAAGTGCTTGAGGAAAGGGAAATGTGGTGTCAAACCCATTCCCAGCATATTAAATGGAATTTATTTATTTATTTATTTTCCTATTTCCCTATTCTTGGCGAGCCAACAACACATGTCAATCCAGATATTTATTTCATCACATTTCCAGCATATTTCATCATGTCAATTCTCCCTTTGCCAAGTTGAAATCACATTTTGTCAGCTTGACATCCCACTTTGTCAAGTCACCAAATCGTCTCAAGTCAGAAAATATTTCACATCCATTTTGATCATCAATGCCCAAAAAGGATCTGCTCATCTGTGTCACACAATTGCCCATAATTTAACTAGTCAAAATCTTTAGAGCTGCCTCATCGCCTGAAATTTCTCCCTTCCTTCCTTTCCTTAATAGTGTGCAACCTGTATTTGAAGAATGTGGACGAATGTAAAACCCACTGAATGAAATGAAAGTAGATGGAATGCCATTAAAATGCACATGAAGAAGTACTTGACCCAAATGGATGAAATTAATTCTCAAAATTCAACATATGAACTTCAAGGGAAAATTTGTGGTGGTTGAATATGTCTTCATCAAACAAAATCAAATCAAATGGATGAATATGACTTTGTCAAATGAAATAAAATCAACCTCACAAATGTTGTGGAAATGGATTTTGATGACATGACAAAATGCCATGTCAATCTGCAAGGTGGATGTCAACCCAGCAAAGTTCAGCGCAACCTGCCACATGTCAACCTGGCAAATAGTAAGAGCAAATAGTAACCACACTGCAAGTCCAGGGATGTATGTCTATGTATTGGGTACCAAGAAAAGAAATAACCCACCCACCCACCCGCATAGCACTCCACAAACAGACGGAGATCTTGCTCATCTCCTGCTCTCCAGTATCAAAAAAACGTTCTTCTCAAGTTCCATGATCCTTCTAAACTTGCATATACTTTCTGTGTTACAATGCAGAAGTCATGGCATCCATATCCCTACAAGGATTCAAAACCTGTAACCAGAACCAAGGATCTTACACCAACAACAATTTTGACACACAAGGAATTTTTACATGCTTGCAAAAATCACACTACATTGATCTATCACAACCATTATACATGGTAGCCACAAATTTGTGGAAAGGATGGGAGCTCATATTGCAAAACATATGCTGATGTTGAGCTTGACTAGTTCTGTTTTCATACCCCGAATACTTCCCTGTCTACAACATGTGTTTGACAGAAACTATGTCAATTGGATCCCCCTTCTACTTTTATGCAGTAACTGCTGGCAAGCAGATCATGAACATAAGCTCCCAATTTGAAGCTAGGAAAATGTGATGAAGTTTAGGCACAAAACCTTGTCTATGTAGCAGGGAGCAGCTCTGATAAAGATACTCTTCCAGACTTGTTCATGACTGCAGTAGGGCATGCCCATACCATTCAGAAAGCCGCAGCAAGAATTTGGGTCAGTAGTTGTAGATGAGAACCTGGCTCTTAAATCAAACCACAGTGAAACACAGACAAATTGTGGATTGACTGCTAAACCCTGCTCACAAATTCACCACAGAAGCCCTGTATGCACACACACAACTTAAGAGGCAAAAACCCTGTAGTAGTGACGTTCCTTCCTTTTGCAAGCTTAAGACAGAATTTCAGTGTTTACTTTTCTTGTACACAAAGGCACCATCTTGCAATGCAAATACAAATGTTATCCTTCACAACCACCACATACATGCCAATCACATGGACATCACAATGAAAACTATTCGAAGAATATTAGTGAATCTGTCAAACTCTACACCCTACTAGATTAAGGGTATTGTGACCCTCTGGCCCCATTTTGGACCTGGGGTTAAGTTAAAAGCTCTTCACTAGGTTGCAGGTCAGCAGCATAGGCTGGACCTGTCAAAGCAATCTGATATGTGAAAGCAGTAAAGGACCTCAAAACCCACTATGCCCATGAAAAGTGAAGTTGGAAGTGAGGATGATTAGCCCCCAAAATTGATGCCTTGTGCAAGAGGTAGATCACTGCCATAATTTATAGTGCTGCATCCCCACCAAAAAAGCAAGTTGCACACAATCAGATAACCAACAGATATCTCACAGCAGAAAGAAAATGAGATGGTGGGCCTTTATGAGAACTGCATTAAAATAGGAAGAGCTTTGGGAAGCCAAGTGCACCCACAACAATGCAAGTTGCATGCAAAATAATGGCCTTCAGAATGGCCATTGTAATTGTGTGAAAGGTGCTAAAAGTCATTCCTAACTATAGTAGGCATCCTGGAGATCAGATACAGCAACAGCTGATTCATGATGGTGACATCAATAGCCATTGTGAGGTGACAAATAATGCTATCATCCTACATCCTCATCAGCTGAAGATGTACAATGACCACCCCAGAGCAGGCAAGTGAGAGTGCATACCAGGTTGCACGGTGCATATACTGCTTCCAGGAGTCACTACCAGCCTCCCGTCCACCCCCAGTGGCCTTCTCTCCACCAAAAGCTCCCCCAATTTCTGCCCCATTCGTGGGGATATTCACATTTACAATTCCACAATCACTGCCTGTAGGCCTGCAGTGTAATGTTTCTCACATCAATAACCTGACAGACTCAAATTGTACTCTCGGTGATCAAAAGACTGGCAATGGACAGACTTCCTAAGATTGTACTGGTACTACCAAAATTCCTTGTATTCACATGTGCACAGCACCCCAAGGAAAGAGTAGAAGAATAATCTCAAGAAGTTACACACCCGATCCATTTAAAAATGGTTTCAGGGTTGCGTGTGAAAATTGAGCTGCTGAGACCTTGTGGAACTGAGTTGTTCATCTCAATTGCTTCATCCAGTGTCTAGTTCACAGCAGAGAGCAGTAACACACGCACCACTGTGGATTAGATTACCGTGCCTTGTTATAACAGAAGGAAGCACAAATTCACTGCATTGCAAAAAGGTTCTTGTATAGTACCTGGAATTTGAAGACATACAGAACAGGAGAAAAGAGCTCCTCTCTGACAATTGGTGCATCATGTGATATTTCCACCACTGTGGGTTCAACATAATTGCCCTCACGCTCCATCACCAAGCCCCCAGTCAAAATCTTGCCTCCCTGCAAAACCCTCCCAAGTTTGTAGTACATTATGTCTTCACTCAAGCCTGAACATGCATGATGAGTTTCATACTATCAACTCAAATAAGTGCTATAAGATCCAGGATGATATCAGCTATCCACAAAAGTCCTATTGACATCTTGCTTGAAAAAGAGTTAAAACATTGCTGGACAAACTTATCCCAAAATGGTCAACTAGATGATGCTTTAAATTGTGAAACACTCAAGAGGTCAAACCCTGCTGCCATATTAGATTGACAATGTGTTCACCTGTGATTTTATGGCTTTGATGCCATTCTCAAAGCTTGACTTGGAAAGAGGGGAATGTAGGGGCCCAAGAAGGGTTCCCTCTTCCAAGGGATTTCCTGCCTTGACTTGTGAATACGCCTTAAGCAAACGCTCCACCATTTCATCATACACTTTTTCATGTACAATCTGCATTTCCATTTCTATGATATCACTTCCAGATGCTTAAGCACACAGTCCAAGTAAGAATGAAGATCATATGAAGACAGAAATATGTCTCATGATTATTGGGAAATTCTCTGTACTTACAATTTAATCAACCTGGATGTAATTGAGAGATGACTTGATAATAAGGTTATAGACATTCAAATCCACCAATACATCAGCACAGGAATAAAAAGAGATCCCAGCTTTAAAAGTATATCAAAGGGTCTCTCAGTAGTAGGTGTAGATCTATGTCAACATCAACAAATGTACTGAGTTTCCGTCACAAGACCAGCAGTAATGGGGGATCTCGCATAGTTTGCCACAAAATACCAAACCATAACCTTCATCATGGATGGCAGTGACCAGCTGCCATAAGTCCCCACTGACTTCATCAACCCCAACAGTGGGTGGTGTAGATAGGTGTTTATAATCTGTTCAAAACTTAGGGCAAACAATATTATACAACTCTGTATTCTGCATTCTATCTTCCAAAACTAACAGGAAGACCTAATCATGATATTGGCTAACACTTGAGGCATAGCTAATAGAAAAAGGTAAATCATATCCTAATTCAAGCTGCAACAAGCTTGTGAGGGTAAGCTTCAAATTATTTTAGCTGGCTCCTGTACAAGCAAGCACCTAACCCTAAGGCATAGAGAAGCCTACACAGGGCTAGTGGTTGGAGCCTCCATTCAAGCTAAATATATCCTTGAAGCATGCCAACTAAACTGCAGATCAGTGTTAATAATAGCAACTTTCACACCAGATTCAATTGTTTAGATGTGGTGATGAGAACAAGATCAAACTCCTGTTTTCTAGATGCCTTTCACATGTTGGCAACAAAGATGCAGATTATACGACAGACTTCCATCAGAATGCAAAGAGATGATCCTGCACATCTGTTGCATGTTGTGAAACAAGCATAACACATAGTAGCATGTTGTTAAGATTGGGGCTATTTCCATCCAGAGTAAATGGTAATGCCCATCTCTGAGCTATAAGGTACCTCATTGAGTTAGCTTAAGGTCAAAAGAAAAGGTCATGCAGTGTATACCAAGCGGCGGCAAGTTGTGCAGCGTTGGCCTGCAGTACCAACAGCTGCAAATAACACTGAGCGCACTGCTAGTGTTAAGTTGGCATCCTCCATAACTATGATTGCATTGTTCCCACTCAGTTCAAGTAATGTCTTGCCATGCCTGGCATTCACATTATTCTGCACCAGCTGTCCCACCTGCACCCAACTCTTCTCATTGAGGGGTCTAATCTTGCAAATCACACAATTAAAATCTACAAACCAAATCTAAAGCATGTTATCATGTTATCATGTTATCATGTTCTTGCATCCTAGTAGAATGTTCATTACATGAGCTTCATACTGGACTGGAAACCAATGTGCAACCATTCTGAGTAGTTGTGAAATCTCAATTTGCAAGCCCAATTAAGGCCTTGGTTCACAACTGTGTCTTGGAAGCACGTGACATTATTTCAAGATTGGGGACGAAACCTCATCAGAAGCTGCAAAGAGAACAATGATGGTTAAGATAATACCTTGGTGCTGCCTGTAAAGGATACAAGGGGAATTCGGGTGTCCTTTGCAATGGCATCACCAATTTCAGCCCCACCACACGCACACGTGAAAATAGCTCCTGGAAGCCCATTTCTCTCCAAGACTTCAGCAATCAGTCGTGTTGTGGCTATGCTTACCAAAGGGGTTGATGGGGCACCCTTCCTAATAAGAATATATGGGCACTTTAGTATCTAGTGTCTTGTATGAAAAACAACAATCAAATGGCTTAATAGCACAAGTACACTTGATGACCAGCCAATGAGCTATTTGGGAGTATTTAATGTAATGATATTTAACTTCAATCTCTAACAGGAGCATAAAAGACTTGGAATAAATTGGCTTCATTGTGGTTTCAGAGCAATAGTCGAATTCTTGAGCTCCATAATTATTGGTATCCAATTGGTTTACAATGGTTCACCCCCAAGTTACCTTCCTACCTGACTTCATTCATACCTATCAGGAAGAGAGTGCTAACTCAACAAGTCACCTTATCAATGAGCCTCAACAGAAACATAAAACATGGATTGACCATATGAAAGTCAGTTAAAGCTCACCAGACAACACAGTTCCCACAAACAAGGGCAATGCAAGCATTCCATCCTGTGTGTTCCAAAACAAAATTGATGCCCATTACTGCATGTAGGTGAACACATTAATCCCTATGCAATGAAGGAACAGATGTAGAAGGAAATGCTGATAAGTTAGCAGTCTGATTTACTCAATAGGACATAATGACTTGAGTTGAAATCCAAGGTGCTACAGAGATGAATGAGTACCAAGGACAGCACATGGGAAGTTGAATGCTGTGATAACCCCCACAATTCCAAGGGGATTCCAGACCTAATAGTCAACCCACAACCCCAACTTTCCATGAGCATTTTGCTTTCAATTCACAACTTCCCCCAAATTCGACAGATTGCCTTGTTTAAGGACCCCAAAGAGGAGAACTGCTCAAAAGAAGACATCCTACAAGTATCAAAACTCTTCCATACTTATAAATTTGAATTCAGCTGCGTAGCATTACCAGATGATTTAAAAGTTAGAATAACAAGATTCCCAACCAAATAGCAAGAGACCATAATGGCAAATTGCAGGACAACGGGAAAAGGAATCACTAGTCCAAAGGAAACAGGCAGAAACAAAAATAGAGTGACAGAAGTTGATTTCAAGCAAATCCAGAGAGAAAATGAATTACCTCCATCATTGCATGATTTGGTCCTGTGTAATATAATCACAAAATTTCCATCCGGTATCAGAAAAAGGGTTACATGCCTCCAATGCAATTTCAAGTCCATAACAATAATTTACCTGTGCACTGCCCTAATGAACAGTATTGTTAATCATGAGCAAACTAGAGCTAAGCATTTACAGATTCTAAAGATACCAAGATGCTATGGTTCACCACCAAAACGGTATTTAAGTATGAACATTATTTCCAAAAGGCTGACCAAAAGAAGTAGCGATGTAAAGATTTGCTTACGTTCAGAAGGCAAAATGGAACCATTAAGCTGTCGGCTCAAACCAACTGCATAGTCACACATGTCAATGACTTCCTGTCACTCATAAACAATATGTGTGTCAGTGGGAGACATCTCCTACAAAGATTCCAAGTATAATGCTGAGATGTGGATGAAGGAAACAAGAACATAGGCACCCAATGGTGGCATCAGACACCATTATCTGGAGGGAAAAGAATCGCAACCTGCACTTCCCCAATGCCCTCAGCCAGAATCTTTCCCATTTCCAAAGAGAGGAGTCTCCCCAAAAGTGACAGCTTTGCCCGCAGAGCATCTCCAATTTGGCGCACTATTTCACCCCTTTTTGGTGCTGGAGTCTGCACACAAATTCTGACACATTAGATTGAATGTTTCCAATTTCCAAAAAAGCCCTGCACCCCTCAAGGCCTTGACCTATACCCCTCCAAAACTCCAAGCAACAGAATTCCTACATGTAACTCTTAATATGGAACATGTTAAATACCTCTGGTTATGTTGAATGAGACCCCCTCGCAATCACCAAACAAACATACTAAAGTAGCCATTTTACACATGAGTCCCTCAGAACCTTTTATGCATGTCACACATTGTACTTCCATGTGCATCTGGGTTTTTCTCAGAAGCATATCACTGCATTTATGAACTCTATGCATGAGATCTATCTAACTATTGACATAGTCCAACATACTCAAGAAATCTGCTAGCACCCCAGCTGCCCAACCTTTGTCTTGCCTAAACCAATGCATTCGTGTGACAAGCCAGTTGATTTCAACCAAATGACAGGCTGGTCAACATGCAAATTTGGTCTCAAGAGCAAGCATGCCTTTGGGCAAAAGTGAAAGAGAGCAACACACCAGCATCCACATTTTTCTGGCAGACACACAAGCATTCAGGCTTTCTTCATAGTCTTGAAGTGAGGCTTCTGTTACTGTTGCAATTGCCTACACCCCACATACAAGAGATCAATGTACAACAACAGATTCCATCACAAGGTGCAATTGAAAACAACATGAATTTCCTCTCACATATAGATGACCACATCATCAATCCTCACAACTTGTCAATCTTTTGCCTGAGTATGTACTAGCAAGAAGTTCACCATGCCACCAGTGACACAGGGCTACCTACAACTGATAGCTTCAGTGCCATATAGTCTTTTGCTGATTCATGTCATCAGTGAAAGTGCACAAAGACCAAAAGAGTTAAAACAAAAGGAAAGGTTTTCCTTTCACATTTTGTCCTTCCCCTTCTCCATCTCAAAGTAGTACCCTGGGAATGCTCTTCTCTACATTCTGATCCTTGCAGCATGGCCCCTTTCAGAGGGCATCAGAAGATTTTCCTTTCAGTATGTCCAATTCAATCATCATCACAAAACACAAGGAATTATTACAGTGGCTTGAATGAGCACCTTGTTGTCAGAAGGGTTCACCGATGTGATGATGGGACCATTGCCCTTCCAGATACCACCACTGAAACATCCTAAATTGTGCGGTGCCAACCCTAACTCCTTCAAAAACTGATAGTCCTCTCTCTCAAATCTCACTCCCATGGCTCTTTTTTTATGTACTGTACCTGTGCCACTCCAAAGCACCAGTTTTAGATCACTCAAATTCCGACCTTTTCCAATCGAGCTTGTGCAACGTTCCAATTGTGTGACAATCAATCTCCTCAAAAGACACAGAGCATGCAAAGAGACATGAAAGGAAAACTTCTCTTCTCCGATGCAATTTCAAGAAACATCATCCCGGGACAACACACACACACACACAAAACCTGGAAACAACAACAGTTTCCGAATTACGAGAGCCAAAACATTCCACCAAAATCTCAAGCGAGAAGTAAAAGAGATGCAGCATGCATAGCAAGAAACCTGAAAGGAACTTCTCCTATTACTATCTGAAGGCAATTTCGAGAAACACACCCCGGGAGGACACAACAAACACACACACACACACACACACACAAGTAGGAAAACAACAATATAATTTCTTCTCACTTCCGAGAGCCAAATATCCAACAGATCTGTTGATAGATAGGTACTCACCGCTGCTTGCTCCAGACAGTAGTACGAGTCTGTCTGTCAGTGGAGGCTTGTTTGTTTGTTTGCCGTGCGAGCGATCGAAAACAAAAGACAAATTATCCTAGAAATTGAATGGCAAGCAAAGCAAACAAGAAAACACAAAACAAAACTTCAAACTTCGCTCAGGAAAAGAGAGCATAATAATGAATGTTTTTGTATCGTGATCGAGTCTTTTACCTGGTCCGATTTCGTGGCGATTCGGTCGTGGATTTCTCGTGCGTGGTGCGCGCGTTCGCTGGTCGGATTTGTGCAAAGCGAGCGACTCGACGAAGAAGAACAAGGAATAGAAACGACGACGACAAGAAACAAACGAAAACACAAAACCCCAAAAAAAAAATGCAGACCAAAAAGAAAACCCAGTGGTGGGCGGATATTTCATTGTGTTAATAACTGCCGGTTCCATTCAGCGGGTGTTGAATAGGCTTTTTGTGCGTAGGTGTGAAGAAAATTTGTTATTGTGGCCAATGAAATTGCTGGATTTGGCGGTCTGAATTTTTTTTTCCCCATTCATTGTTATCTTGAGTGAACTAATAGTAATAGTTATCCCTATGTGTCATAGGCTTTGTAGGTTTGTGAGAAATTTTGGAGGACCAATAGAAATGATAGAATTATTTATTTAATTATTTCGGATTTTTATGTTCCCAATGTGTTCTTTCCTCTCCATAAGTTCTCAATAGCTTTTAATCATGTTTCACATCTGTTCCCCAAGTTCTCAATGTGTTCCCCCAAGATGTTCGCAATAGCATCCTACTTTTAACCCATTTGTTTTGCCCAAAGTTGAACTCTTATATAACCTACAACGCTTGCCAAAAGGGAATAGCCTTTATATGTTTATTTTGGCGAGTGTGCAATTGTTTCCCAACAAAAATAATAATTATATGCCAATAAATTTTTTTTTTAAATTACTTTGAGTGCACTTCCCCCCTTTCCCAACTAATTAATAGAAGGAACAACATGTATTCAATAGTACCCGGGCTCCCGAGATAAAACATCCTATTGCAAAGTGAACACAACAAGAAAGATTTAAAATGGAACAAAAGAAAAAAGAACTACCCTACTACTTTATTATTATTTGGGGCTTCAACACTATCATAGTGACGATGATTAAATTATTTAATGTGGGCAAAATAGTTTTTTTTTAATTAATTTTGTTTTTTCAAAAGATAAAATTTTGTAAATTTCACTATATGTCATTTTGTTCCTTTAATTATATCTTTTCATTCTTGATTTGGTAGGTAAAATGTCAATGAAAGTTCGATTCATTAGACAAGTTCACAAAGCAAAATACAAATAAACAAAAAAAAAAAAATATTGAAAGGGTGTAAGGAAAAAAAAAACAAAATACAAACAAATAAAAACATTGAAAGAATGCAAGACAAGACAACAAGAAACCAATTATAAAATGAAATTTAATCTATGACAAATTACAATTCGAAATGACTTTGGAATTCTTACAATGACAATCACCAAAATACCCATCCTAAATAAACCAATTCCAATGAAACTTTGTCACTAGAATTTTTATCAAAGCCAACATATTGAATCTTCAAGATTATTTTATTTTGGAAATGAAATTTTCATAATTAATTAATTAATTAATTAAGCAATTGACAAATACATGTGTATCTTTTACCACAATTGAAATGAGAAATAACACAAATTGAAGTTGGGGTCCATAAGGTACCTTAGTAACCATCTCTTATGTGATTTGGAATGTGGTGTGAATTAGATAGTGAGCTCCAAAAGGATGATGGGAATAACTTACTCTCTATCATGTGACTTCGAATGTGGGTCCATAAGGATGGGAGAAAGGAGAAACCTCTTGTACCATGTGATATAAAATGTGGGTCCATAAAGAATGAGAGAAATCTCTTCTCTATCATGTGATTTTTAAATGTGGGTTCCTAAGTGGGTGGATGTCGGGTGCTATTCAAAATCATTGACAACACGCAAATTTAGAATGGATGATGCTTGCATCTTTTGAAAAGCTTTACGCTATATATTTATAAATATAGGTTACCTAATTTTAAAAATGGAGTTTTTAAAACTTGGCTTATATGACATTGAATCACTTTGAATTTTAGACCCTTTTTTGACAAATTGGCTCAAAATGGATGGATTTCACCTTCCATAATTTCACATTGTTTTATTTGTTGAAGCTAATAATCAAAATCAATAGTTCTATTTTTTTACTACCCTTAAGCTAGGCCTCCAAGGTGACAAAATTCAATTCATTTTTGGGTCCACCATATATATGCACCCATTTGTTTGGCCTGACCTAAAGCTTATTATAACAAGGGGTGTGTCACACTATGGCCTTGCCATTTACAATACAAAAGTATTTTAAGGCAAAAGAAGAGTTATGGAAACTCAAATATTTATCCATGCAAAAATATAATCTCTAAAAAAATCCTCTAAAGAAAACCAAAATCCTTCAAGATTTTATAACTCTGTAACTAATTTCAAGTTTCAACACAAGCCAAAATATCATCTTCCAAATCAATCTACAATATGCACATCATTTTGCAAGCAAATATATGTCATGCATCCATTTGGTCTTAAAGGGGATATGAATTAATTAAGAACATGAACTGTTGCTCTGATACCATATCTTATATATTAAAGGACGTTGTGAAGCTTTTTCCATCCATCCATCCGTCCCGTCATCCGTCCCATCACCCGTCCCATCATCCATCCATGGATGGCATCATATAATAATCCTCTACAATGTGAAGGCTGAAAAACTCCTGTAGTCTTGCAATTTGCCAAAAGCTAAAAACTAATTTTAAAAAACTAAAAATTGTTGAAAAAAAACTTGAGAAACAAGAGAAGAAATCTTTTTAAAACAGCACAAGAAATTTCAAATTAAAAAAGAAGAAGACAAGTTATTAATAAATAAATAAAATGAAACAAAGTTGTAACAAAAAAGAAAAAAACAGAACAAATATTTTTTTTTAAAAGGGAAAAAACTAGAAAAAAAATAAAAACAGAAAAACACTTTAACAATTAGAAACTTTTTTAAACACTTAAACATGAAACAAAAAAGGGAAATACAGTAAAATAATCTTAAGAGAAAATTAAAAAATAAGAAAAAAAAACAGAGAACAAAAGAAAGAGAAAAAAAAACCATACTTGGAAAAAAAATGAGGTTTGTCTTCTTTTTCCAAACTTCAAACCTGCATCTAATCAAACAAAAATAAAAAAGTTTTTTTAATTATTTTTATTATAAAACATATTAGAAAAACTAGATTTTTTTTGAAAAAGAAAATAGAAAAATAAATTAACGCATAAAAATAGAAAAAAAAATGAAGATAGACAAAATAAGAATAGAAAAAATTAAAACATGAAACAAACATAAACAAAACCAAAAAAGTAAAAACACAAAAACTATAAAAAAAGGAATGGAAACAAATGAAACAAGGAAAGGGAAATACGGTAAAATCGTTTTGAAAGAAAAAAAAATTACAAAAAAGAAGAAACCGAATAAAGAGTAGAAAATAAGAAAAAATAAAACTTATAATAATGAAGAAAAACCCTACTTGAAAAAGAATGAGGTGTGTCTTTCTTTCTCCAAACTTCAAACTTGCATCCAAATAAACAAAAATACAAAAGTGGAAAAGAAACACTTTTTTATTTTTATTATACAAAATAATAATAGAAACAGAAAACATATAAAAATAAAAAATAAAAAAGATAAAAGTTTTTTTTAAAAACTAAAACATGAACCAAACATTGTTGAAATAACACACCTGTGCATTAGGCACGGGGTTCAAACTAGTACAAATTTATAGATCTTACAACTCAAGTCACAGCTCAAAAGAAATTGAAGTCAAAAAATTTCAATGTCTGAAAATACTCCAATTGTTGAGTTCCTTCAAGAAGGATTCAAATTCTTGATGAAGCTTCTTCAGTTGCTGGGCTTGTATTCCTTGAAGAACAACAATATGTATTGTTGCTGGGAATTCTTGCTCCTTCATGGAGACCATTCATTTATTACATCATCAAGGAATCAAACGCCAATCAAACATTTTTCTAATTGATTGGAAGGTCATGGCTCTAGTGACGACCGCACCGGCGGGCATGATGGAGTTTGTCTTCAGGAGTAGCAGAGCACATACACACCAACAGCGCCAATTTTCTCTTCTCACTACGTCTCGTCCTCTCACTTCATCAAGGACTCGGATTCTCTCCTTCTAGCGGCCCTGGAAGGCAGCCTGCTGCTGCATCTGCCACGGGAGTGACCAACGCATCAGCAATGGAGAGCTCCTCCAATGTCCTTTTGCAGGCAACCACAGGAGTGCCCAATAGATCAATTCCTTTGCAACAGCAGCAACCGAGTCTGTGGCCGTTCAGCAACAACGATGAGCAAACTAAAATCATACCTGGAAGTCGAAATTCGAGTCTGCACAAGAAAAGGACAAAGGGGCAACACCACCACAAGATGACCAATAAGGGGTTCATGGCCTTGCTCACCTTAAGAAGTTGTCATCGAACCTGAATGATCAAAATGGAATTTTGGATTTTAAACTTAAAACTTTGCTATTCAAGCTTCCTACAAACAAGAAAGGACAAAGGGGAGTAAGACAACAAAACACAAGACCAAGAAGCATAGAGAAAATTGTAGAAACAATAGAAGCCCTAGGTCTCACAATCTTACTCACTTGAAAAATGCATCAACTCCAAGCTCTAAGCTTTGATGTTCTAACTTTGTTGCTCCAACTTCCTACACACCAAATGATAAAAGGGAGTTAGAGTATGCACAACACCAACCGTTATAAGCATGAAAACAAGGAAAAATGAAAGGAGCATGAGCACGAGGGGGTATAGAAACATTGTGTTCACCCAAGATGTTGTTAAAAAGGAAGATGTTGGCTCACAAGACCACAATGCAAATCACAAACAAAACGTGGAGCTCCACAAACAAGCATCTCCCTTAAACTTTTAACCCTAATCTATTTACACGAATTTTACACGGCCTTCAAATTTTACACGAGGTCGGGTAAGTGCAAATATTTTTTATTTTACACATCCTACATGTAAGTATAAATTTTAAAAATAAGCATACATGCTAGGCATGTGAGTGTAAGTTCAAAAAAAAATGGCGTGTAAATCATTTACATTTACATGGATTTTATACACCATATATATTGCTATTGACACCTACACCCACAACACTGATATGATCTTATATTTGTGTAAATGGGATGTTTTCATTGTTTTGAATCATTATTTATAATGTGACAAATGTGAAGATGCATAAAACATGATTTTTTCCTTTTCTTCATGTGTTTTCATTCAATACCTTGTAATTATAGTCTCCAAGGTTAGTTGCCTTAGGTCAAAAGACTTTTAAAACTATAGAATTGTCACTTGAAATTCATAATTTATAGGCAAACTCATAATGGATGTTTGATTAACTTTAGTTTATTTTTGGATAAGTGCTCCAATTGCATCTAATTTTTCTACCATTACACCTAGTTTGTTCAAACACAAGTCTATGATGTTTTGAAAGTCCATGTGCTAAGTGGAAAGCTCGTGTGTCAAGACAACCTTATTGGTTAGGTGTTTGCCCATCTCAAATCCCATTTGCAATGAACTTTTTTTTCGTAATAAGTGGTTCATTAACATAGACACTTTCAATCACTTAGCTTATTGCATGCCTCTCCTTTTTGTAAGTGATAAAAATATCAATTTTGTTTTGTGAGGTTTCAATATTGTGTCATTATAAGACCACCAAACTCCTTGTAGTTTCAAGATGGGTTCTATTTTGAACTTTCACAATATGAAACCTTTATTTGTGAACTTGTTTACAAACTCAAAGTGTGGGCCCGTGACCGTTGGACTTTTAAAATCCTTCATGGTCATTTTGGTCACCTAGTTGAGAAATGCGATTAAAATACAACAAAAGTTCAATAAGTTCCAAATGAAGTTAGAACACCATGTGAATATCTTAGTTTGGAGTGTGGACTTATCATATCCACAATGGAACAAAACATTGCAAGCCATCATTGAAAAATATTTCATTTAAAAAATTTAACACACATTCATTGCATGGTGATCTTGGAAAAGGCCATGTTGGAAGTTCATGAACTTCAAGGTTATTTATCTAGGAAGATATTTTGGTTTGACATGGGTTTTGTGAAATTTGTTAGCCTTGCCTACCAAAGGCAAAGATATGTTAACCTAAGCTAGTGGGTTCAAGCATGATTGGGGTAACCTTTTGAAACATTAAGGATTCATTCTTAGGACTTTCAAATTCACCTTTTTTTTCACTTTTCCTATGACCTGTCAAATGATTTTCCTTTTTTTCATGTCAAATGAAATAATTTTGTTCCAAATTTTCTATAGTCATCTAGAATATTAATTATTTTAACTTCTGAAAATAAGAATAGTAAAATTTATCCAATGTGAGCCATGTTCTATCAATGGCCTAAAATTCCTAGAAATTTCATTTTTTGAAACTTTGTACATTGCAATATTTGGCTTCAACTTTCAGGTTGTTCAAGTATCTAAAGTGGTTGGAGTGCAAATTATGGTATCTGAAATATGGACATGCACATGCACTTATTTTCATAATAATCAAATTTTGGGATATGGGGAGGCAGAACACTGTGAAGGTCATTAGCAATCTAAAAACAGTTGCAACTATGCATTCCTTACAATGTATACAATCCACTTGTGCAACTTGGCTTAGGAAGTGGGGACATACAAGAGTGTTAGCTAAAAAAAAATACATAAAACATAGTCTAAAATAGTTTGCAATTTCTAATGTTTTTCCATGTTCCGTTGGCATCTACGAGAAGGTTTAAGCAACCAATACCAGTTGGGTTTTGTCACGTTCATAACTTTTACATTCTTCCTCCCTTTCATATATTAGCTAAAATGTTTATTCATATTATGTTCTAATTGTTTAATTATTAGTCATGTCAACATGTCATCCAAGTACTAGTAATTGCATACTATGTCATGTTAACTTACTGGTCAGTTGATTTATAAATGACTTATCAACTTACTAAATATCCAATTTGCAAAAGATATATTGACTTATTGCATATTCGACTTGTAGAAGACATATCAACTTATAGAGTACATATCGACGTATTGTTTCATTAGCATGTCATTTTAGGGTTCATTCACAATTGGGTACCAAAAAGGAGTGTTTAAATTTTTAAGGATTGGAAAGGACAACTTTGGATTTTTTCCTATTTGCATCATTGTAATTGTATTGGATTTTTTTATGGCAATAGATAAAATGATGTCATGTTAAATCAATTAAAAATCAATAAATTTGGACATTATATAAATGTCCTTTTGATTCCTTTAAGCCCAATTATATCAAGTGTCTAAACTATATATTTTTATAAATAAATAGGCTATTATCGGTTATTTTAAGTGATTCAACCCTATGTTATTTTTAAGAAATTAGGCTACTTTTAACTATTTAGATTTTTACTAGTGCACCAACCATCATTAATGTAATATTGTGAACAAAAATTCATATTGGGTTAACCTTTATACGACATAAATTAATTAATGTCATTGAAACACCATTTTTGGTTACAATGAAAGCAAGCACGTATATATGTAAATTTTTCAGTTGCATAGCCTATTTGTTTAATTGTAAAATGTCCCAAATCAATCCCAAATATATAACAAATTTGGTCCAAAACATAGGGATTCAATTCAGTTATGAATGGATCGTATACACTACAATAGTGAATTGGGTCCATTGCATTATGATCCAATTATATTACAATGGATTCAATGAACTATATAGTGAAATAGGTCTACTACATAGTGACCAATTCACCTATTTAGGGCTAGGTAAAGTTATTTTACTATGAAGGCCCCATAGTGATTTGAGCTACTAAACTACGCCCACATGTTGTACTAGTACCTAGATGGGGGAAGTTGAAGGCTATACAAGGTAAACCAGCTTGGTAGAAAACTATGTTCATTTTCAAACACATCCCCATCAACAAATGCATGAATAGGTTTTTTTTAAACTTATGATCACACCACCAAACACCTTTCATTGATCAAATCAAGCCCTTTGATTAAATGCCTAGTGAAATAAAATGTTATTTGACAATTTAGGAGATTTCAACTAATGATATTGTAAATGTGTTCAATCACAGGTGTGATGTGTAATATTCAGTCAAATAAAGTATTCATCATTAAAATTGAAATTGAAAAAAAAGGTTTTTGGTGTTAGGTTTGGATTATCATATTTTTACACTCAATAAAGCCCTTAGCAATGGGCTTTACGAAAATCAAGCCCCAACTCATATCTGCATATTTAAATAATGCTTGTCATTGAAAACATTACCCTAAATGTTATTAATCATCAAAATGATTAATTATAGTGCAACCATAAGATTTAAGTAATATTGTTGTTGGAGGAAAATTCGAATAATACATATTGAAGTGAAAGTGCAATTAATAAATACATTAAACAAATATGGTAATTTTTGCAAATATGAAATGATGTAAATTCATTATGTTGCTTTAATTTTGTGTGTTATGTGGTAAAAATTTGGTATGGTGCAATATAAAAATAGGTCCTATTTGTTGAAGCAAATTTCATGTTCAATTGGTGTTAACAAATGAATCACATAGGATTCTTTTCATTTTTTTTCATTGCCATTATTAATGATGTGATTATTGCAACCTTGAAATGTGGTCTCAAAAAGGCATCTTGAATTTGGCATGAAGCCAAGTGCCTTAAAAAAAATGGTGTTTTATTAGGAATGAACCTTAGGAGGCGTAAAGGAAAATTTCAATAACCTTTGACAAACACATGATGACTATGTCTACTGATGATAGTCAAGGTTGAACTCTAGATGAAATATGTATATAGGTGAAAAAAATTGGTCACAAGCTTAGGGATGGTTTACATTTTACACTTCATAGTTGATTAGTTACACAACAACCTAGTGAAATTTAAAATTGCTAATTGGCCTATAATGTCTTACTTTGGGTCTACATTTGAGACTACAACCTAGCAAATGATATTTTAAAAAATGAAAGGCGAAGAAATAATATCATCTTTATAGGTATGCAAATGTGAATTTTTAATGTCATACTTGACACGGGTGGAAAGTTCATATCCAAGTTGACATTCGTTAACTAATTGAATGGCAATCTAGTTTTGTCCTAAGGAAATGGTTTTTGATTCAAGTGTGAAAAAGGCATGTGGATTGAAATTTGAGTACAAAGTTTGTTCATTTGGATTTGGTTCAAATTGCAATAACTTATTATATATGAAGATGATATATAAAAGGATAATCGTAGAAAGGTTATTTATTTAAGTTTGGTTTTGCAACCAACTCACCCAAAAAATGATTATGAAATGTCCAATAAATTTGAAAATGAGGATAGAAAATGTTCAAATACAACTTTGGTCTATACCTATGAATAGGTGATAGAGATAAGGAGGCACCTAACTTAATAACAATGTCATAACGTAAAAACATGCACAAACATTTATAAATTTTTTTGTGTCGTGGGTTTGGATTCTTCTTATTGCAATTGTAATCAATTTCATTTGATAACCCCAAATATGAAAAAATTGAAACCCCATTCACATTGAATTGGGTTTGAATAATAAATAACACAAAAAAAACTAATATTTTTGCAATTGTTACCTAGTAATTACAAAATTCAATAACCATTTCAATTAAATACCTAACTATTATTCTGGGAGTTTATGGATCATCCATAATCAAGGACCCAATTACTTGCAAAAGACAATTATGGCTCAAAATCATAATTCATAAGGATAAATAGTAGTGACCCAAAATCAAGTTTCCAATCCCCACCAACATGCACTAGCCCACTAACACGCATTTAGTGCAATGTTGATTTCATCAAACGTTAATGTAAGGTATAATTAAACCTTATGTAAAGCCCAAGAACATCAATATTCTTCAAACAAAAAGTGGGTATTCAAAACTAAAGAGGATAAATAAATAATCATTTTAATGCAATAGTTTATGTGTACAAAAAACTATATTTGTCATTGTCATCAAAGATCCATAACTAACTTTTCTTATTAAAAAACCCACAACAATGATCACAATCAAATCATTAAGAAAGAAATATGTTAATTCTTTAGTATTTGATAACTCATGGGATTTGATTGTAATTAAATATGTATAATTTTAGGCTCTTAGTCCATTTGGTGGGCAAATACATCAACGCCCAACTCTATAACATCAACACTTAATGAACTAAGTGATATGACCCACAAGTTGTCACACAACCTTAAAAACCTTTGATGATGGTTAGGGGGCAAAGATTGAAGGAAAAAACCAAAGAAAAAATCTAACCCAATCTTGATCAAAGGTTTAGAATACCACACTTCAAATGGACACAAACTAATATTACTAAATTTCTTTCTATATAGGTATGTTTTTACACAAAAGGTTAAACTTCCTAATTTACTCAAATAAAATTCTAGAATCATCTTCCATTCAAAAAACCTTTATGATGTTCGGTGAGGATTTTTCCTTCAAAAAATTCACCAAGCAAGCTCTCCAAGTCTTCAGGTGAGTATTTCATGTATTTGTTGGAATGTCCAGTGGTGCTAGTTAATACAGAACTGTGTTTCAAAAGCATAAAACAAACACAATGAAGCAAAAAGAAACAAACATTAGAAACAAGATGATATTGCCTAGCCAAAATAACAATTAGAACCAATTAATCATCTTTTTCATTTCAAGCAAATTATAATAGGAACAAAAAATGGATGAATTCACCTGTAGCGCTTGATGAAAGAACGATAAGCAGGCAACAACACTTCTGCTACTTGTAATCGCATAGCATCTCGTAAATCAGTATCCCAAATTGTCCATTGTGTTTGTGTTCGATGCAGATCCTCAAGTATTGAATTAAAGTTTTTTAACCTGCCATAAACAAGTTTAAACACTAATCAACAAAACCTAAAAAACACTTCAATAGAATTTTTTTTTCCATTTTGCATTATTGGATAAAAGTAGATAAATGGATACATGTAGGATAATAGTAGCCAATAGTGCCTCCTAAAGTAGTTTTAGGAAATTTTTAAATTTTATTAATGAGATGATGTTGTAATTTGGGATTGGTTAATCGCTTTTGAAAAAAATCATTAGTTATAGTGCTTAAAATTGTGTTTTTAGACACGATTAAAACTATACATTTGGTTACAAGGTTCTTAAAATGTACTTTTGGATACCTTATATTCATTTCAAACTTATGCAAATGATTCATTGATGGGTTAAAGAAATGATTGGATACATACACCACACATTTTGAACACTTAGTTCATCATCAAAACACTATTTATAATTGTTTTTAACATGTGTTTTTAAATACCCTATTCTCATTCAATTCGTTTCAAATTTATGCAAATGATACACTATGATGAACTAATAGGTCAAAAACATTATTGTATAAACACATTTTCAACATTAAATTAGTTTATCATTAATTAAAAACCATGAAAATAAACACAAGTTATCATTTTAGTGGTATGTTTTACTATGTTAATGTGTCTGGTTCTACTTGATAACAAAACAACCTTCTACTCTAACCTTTCTTTAAGTTGAGTCTTGGAGACGCCTCCATTGTCACCCGTGCCACCAATTAACCCGGTACCACTCACACTACCAATGAGCGCTATACTTGAAGATGACATTAAGGCCGAACCTGTTATGTATGACAATGCCTGCCACAATTTGTATTGCATTTAAAATTTTAAAAAAACCCATAAAAGACAATAAGAAACATGCAATATTAGCATTGAAAACATGGATGAAGCTTCACGTCCATTTCTTGGGTTCCAAAATTGAAATTTAGTTCCACATATTTGTCATGTCCTTGAGAGATTTCTTTAATTCACAAAATTGAAACTATTTGGCTAGAAAATTCATGATTGACCAACCTTGTTCCAAGCAATCCGTTGATACGATGTTGCATGTTGTTGAACTATTCGCCGATGCCGTTGCAACCAATCATCACCCAACATCTCTTTGACTTCCGATCTGCCATACATTTTTAAAAAATCATCGTTTTGTTACTTGGTAGTTGATGTTCCACAATTGCAAAATCAAAAGATTTGTCAAATTTTGGTTTTACAAAACTATTGGTCACTATTTTAAAAAGATGTGGGAAAGAATGTAAGGACTAAATTGACATCACCCATCACATAGAAAACTACTACTACTTTAGGGTTTAAGGTTTGGGGTTAGGACTAATCCATTGAATTTTAAAGGTGTTTCTTAGGTTGCCCTCTCCTAATTCCCATAGAAATAAGCCATAAAATGAGAGAGTTTTGAAGGTGTTGTTCAAGTTACAAGACCTTACCGTCGCACAGATTTCACCATGTAGTGAATATTGTTCATAAGAAAGAATTGCGTGAGTGCAGGGTCCTTGTATAGTTTGGACTTTCCATCTAAATTGGTTTGCAAAATGGACATAATGCGTATGACCGCAGATGCCAAGTGTGATGATGTTTGATCTCCCATGTCTTTTTCCCCAAACAACTTGTTCAATGTGTCCTGATAACTGGGGTGGGGAGAAGGAAGCAATTAATTGAAACCCACAATAAAAAAAATTCAATTTTGAGTCCCTTAGAATTACTCAACCCAACAAACATTGACAAACCCTGAACCCTAAATTATTACAACTATTATGTTATAAGGATTAGGATTTAGGGTTTCGCTTATGTACGTAGTTGTAAACAAATGCATGAAACATGAAACATAATCATTGAACTTGAAATTCATCAACATAATTATGGTCGGTCTATTGCAATCTTCTATACCTAAATAGTGCATAAGTTGTACATGTGTTTCAACTACACATTTAAAAACTAAAAAGCAATGTGATAAATACATAAACGGGGAGGGATCATTGTGAAACATACTCAACCATGAACTTGATATAGTTGACAACATAACTAGTGAGAGGGTGGACAGTGCCATCCGCTACACTCGTCTTCATTGCATCTTTCTCGACTGCATCTGCAAAGTCATTGAAAGTATCTTTTGTGGCCAACGCTAGATGCGTTAGTAAAAGCTCGAATGCATCTCGTATTTCAGCTGCTGATTCCCCTTGGAACAATGATTTTATCTTCTCGCCCAACAACAAATGTTAAGAAGGATTAGTAATAAAAAGATTTTACAAAAGAAATTGAAAATGTTAACATTAAGACTTAAGGAAATACCTATAAATTAAACTATTAAATCAAAGTTTTCTTCTTCAATTTTGTGATGTAACCACACTAGTGATTGCCCATAAGAGGAATTAGCCAAATTTGGCTATAGGTCAGAAAGGAAAAAAATAATTTATGGAATGCTACTATATTTTAGCAACCTACTTAAACCTATAGTCTAAATATGGTGACTTCAAATAATATATTTTTTCAAAATCTAGTGTCTTTGGTGAATATTTTTCACAAAAATCCTTTGTATGAGTCACATTGGATTTTTTTTTGTCACCAAATGAAAATTTGTCAAACAAAACGATGTATTAGATAGAACATAGAACTCCACTTGGGTGCAAAACTCTTGGAGATGTTGGAACCAACCAAACAACAAGGATACTAAATCTATAAGATTTGAGGCACAAGAACTAAATTGTGACTAATAAAGAAATAAAAACTTGAACACAACCCAAACGATCATTGCTAGTAGTTACATACATATGAGTATGTATGTACGTACCTCAGGTTCAAGATCATTCATGGTTTCATACATGTCAAGGAGAACAAACAACTTTTCAGGTGATTTTTTGCATGTTGTTATGGCTTCCCCAAAACTTAAAAGTGTGTGCATGCTTGAGTAAGTTATGGTAGCAAAACATTTCTCCTTCTGGGAAGTTAGTTCCAACCATATCTGGTCACAGAGATTGTACTCCGCCACAAACAATAATTTCACCTACACAAACAAATTATTATTTCAACACACTTCCTTAACCCAACCCTAAACCCACTTCCGAAAAACAATGATCTCATTTGATTTTCCATAGTTGTGTAAGTGAAGAAAAAAAACAATATCCCTTCCAAAAATATAAATTTTCAAAAAGTTCTAGTTTCATTTTTAAAAACAAAAATGAAAAATTCTCCTAAAACCTTAGAAACAACCACTTTTGAACAAAGACTTATACTAGTTTTTGATGATTTAATTTCAGTTGGAGAGATTTACCACAAAGCGCATGTGATGATTCCAACTTATAATCTTGCCCTCCAATGTTTCCCATTGCATTTTTTGAACCTCTTCCTTGCTTAACTTTTCGACACCCAAATTTTGGAGACTTTGATCCAGTATTGGTGCCCGCACATCCCTTACATTCATACCAAAACCATGCAATGAAATGCTTCAAAAAATACAAAAACATTAATTTTCCTACCAACAACATATAGTGAAATTCAAAATCCACATAATGGGTAGGTTTTATATATATAACCTTAAACCTACCTGTAAGTCTTGAGACATTGTTCTTGATGGCCTGCAGCAACCAACCATTGCACCATTTCGCATAATTGAGGGATTACATCTGGCAAAATTAAATCTGGAAGAACTTGGGGATCACTTGTATTGTCGTTGTGAAAACTACTTGTGAGCACATCTTCAGAGTTATGATGGCTTTGGGGGCTTCCCACTTGTTGGTTCTCACTTAATAAACTCTCCGTAAAAGATGTCGATTCCACTGGCTTGCTGCACAAAAAGTTTACCAAACCCAAAAAATTGATAACTAAATTTCTTAAATTCTTTTGGTTCTTCCTAGGTGAACATAACCAACAAATTGAACTATAGAAAAATTGGGTGGTACAAAACAAGCTTAAAACTGAACAAACATTTGGGTTAGTTGACACAATTAAAATAAAACAAATGGGTGGTTTGAGAAGGGGGTGTAATTGAAAGTTTCCAAACCTATGCTCATTGAAAAGATTTTTGAATTCTTCAATTAATTGGGTCATGCTCTTGGAAAGCAAACCATTCGCATGGTCAAGAGCAAAACTAGTTGCCTTGAAGCTTTGGTTTTGTTTAAGGAACTCCACATTTGTATGCAATTGATCAACGGCTGAAAGAAAGCCACCCAAGTCATCTTTGGGACCTTCCAATAACTTATTCTCCACCTTCACAAAAATCCACAAAAAAGTTGTAGCTCACCATGATGTTGGTCAACACTTTGTGGCTTGAGTTTTCATTGTATCTCAAAATGCAACTTTAAAATTACTTGATGATGATTTACTTGTTGAAGAAATTTAGATTCAAAGATCTTGAAACTAGTATGGGTAATTATTTTATTATTACCTGGTGGGAAACATCAAATTGGCTCAACATTGTCTTTGCCCCTTCTAGTGCGAGGTCGATATTTTGATTAGCTCTTCTGAATGCATGTGTTTGGATCTAAAATCACAAAAATGAAACAAACCAAAATCAATCATGTTTCAAAGTTGTTAATTAATTTTCTTATTCAAAAAGTTTGCACATATTATTAGACTTTCTAGTCAACCACAAAATTATGTAAATTATTACATTTTTTTCCAAAAGAAAACAAATAGTTCATGAACATGCAAAATCAACTCATAACTTCTCTATAAATTATCCAGATCTCTAGACCAATTTGATAAAAGCTTTACACAATGGTACTTTACAATTTACTTAGAAAGCAAAAACACTTATAGTGAAGTTCAACTTTTATAGCTGGTAAATGTGCACACATATGGTCAAACATGTAAACACAATTGGAATTTGGGACTATGATCTTGCCATGTCCTCCTATGTTGGAATGATTTTACAAGTCCTTGTGATGTTTGTGGCATAATTAAGATATTCTTACAAGTGTTAAAATTATTTATGTTCACACAAAAATGTGTGTCAAAAGCTAATTGGGTTGTTGATTCTTGATCTGAAATGCCTTTTTAAAAATAGAGTTGGAAAACTTGTCATAAATCACATAGAGGAATTAGAATTGGGATACTTACTTGCATGGGTCGCATGTTAGTTTCGAGAGAGGAAAGACGGCGATCAAAGGAGCCAAGAATGTTGACAATGGAATCAGTAAGGACTTGACTCTTCCTCAAACTCTCATAAATTAACTTTGATCGAGACATCAACATTTGTACTTCCCCTTTAGACCCCATAGCTCTATTGCCAATGTTGTTATTTGCACTATGTCGGTCTCCTTCTTTGTATCCTTGCATCATCGTTGCAACATAACCTTCCAAATGCTTTAATACTTGAACAATCTTTGTAACATACAAAATTCAACTCTCTTTCTTTGCACTATGTATGTCTCCTTCTTTGTATCCTTGCATCATCGTTTCAACATAACCTTCCTAATGCTTCAATACTTGAACAATCTCTGTAACATACAAAATTCAACTCTCTTCTTTGCACTATGTATGTCTCCTTATTTGTATCCTTGCATCATTGTTTCAACATAACCTTTTTAATGCTTCAATATTTGAACGATTTCTGTAACATACAAGATTCAACTCTCTTTCTTCATCTCAAGCAAAGTTCCCAAATACAAATTAAGTTAAAGGATGAAAAACAAGACTCCACTGCAAACTCCAATTTCTGGGCTTTAAATCTCCAAAATTTGGTCAAAATCTAGAAGTTCAAAAAGCCAAGAGCAGTTTAGCAATTTTTCTTTCCTTCAAAATACCTTACTAAAAGAAAGCCATTTGAAGGTCACTCTAAGGATTTTTTCCCTTGGAATTGGAAGCTCAAAACCACTAACACAAACCCAACAAAACACTTTCATAACTCAAAAGACAACCCCTAACTTTTTTGCTTGAGAAGAAGCTTCACACAATTGGGGAACCCAAAACACTTAGCAAAAAGAGTATTTTCCCTTGGAGTGCTCAATGATCCCAATACCTTTTTTCTTCAAAACTTTTAAACCCAATTCCTCACTTGGAAGCAAGTTTTTCCACAATTTGGAGACAAAACCCAAAGATGATCCAAAAGAACAATCTTTCCTTTGTAACAACTCCAAACATATAACTTCTTCTTCTTAGTTACTACCAAATTCTTCATGCCCAAATCCAAAGATCCAACATCATATACTCTTCTTTTTGTAGTTCAAACCAACGAAAGTTTGTCCAAGGAAACTTCTTCACAATTGGTAACCAAAACCCACCAAAGCATCATCCATAACACAAAAAAAACTCAAGATTCCAAAACACCACTCAACTCCTTACAATTCTATAGTGTCTTTTTTGAATCACAAACTTGATTAGAGTCTTGAGCAATAACCTTCCTCAAAAGAAAGCAAAGTACCCAAAAACAAAATTGCTGTGAAAAGTGAGGGAGAAGATGAGAAGAAAGGTGTCAAAACCCAGCTCCCCTCCCCCAAAACTAGGAACCCAAACATTACAAAAAATTCAAAGATTCCATCACACCCACAAGTCCACAAAACCAAAAATATCACAAAAGTCTTTGAACAATAAACACTTGATTGGTGGACCATGATAGTCTACTTACTATATATATAAATATATAAGTTTTTATATAATATCTAACATGATATTATATTATATTATATTGTATATATTATATAGTAACTTCCTAGCTTTTGCATCATCACTTGCCGTGTGGCCTCTTTTCTTGTTGCAAATCTTTGCTTTCCAAACCCAAATCCAACAAATGTCCACAATTGCATTCTTCAAGGCACCTGGTAGGTAGATACTAGGTACAAGAGAATTGGAAGCAACATGTGGATTGACTTTGTCTTCTTTTTCTGAGTGGGCCATGGAGGACTACAACTTTATCATATTGAGCTTTTTTACTTACTTTAGGTTCAAAGGATTTCAAACAATTTGGGCACTTGTATGGTTGGGATGGTGGATGGTGGGTTTTTCTTATCTGTATATTTCATTGATGAAAAACCTCCCAAAAAGAAACATTCCTACACAGGTGAAAATGGAGGAAAAAAAAGGATGTGTGCACTAACTAAATTCAAATTGCTACCTTGTTAATTAAGTGCTAATCTAATTGCTTTAAGTGCCAAATCTGAAATGGCAATGACTCAAAGTAGAGTATGTTATGTTGAAGCTGGTATTGCCTCAGGTTAGTATTTTTACTAAATTAAATTATAATTACAAATTAGAACTGACCTGAATATAATTTTCCTTATTTGAATTTTTTTTGCCAGTGTATTGATCAGCACCATAATGAGAGTGAATGTCTCCACTACACACACTTTCCCTTTCAGAATTTGAACTTTTGATTGAAGGTATGACATTCTTGGTGTATCACTTTCAACCCAAAACCATTTGAACATTTGTTGTGTCTCATCAATGTAAATGATAACCCTTCAACAAAAATCTTAAGTGCTAAAATGGTTTTAATTAAGCCTCAAAAATTCCAAACTGGTAGAAATCAATATGGATGCACTTAGACTGTCAAGACAACACATGCACAGGTTTCTGGATGTAAGAGAAAGACTCACCCAATTGAGTACGACCAAACCAGTAGACTCTGAATTCCAATTGTACATCCTTCCACACACAACTTCCACTGGTTCATAATTCACACAGGTGTTACACAGAATCAGTCAGTCATTGTGATCATTATGGGTGGAACACAGATTTCATCTGGTGTCCAAGAGCACAAATCATTGTTTAAATTATGAGGAGAGTTGTGTCATCGCATCATCTTTAGTCTCTAAAATTGAGTACTCCCTCAGGTATAATCTGTACAGGTCTGTTGAATAGTCTTTCTCCCATGACTTGACTTTGGCAATTTTCAGGAAACATCCTAAAAACATTCTACAGGTTGGCACCATGTCAGGAGTGGTTAACTTTTATGGTGAGTTGAGTCTACAGTTACAAAATGGATTCCAGATTTGATCTGATTTCAAGTCTCCAGTGGGTTAGAAGAGGGGGATTTAGTTCATGCAGTTAGACCATGAGACACCATAATCTCTTTGAAACAGGTTCTAGAGGGTTTCTGGAGTGACCTGTTGAGTTTTGATTATGGAAGTCTTTGTCAAGTGTTATGGTTGCACATTTAGGGCAGTGCTGGTGGAAGGGGTACGAGAATGACTGTGTTCGCCTTCATAGGTGACAATGAGCATTGAAGAATCCTCCAATGATCGCTCCACATGTTTCCTGGCAGGGCAATTCCTCGCACTACTGCACTTGTAGTAACCCCTGCGAGGCAACAGACCAAAACTTTTGTCAGTTTCCCTCATGATGCTCAATATGAATATGTATACCTAGTGGTTCCAAGCTGCTGCTGTGCAACACCTTCCTTCTCGACTGACAACTACATAGGAACTTGAGGAACACTAGAATTCATGCATTCTCTGATACAAACTGAGCCAGGTTGAAAGAAAACACTTATCTTTGACAAATTATGTCAAATCAAGAATGGATTTGTTGACACCATCTTGAACACAAAACCACCAACCCTAATGGATTTCTCAACAACCATCTTAAGTGTAAAATTATCAACCCTAACAGATTTCTCAACACCATCTTCAACACAAAATTACCAACCCTAATGGATTTCTTGACACCATCTTGAACACAAAATTACAAACCTGAAGGAATTTCTTAACACCATCTTGAGCAACAGAAAATTTACCAACACTAAAACACTGTATGGTTGCGAGTAGACTCAAATCACAATAACACATTCGAAGTGAGAATGACTGCAGTGTTCAAGACTTGAACCTAAACTTAGTGCCCAAAAACCATTGTTTTAAAATGCGGATTACATGCACAAATCAGCAATAGATCAAAGTGATCAATTTTCAGCTTCCAAAATTTCAGATACTAGGGTTGCTCACCTTGGATGAGGGGAGCCTTTAATAGGCTTTTGACCATACTTACGCCAGGAGTAATCATCAGGAGGGATATCTGCAAGCTTGCTGCTAATTGCTGGCACCTTGATTGTCTGTTTCACTCTCAATTTCCTGTGCCAAAGAAAAAAAGAACAAAATAGTCATAGAGAAGAAGAATAACCAACAAGAAGTGACTCATTTGCATAAGGGTTCTGCCCCTTATGGCAGCATGTCCAAACCAGCATCAGTTAAAATAGGAATTGTTCCATGATGAAGTTGCCCAAAAATGAACTCACTTACATTTCACAATAGGAAATGTTTCATGATGAAGTTCCCTAAAAAAAAGGAACTCACATTTCACAACAGGAAATGTTTCATGATGAAGCTCCCCCAAAAAAATGAACTCACATTTCACAGTAGTAAACAAACAGTCTGGTGAACAACATTCTTCAAAAATATAAAACCAAATGAAATCATCTACTTACATTGTTCAAAAACTACATTGTTTCAGAGTCAAATCTACTTACATTGTCTCAGAATCTCTCCATTAGAGGCCGAGAGCTAATGAATTTTCTATGTCTCAGTTTTTATCTCGAATACCTCGGTAGAAAGAATTTTTGGGGTTTAAATAAAACCATACAGCACAAATGGGGGAGAAGATGACCCTAATGGTAGAGTAATTGAAATTACTATATTACCTGCGCTTGGAGCAATGGCAGCGGCCTGCTGAGGCACAAGACTTGCCACCACCGTTCTCCTCAGTCGTGGCCGAGCATTTCTTCTTCTTCTTCGTGCTTGTATGCGAGATTGCATGTTGTGGTTGTGGTCCGGCTGCAGGCAATGAGGTGGAAGTCTGCTGTACATTGTTGTTGTTGTTGGTAGTGGCACCACTGCCATCCATGCTTACAGCAGAGAAGCCAGACTTGGTGGTTGTGGATAGTAGAGGAGCTGATGAGCTTACGGAATTGTTTTCCAGGGTTCGAGTTGGAATAAATCCAATGGGTGCTACTGCAACGTGAAGTTGCTGCTGTTGCTGCTTTTGTTGTTGCTGCTGCAAGTATAGATGGTGCTGCTGTTGTTGCCGGATTTGTTGGGCACGCTGAAGAAAGCTTGGTGGTGGTACAGCAGCATTGCCGTGACTATCCGGCCAGAGTGGGTACTGCCAAAGTGGCTTGACAATGGCAGCGGCAGCGGCAGCAGGCTCCTCTGCGAGAATAAAGTTCGCTTCCCTCTCCGTCTCCTTGCGGTTCAACTCTTGCGCAAAATTGGCAGTCGCGAAGAACACGGAATCATCTCCTGCAATCGCCGGGTTCTGTGGCGAGCTCTTGAACCTGGCGCGACCCGTCCGACTCAGCAACGTCACCACTTTCTGGAACATGGAAACGGCAATGCCCGCCGCGGAGTGACGCTCCTCCTCGTCCCCGTGCGAGGAGCGCGGCTGCTGCTGCTGCGATAAAATTTGCAACAACCGCTTCGCATTGTCTATCCCTTTCCTCGCCGCTACCTGCACCTCGTAGTCCCTATTCCTCTTCCCTAGTAAGCTACTACTATACTCCAAAACCTCCATCTCTTGACCTACCTCCTCCTCTTTCTCCCTATCCACCCTGAATCCTTCTGTTCTACAAATTCTACTTCCCTCTCCTCCACTCTTGCCTTCCTTAAAAAGAAAACAAACAAACAAACAAACAAATGCACTTCACCCGATACTCTCAATCTTCTCCCCCACGGAATCCATTCACTTGCAAAGAAAATTCTTCTCCTCGTTTTGTCTCTCTAGTCTTTCCCTTCTCTTCCCCCCTTAACATGCAACCATAAGCTACAACCAGCAAACTCGAAGCACTCCCACCAAAACTTGGACCCCACCCACAAATTCCCACCCCCTTCCCCCCCCCAAAAAAAGCACCCAAAGACACATCCACTTTCCTTCCACCTGCTTTTATCTATCTAGCAATATAACAAACATAACAGCAAACTACTCGTAGACCTGAATTCTGTGAACCCAAATGCGGCTGACCCAAATATAAGGCAACCCACCAACGTCGTCACCATGTTGACAAGCAAAGAAAAAGGGGGGGGGACTTTTATTGTACCTACTCCGTCAACGCTAGGTGACGACGATGATGCTGATGATGATGATGGTAGAGAGAGAGAGAGAGAGAGAGAGAGAGATGTAGAAGAGTCATGATGTCGCAACAGCCAGGAAAGAAAGAGGGGGTCCACACGGTGCAAAAGATAGGTACGACGAAGAAGAAGAAGAGGAAGAAGAAGACGATGAGAAATATCAACGCGAGAGTGGCGCTTGCGAAGAAGGCGAAGCGCAGCAGAATGGAGAGAAGAAGAAGCAGCAGAAGCGCAGGGAGGGACGGTGGACGACCGAACGACGCTGGCGATTGTGCAGGCGACGGTGCGGTTTGACACCACTAGACCTTGCGGCCCGCATCGTCTGATTCTTGCCAGTCAACCATGCTATGTTCGTTTATTGCTATTCTCTGTCAACGCTATTAACGGATGAACAACTCGCCGATGAACAGAAAATGGAACAAAATTATGTCCTCAAAAACAATAAATGAATGGACGAAGGAACGGATGGATGGATGGATGATGAATTCATGTATGGATGGATGAATATGGGGTTAAAACTGCTCGCCATTGGAGGCCTGCAATTTACGGTTACTGGGTCGGTAAATTTTGACAGTCCATGCCTATTAATTAGTTTGGGTGCCTTCCAAGTTTTCAGATTAATTTTATTTATTTTTTCTTTTGGGGGCCAATGAGGCTCTTTGATTGGTCCCATCATAATTTTTTTTTTGAACCTTTGGAGTCTCGCCTAATATAAAGAGTATTCACTCCAAATATAGAAACTTATAAGTCTCCACATTCACCCACCTATATAAGTTATATATAGGTTCCAAGACATTGGCATAAGGAGTAATATATGTAAGGTCCCTCCATTTTTCAAAGAGGGATTATTGGGGGATATAATGTGCCCCTTCTTCCAATTACACTACCATAGCCTAGGGTTAGTTTCCACATTGATGAAACAAATACTTTCTTCTTCTTCTTTTTCAAAAAATGAATTCATTTATTTTTTTTGAAATTACATGTTTTTCCATCATCTATTATAAGAATATTGTGATATGAGTAGTGAAATTATTCAGAATGTAGCCTATGATATAATTATGATGATTTTCAACATGTCAACTTCATATTTTCACAAATTTTCATTTCACTATTTTGAGGATTATTTAATGACGAAACTGGCCTTAGGGTAAGATATAGTTTAATAATTCTATGAGTGCCGTAAAATATCTCTAATTCAAAGTTTGCAAGAGGACTTTCAAGTTGTAGAGGAGGTTCCTATACAAGTAAGTGTGTTCTCTTGAAGGAGGGGCACTTGAAGGTGTGAGCCCAAGGGTGTTCCCAAACCTCAGAAGAATTTACGAGTACTGGAACCTCCCTTTAAATGGAAACAACTCTCTTTTTATTTCATTGCTTCTTTGCCATTTTGTATAAAAGAAATGTTTGCATGGGAACATGGGAACATGGGAACATATAAAATTGACATTTGACCAAAACAGTCCCAATACAAAGGTCTGACCAGCCCTCACAAAATGCGACGTTTTAGGGTTGACTATTGCAAAACTCTATTTTCCTAAAGAAAGAGTTTTGTATAGCCAAAGAGCATGAGTACATGCCCTTCCCTGATTTGAAATCTGTTCCTGAGGCTGGTCACTCAATTGAGCACATCTGGCATACTTTTTCACGATAGCCAGGTCAATAAAACTTACTCCATCGAGTTCATCGCCATGAAATTCGACAGTTACACTTACTTGTTCAACACTATATTCAGATTCTGCTCTTTTAAATGGAACATCCGCCCGAACAATACCTTCTTCATCTACTAAGGTGGGATTTTTTCACTTTTTAGAAATAGTGACAGGCTGGCTGATACCTTCTGCTGGTCAGAAGATCCAAGTACAGCCTGGCTGGTACCTTCCACTACAGAAGATGCTGCTTGATGAAAACAGGTTTCTTCAAGCAGGTAAGGGAGCTGAAAATACAAAGAAAAAATCCAGGGAGTGCTTTACGAATAGGAAATGAACAGTGTTATTTCAACACATCTAAATAGAGTGCTTTGACCAATGGCGCTAGTCTTTTATAGTGAATCTTTCACTAACAATTAAGCAGACTAGAATCGATGATTATAGAGTCTGATTACCACAATTAGTGTGAGCTCATTGTACTTCATTTGCAGTTCTTCAAGTGGTTGATAGATTATCTGGATGAGCTTTTGCAGCTGAGCAATTGAGTCCTTTGCAGAGGGACTTAAGCCAAAGGTGTTTAGTAACAGCACATGCCTCCATCCACCAAACCTGCATGGCTACAAGTTGACAGAAGATAAACAAAAGTGGTATCATCTGGCTGTACACCTTCTTCACACAAATGTTCAAAATATTTAAGAGCTTCCTTACCATCCCCCATGCATGGCACATCCTCCAAGTATGGTAGTCCAAGTGACCACGTTTCGAAATGGCATCTTGTTGAGCATTCCCCAAGCATCCTCCATGTTCCCACATTTTGCATGCATGTCCACCAAGCTATTCCCCACAAAGACATCGGACTTGCAACCACTTTGAAAGATCTGCTCATGAACACTCTTCCCTCTTCAAGTGTAACTACACTAGCACATGCATTCAACACCCCCACAAAAGTAACAGAGTTTTGACTACACACCCTCTTATTGCATTTGTCGAATTAGTTCTCATACCTTCTACCCCCATGTTAGTACATGTCCCAATATCATGGTTGTCCAAGTGACCACATTTTGAGATGGCATTTTGTTGAACATTTTCCGCACATCCTCAATACTCCAATATTTTGCATACATGTCAACCAAGCTAATCCTAATAAAGACATTAGACTCGCACCAACTTGAATGAGTTGTTCATGAACAATCCTGCCATCTTCAAGTGCTCTTAAACTAGTACATGCCTTAATCACTTGAACAAAAGTGAATTTGTTAGGACTCATTCCTTCTTGTTGCATTTGAAGGAAAAGTTGTATTGCATTTCTAGGTTGTCCCCATCCTTCACATATTTTGTAAGCTTTTGATTCCATGCAAACATGTTCAATTACAATGTGCCTAGTGCCCCATTGCCACCATCTTTGCTTCCACCCATGGTAGGTTTCATTAGTCCCCAAGCCAAATTGCTTCTTATGTCTTTTTATGTTTGAAATCCTAATACCTTGCATTTATTTACAAGCAAAAATCCAAATCAAGTTGATTAGCCATGTGATTTCCACATTCCAACATAAATGGAATCATAAGAACAAAGAAAGTTGCCACACCCACAAGCCTTTTCCATCAACAATGTTGCATATATTTACCTTCCTTAGCCTTCTACTACTACTATCTTACCAATGCAAAGGACCTAAAAATAGTTTTTGCCAAGTTTAGACCAGGCCAGGATAACAACAAATATTAACGCCAACAAAAGCTATGGCACCCATTGACATGTGAATGTGAGTTTTAATAAGATTGATGTTTGGTTTACTTTCTCTAATTTGCGAGTGGCATTGCAAAGGGTTTAAATAGAACTCCCACAATAGTTTTTCTCTTTGACTTCTAAGAACTACAAATAAAAACTTTCCTTTCAAATCCTGTCCTTTGATCACAATGTAGAAGCCATGATTGACGATGTATATCATTTGTTTCTATCCAATGCATTTTAGAAATAAGTGGAATTACAGGTTCACACACACACATGACGACAAGAAGCTCCTCCTAGTCAACCTCCTCGTTCTCCATGTGGTGGGGGAGTTGCTACTACTTTTGTGGTTTTCAAAAAAGTTAGATCTTGTTGCACATGGTAATTGTTACATTGATGATGATGAAAACATTGTTGCTATTTTGCAAAAAACAAACCTTGACAATTCTTTCGTTCCTTGCAATCCAAGAGCACCCCAAGCAAACAATCCCATATACAATTCCTTTTGGACATCCCAAGTTAACCCAAATGCAAATTCTCTCCCATTAATTTTTGCACGTGGATCTGTTGGTGGCACAATTTTAGATCGAATGTCTTCCAAAGGATTCATCTAGTTGCAAAGGGCTTAAAAACCCTTTAAAACCCTACTCACCCTAAAAACTTGGAGCACTAATTAACCTAAAAAAGTTGGAACACCAATATATATTTTTAAAAAAAATTGGTATGGGGATTTTGTGTGTCCACACTAGTGATTTGTTTATTTCTTGGTGAATGTTCACCATTTTGGCGAAAAGAATTGGAATTTTTTTACAATGTAATTTTTTTAAAAACCTAAAATCTTAGAAAAATTACCAAGCTTTCGAAACCACAAAACTTGAAAAAAATAAATAAAATGATCTACAAATGTTAAGGTCACATAGAGGGGTGCCCCTATAGTCTAGGGAGGGTTCTAGAATTATGAAGGTTCATTAGTAAAAAACATGTCTTTTTCAATTTGGTTTTATTGACTAAAAGAATATTAAAAATGTCATTGTCGATTAAAATTTTGACTATTTCAATTAATAATGATTTTTTTGACTTTTTTTAATAGACAAAGTTAAAATAAAAAAAGACATGATGTTATACTAATGGTTAATTTTTTATTAATCCTTTTTAGCACATAGGTACACTATCAAACATACTTCAACACAACATTTGCAATATTCATCATTCACATGATTCTCAACATGATTCTAAACCTTACATTTTTTTGGGAGAGGATCACCCACACACCTAAAGTCAAATCTTTATGTGAGAACTACACCTCAAGGGAGTTCATCACATGTGCTTAAAGATTTTCTTTGATGAGGATCATTCACCAAAGACTATAAAGCTTTCACAATGGTGTTCACAATAATCTTCACATTTTATTTTTTCAAGGCTTCCTATTCACATATGATATTTTTACAAATCTTGATAGCAACTAACAACACGAAATTATTGAATGCCAATTATGAGCCTAAAACTCTAATCTCTACCACTTATATACTTGAAAGAAAAAAATGAATGAATAGTTAATCACATTCATTTACATATATTCCCTATGTATCAAGTCAATTGTCACATGCCATTTATAACTGTTCATCCTTCTATGGATAGGTTTTACATTATTTGGAGTTTGGGATTTGATCAAATCTACATGCTTGGCATCCCATTATTACTAATTCAAAATAATTATCTAAATTATTTATAATCAACCTTTATGCACCTAATAAAAAAATTCATTGTACCTATGAGACTCATTATTTTATTTCCCATTTGAATCCCTATTATTACTCCAAACCATAATATTATTATTTGTAATTATAATTCTTCATAATTATTTCGTTGTTACATCCCAACAATGTTTTTTTAATATCAAATTTATCAAGTAGATGGGTTGACGATTTTTCACAAGAAAAAAAAAACTTGTAAATATAAATCAAAGATAAAACCCATCCATGAAAAGTACAATGCAAATGAGAACACAAATAAACACAACCCAAAGAAAAAAAAACAAAAGCAAATAATCAACAACAATCGACAAGAGCACTTACTACCCAAATTTGGATAGGCCTAAAAGAGGACAATAGAAAACTTTAGGTTTTATGTTATAGTTTGGCCATATGCTACAACTTATTGTGCAAATATGGTTGTTTCAAAAAAGCTGTTCCTTCATTGTTTGAGGACAAATGGCCATTTGTTTCCCCGCCAAAAAAAATAAGTGTAGGGTAAAGTATGTTAAGGCAAAAGAAGAATTATGGAAAAACTCAAATATTTCACCATGAAAAAAATATAATCTTCAAAAAAATCCTCTAAAAGAAACCAAAATATTTCAAGATATTATAACTCAGTAACATAATCTCAAGTTCCAACACAAGCCAAAATATCATCTTTCAAAAATCCTCATATAAAAAAAATAGACCTATTATTATTATTATTACCTAGGGGCCAAAATCCCATAAGCTACTAATAATACTCTATAAAGGACTTTTTTCATTTTTCCTTTGTTCCCAACATGTTCTCTTCAGGTTTCCCATGTGTTCCCCAAGGGTGTTCCCAATAGCACTTCAATTTAAGGAGGAGGCAATACGTAGTTGCAGAAGAACTCTTTGGACATTCCTGACCTTCTTGATCGTCGTACACGGAAATGGGGTTTTTTTTTTAAGGGTTTGAAGCTCTTGGGTTACTCTAGCTTGTGGCGAAGTCTCCCCGGGTGCAATACCGGCTGACGGATGGTTCAAGGGAGGAATGAGGAGCTGAGAATGGGAAATGGGTCCTTGTTGGATCCTCGGGGAGATTAACGAGAGCAGTGTCTTGACAAGGGGATCCATGGAATCCAAAAAACCCTAATTAGTCATGGCAGCTCCAGCCGGTATTCTGAGAGTTGCAACCGACCGGGCATTAGGTTTAATGAGGAATTGAGAAAGATATGGCGGAGGAAGAAGAGGGAGATGGAGTGGCAGATACAGGAGAGAGACTAACAGCAAGGGAACCCAATGAATCAGACCATGGAGGTGGTGGAAGAGCAGTGGTGAGGGAAAGAAGAGACAGGGGAAAAAGAGGTCAGGGTGGAGAAGAAGAATGGATGAAGAGCAAAGGACTAGACAGGGAGAAAGATAAGATTGGGTTGGGAAGAAGGGCCCAAGGAAGAAACGGTCAGGGCAGAAAGGAGGCAGAAGAAGAAGCTTTTCTAGCCAATGAGACAATCAGTCCAGCCCTTGCAGAAGCTCGGGACCGATGGCTACCTCATATCTCTCTTGTTCCGTAAGCATCATTGCCACATCATCAAGTCTCTTTCATCTCAACCCACAAGCTTAACTGTCAGTATTCATTCCAGCGGATTGGAACCTGCAGCAAAATAATGTTTCCCTGCAATTTTTATTTGTTTTTTGGATATGCATTGTGCAGGGATTGGTTGCAGCATTGCGGATTAGCTATGCAATCGCCAGAATTACACTATAGAGTACAGGACAGTGAAGGTCAAGATATGGCCTCATCCCTAAGACCGGGTCTGCCCCTCTTTTCTTCTGATCTTGTCCAAAATGTGAGCACCTTTTACTCCCAAAACTGCATGTTTATTGACCGAGTGAGTTTAGTGGTCAAGAGACAGACTATGAGGCTCATGACTGTGTTATAATCTGCTGGTGCGCTTCTGTTTATGCAGGCCAAGGCCAGTTTGTCAACCAAAGAAGACATGAAAGCATCGTGGTGAGTGACAAGCAAAGCACAAACCATCAACTCTAGAGCTTGTCTCAGATGCACAGCATGTAGGGTGAATATATTTCTGGCCTACAATATCAGCAACAGGCCTGCTTAGGGAGGCCTGAAAGTTTTTGTGGGCATTTTGCAGTACAGATTTTGTGCTTCATGTAGGTGGCTCTGTCTGGGCGCTGGACTGGTGTCCTCAAAGGCCTCAATGGTCTAATTTCAATGTCAAAACAGAGGTACCTTACTTCATCTCTATCACTAAGATTGTGCTGCAATGGCTCTCTCTCATGTACTGCTCAACAACATTGTCTTGGTACCTTATTAATTACTGGCAATGCTTTAGAGCAGTTCCTGGTAGTTGGAGCACATCCAGTACAAGAGCCACAACACAGGCTTGGTGAAGCCCTGCATGGGAAGGGCTTACTGCAAATTTGGGCTTTGGATCCATGTGTAACAAGAGGATCCATCCACCAACAATCGAACAAACCTCCTTTAGATGTTACGGCTGAAGAAATTGGCAGGAGATGTGGCGATGATGGGATGAGAGAAGTCAACCTTGTGAATGCACAAGACATCACTAGTGAAAGCAATGATGAACTTGAGGCTGTCTCGTTGTTGGGGGAGCAAGTTCTGAACTCATCTTTGGAAGAGAATGACTTGCTGTCAAGTGTTTCAACTGAAACTGTAGGCAGGGAAAGAGTAGGGACAGAAGGGAGAGGAAAGCATGGAAGAGGAAGAGGCAGAGGTAGAGGAAGAGGTGGTGGCAAAGGAAGAGAAAAAGCTGATCATAGAAAGATTCAAGATGATCATGCTCTTCAAGGCAGTGGGAAAGTGGACAGTGTGCGAATTTGCAGCATTCCAGAAGTTTCTACACCAGAGAGGGCAAAATTACGCTTAAAAAATCGAGCAAGGGCAAAGGGTGTTGGGTTACACTGTGGCCTGGCCACTTCTCCCCAAAGATTCTCCGTCCCTGCATCTAGTGATGATGACACACCAAAGATGGTCTTAGGATTGGTCCATGAAGGAGAAGTAACATGGGATGCAAAATGGCGTCCTGTGACAATACACACCGTAGTTGAAGATATGGAAGACAGAGAGTTACTGAGGCTTGGCTTTCTCGCAGTGTTGCTCGGAGATGGATCTATACAAGTGTGAGTAGACTATCACACTCTTCCTAGCATCTGGTTCCAAAAGTTGAACTTTGAAACAGTCGACAAGAGGACTGTTTCTTGGTAACATCTGTGGCTCTTCAATCCTCCTGAACAATGGGAGGGTTCCTGCAAACATGTTCCATGCAGGTTTGATGTTCCATTGCCAAAAGCACTGGACTGGGCAGGCATTCGAGAGCAGAACACAATGGGGCTGGGGCCACCAATAGTGAAAATGGACCCCATCTTTTGGTGCTCTGAACTTTACAGTGCTGGTCATCAGAGGTGTCTTCTGCACCAATTCCTTGTGTTGGGTGACTGAAATTGTGTCTGGTATTCATGTATGTCTCTTGCCTTTAGGTAGAATATATGGCATATCTGACAGCAAGCATTCAGATCAAATATAGCCAAGATCGTCATTGATACATTGAACCACGTTCAGATTTACAGCAATTTTTCTGTCCATAAAAATTGCACTTTGTGAAGCTGCAGTAATGAGCGTATAGAGCCTGGGTAGTATGACCATGCTGACAAGTATCACTACTCTAACTTGCAGTATTCCACTTGCTGTCGAGTGGTCAACTTGGGCTCCACATGACATGTTAGTAGCTGTCTGCCATGATGGAACTGTAAGTCTTTCCCATGCTGTGGCTTCCTGAGATCTTACAGTCCCAGTTCTTCACAATGTGATCTCTTTTGCAACTCATTTGCAAGAGGGTTATTGAGCTACTTGGCTGTGATATGTTGTATGTTAAGCACTAAAGGAAGAAGCTTGTTGTTTGCAGGTTGCAGTGTGGAAAGTGTTCCCAGCTTTGTCTCCTCTCCAAGGTATCAAACAAAGTATAAAAGGGAAATTTGTTACTGCATGCTCCTGGTTCACTTTCATATGCTGCAAAGGATATGACAGCTCTATTATGATGGCATTGAGGACAGCTAGTTTTGTACACACCAACATTTTTGTTCCTTGGGGACTTCAGTTTTTGCACTGCTAACAATTGTTTATCAGCAATGGTTCCACTTGGCTTGCAACTTAAAATTACTGAGAGAAATACTTTGTCCATTTTGTTTTGTAGAGACACGCCCGTTGTTGTTTTTTACAGCTGATTCACAGCCACTGCGGGCAGTTGCCTGGGTTCCTGATGGCAGGTTTCTTGCTCTCTCCCACTCTCTGTCTTTGATGTGTTAAAATTGCTTCCCTTTCTTTCTCCTGTCCCATGCCTGTAGGATGCACACAGCTTCCTGCAGGTATATCATTTGAGTTCTAATGAATCCTGTTGGAACAATTGGTATGCCATTCTTGTGTCATTCTTGGTATTGCTACTGCAAGATTCATTTGGTTGTGGGAGATGCACATAAAACATCTTCCTGATAAAGATGAAGATTGCTTGTCAATCTGATGCTTAAGAATCTGTTCTGATGAACCCATCTTGTCAACCGAAAGATGTGGTTCTCATTTCTAGCCTGCTTTTTGGCAGTGGTTCAGCAAGCAAGCACCTGGTATCCACAGGTGGACATAGTGGTTATATTCGCTTCTGGGATTTGCGGTGAGTGTTGTTTTGGCCTTTCTCATCTGCTGCTCTTTTGTGGATATTTTTTGTCTAGCATGTCTGTAAATTCTACTTGTTGAATAGTCTAAATGGCTTTGCAAACTTGCTTATGTCTGCGGCTGCCAAAGTAAGTTCTAGTGGAGATTGTGTTTCTTTGATAATAGGTTTCTGCTGAAGAATATTATGTGTGTGGGATTCTAGCAGAGAATTCACTTCTGATCTTCCACAGTTCTTTGGAACACGTACTGGTTTCATGTCTAGAGCAGGCAAGGGGCAGCAGCTTTGATAGGAAAGAATATGGATCCAGCTATTTGTGCTTCAGAGAGACCACTTAAATGGGTTTAAATTCAATGGGGTTGCAGGGATCCCTTTCGTCCTGTATTTGAGTTCCAGATCTCAAGAGCCTGTATCACCAACATGGATTGGCTTGCACAACCCAGGTATCAACCTTCTATTGTTGGAATGCATCACGCTGTATGACCATCAATGTGCAGAGGATAATGTCTACACTGATGATAATTGTGAAGAAACCAGAAACTTGGCAGTGAATGCTAACAAGGAAGAATTTGGGTGGGGGATTGGCAGGTGTATGCTGGTGACAATGGATGATGGTACCTTGCGTCTGTTTGGACTTGATAATGGTGGCTCAAACACTCCATTCACAGGGAAACCATACAGTGGAACACAGCTGCAAGGCCTTCAGAGCTATTTCTGTAGCTCGTTTTCACTTTGGGCAGCACAGGCCTCACGGACTCTAGGTACATTCTCTCCCCCCTCCCTCCCTCCCAGTGCTTGTTTTATTTATCAGAAGCATATTCTTCTCTTGGTCATCCTGTGGACCCCACTAATGTTGTCTTATGATCTTCTGTGTCTTGTTTCATTGCATTCATGGATTGCTCACTGTAAAATGAACTTTGCATATCATGGCTTTGCTTTTGGCATTTGGACACTAAACCCTGAACCCTAAACTCTTGCCATATCTTGTTATAGCTTGTACTCAGTCTGTGCTTTGGGTCTCCACATCTGTCCCCCCTTACCTCTTTTGCTGTCAACTTGCAGGTTTGGTAGCATACTGTGCAGCAGATGGCACTGTTCTCCAATTCCAGGTGCTCCTCTCAAATCTGATGACAGATATGGGTACACAGTAATCTCTGGAATGATAGTTTCTGAAGCAGGTTTGTGAGTACCCATTTGTATGGATACTGTAAATTCTGCCTTGGTAACCTGTTTTTAGTCATGTGGCCTTTGCCATGAAACGTTTGCCATGAAAACCCATCTTCTTACTTGCAGTTGAATTGCTTGAACAGTTAACTGAGAAGGCGATTGTAAAAGAAGGGAACCGATACAGGGAGCCACATTTTCTCTGTGGAGCATTTGCTGCTGAATCAGAGACCGGAACAATATCAATACTCTCTCAATACCAGGCAACTCCAGCTCCAATGAGGAAAAGCATGACAGAGTTTGGTTCTACACCACGCTCAAGACGAGGATATTTAGCCACAAGAAACCAAGCAATGAGGGGAAATGGCACACCTGTGCCTCCTTTTTTCTCTTCCCCAAATGAAACATCCCTACCCAATTCCGATAATCCTACTGCCAAAAAGAGAAAAGCAGCTAGCACAAAAGCCAAAAGAGGCAAGAAAGGTGAGAAAAGGGATGAAAGTTTTGCCTTAACACTGTTGGAAGATGACTCAAAGGAGTTTGTCCAATTGTTGCCCTCAACATCTGGTGAGCTGGAATTAGTCCTAGGTGATCAAGCTAGCCCCATGGAGGTCGAGAGAGATGGAGCTACTCCAGGTTCTGTTCAAAAGCCTGAGAATGGAATCTCATTTGGAGTTGAGAGATTTCCTTTGAGAGTAGTAGCTGTGCACCGTGTGCGCTGGAACGTCAACAAAGGTAGGGAAAGGTGGTTAGCTTATGGTGGAGCTGCTGGTCTGGTTCGCTGCCAACAGATTCTGCCAAAATAATGAGCAACTTCTGTCATTGGACTACCCATATGGGTAAGGGACCTCAACCCAATTGTCCCTCTCACTTGGCGAACTGTAATTTTTGTAGCAATACTCATCAACTCATAGTCTAAACCTTTCTGAATGAGCCTCTAAATTCCAAGGCAGTGCACTCCCATGTGAGATGTAATTATGTAGTTCTCGGTCAGTCATAAGTGCTCAAAGACTTGCATTCAAAAGGATGTAAATCATACATGTACTTTGACATGTGCTAGTGAGCATACAAAAGCACTAATGATATATGCACCCTGGTTGTCTTTTGGGAGCTCGTGGGTCTCCAAGCTCCTCTTGTTTGTTTTTCTCTTAAAAATTTCTGACCATTCCATCACCCACTGTGCAAAGTGGCAAGGTGTGTAACCACTACCTAGTGCATCACATGAGGCTTTATTATGAATGCCTGGCATTGTGAGGGCTCCTACATGCAGCTCGAGATGTGATGAATATCACCCGTCCTTGTTATCATTTCTTGGCCCGATAATGGGTTACCCAAGAATGGTGCATTTGATAGTCAATTGAAAATTGGAATTGTATGAAAATTGTCATCAACTGTGAGCCAATTTGACATAACTGAGATTTGGCAAGAAAAACAACAATTATTCAACATGGTTTTTGATGATAACCAAATTGAAGCTATAGTGTGGCATGGGGCATTGAGTGCATATTGTAGAATGTTGAATGAATTTTGAAAGGGAATTTGACAAGGTAAAAATCATTGTTGTGTGAGTATATCATTCACTTGGATATACTCATTAGGTAGAATACAATATATTTTATATCTTACTTTGTTTTTTCAAACTCAATATGCCTTAATCAAATGCATATCCAAGGGTATAAATGTGAAAAAATATACATGTTTCATAACTTTCAATGTAATCTCAAAACTATCCATACCCAAAGTTAAGTATGTTCTCAAACCTAGTAAATCTTGTTAGGTAAGTTTCACTTAAACGCTAAAATCATTATCATTGTTATGTGATAATTGTGCAAGGTAGTGAGAAAGAGAGTGTCACTTGATGACTTCAAGGATGTTGAAATAAATTTTTTTAGATCAATTTGAAAAGGAATTTGAAAATCAATTAGATCACTATTTTGAGCTTGTTGATATGGCAAATTTTGATTCCAACAACACCAACTCCACCAACACCAAATTGATTCCAAATGGTTGAGATGGTTCCATAATTTGTTTTTCTTTTATGAAATATGTAATTCTCTAGAATACCAAGTACCATGCATGCCATTGATTGCCACTATTAAGGTGGTGCATTGAGAAATAGGTTTGATGTGCTAGCAACAAGAGCAACTCTACAAGATTTATTAGATGTGCATGGTGGAAGTGCAAAGGGAGTGTGGGATGTGTGCTAAATTGTAGTGCTTGTGGAAGAAAATGCACAACAACTACCAACCACATAGTTTTGTTTTTGTTGAGGTCAAATAAAAAATGCCCGAATCGAGCTTGCCTTTTGTTGGATGCACATGTTCTTATGGAAAGATTGACTTGAATATATAAGGTTTTGTTATCTAGTTAGAACGTTTGTTGGTTTGCTTGAAAATATGTTGTGCCATTGGCATTGGTTTTTATTTTGCATGTAGTTCCAAAAATGAAAAGTTGTGCATGTTGAAACAATTTTAGATACCATGAGTGCACAAAAAAGGCTAATGAAAAGTGGCAAATAACATGGGTCAAGCTAGTATTTAGGAAAACAAAAGCAACTCAACTGCCACAACAAATTTTATGATTGGATTTACATTGCAATCCCCTCAAAGCTTTCCTTACTAAGTACTTCAAGTGTAAGCTAAACTTGTATGTTCATTTTGCATCCTATATCCAAAGTCTATAGAAGATTTTAATTGAGGAGAAATACCATGTAACTCCAATTGTTAAATGAAGGTCATAAAAGCATGGAAAATAATCAAATTTTGTAGATTTAGTGGACTTGCATAGTATCGATTTTCATTTCTAAAACATACTTCTAGATGTCAATTTGGCCTCATATTAGATTTGGCAATACTTGCCTATTATGGCATAAGGATTGATTTTTTGAATATGTTCATGTAAAAACTAAGAACCTCCAAATACTCACCCCTTGTTAAAAAAAAAATTGTTTTTCGAAATACTCAACCTAAGAACCATCTAATATTGTGCCAAGGTAGGTTTAAATTTTTAAATGATTTTTGTCATACTCCAAGGCATGGAGGAGTGGAAAGATATTAAACTACCTTGTTGGGTAGGTCGAGAACACTTAAGCTGTTTGGGCACAAAAGTGGGAAGGATCTTACAACGCTCTTAAGGGATGGCCCTAAGAATCCTCGTTTGTTCTAGTCATGGATATAAGGTGCCCCCCAAATTACACTAGGAAATTCATAAAGCTTTCAAGACATCATCATCTTACATGTCGTTGCTTGCAAGCGATACAAATGCACACAAAGTCTTGAAAAATATCTAGTGAGTTTTAGTTGTCATGACACTTAGTTGATTTTTACACTTGTAAGTTCCGCTATTGGACACAACAAATGCTTTCTCTTTGGAAGTACTTCTCTTTTCTTCTTCTTTTTTGGGTCTTCAAGAAACTTCTTTGGTAAGTTTACTCCACCCTTGATTACCTAATGAAGTAAAGTGCAATGAGAGTTTGTAAGAGAAAAAGTCCCACAAACACTAAAATGATGTTCAAAAGCTTTAGTATAGTGGCCATTGAGGTGGTGGGACACTCCTCCACGCATCATCCATCATCATAAACCCAAAAACAAGACCCAAGCTCATATTTTGCCCTTGATTCTTAGTGTTAAAAGCCCTTTGAGGCAGATTTCAGTGGTTGCACTTACACAATTGTTGGAATGTGGGGGGGGGTAAGCATGAGTGTTTTTTTTTTAAAGGATTTTTTTTTATTGTAGCCAAAGTGGTGATCATCCATACGAAAGATTTAGCCAAATGAGGAGTTTTGCACCATCCTAGTAGTGGGAAATTGCGGGTAAGCACGTTTGATCTTACAAAGTGAAAATTCGTCCAAGTTTGTTGCCCTTGCCTACCAATGCAAGGATAATCATATTGTGTTTAGATTCATTATAGAAGTATAGTAGCTTAAGGGATTTTGGCCCTTAGGTAATAATAATAATAGGTCTATTTTTTTCTATTTTTTTGAAAGATGATATTTTGGCATATGTTGAAAGTTGAGATTAGTTACAAAGTTGTAATATCTTGAAGGATTTTGGTTTTCTTTCAGACGATTTTTTGAAGATTAGGTGTAGTTTTTTTGCATGTTGAAAATATCTGAGTTTCCATAATTCTTCTTTTGCCTTAAGATACTTTTTAACACATAAGACCACTTTTTGCTCAGACAAAGCAAGGCTTACTACCTAGTTCCATCACCCAATGGTTGCTTGTCAACGTGTCCATAGAGACCCTCTCTTCTCAAGTAGCTTATAGTTTTTTTTTATATATCATGCATACCAACCTAACAAGGGGTCACACTTGTGGCCCTTGCCATTTACACTATATAAATCTTTAAGGCAAAACAAGAATTATGGAAACTCAAATATTTCACCATGCAAAAATAGAATCTTCAAAAAAATAAAAATAAAAATCCTCTAAAAGAAACCAAAATCCTTCAAGATATTGCTATATTCAAGATATATGTGCACAACGTGCCCGGGTATCACCCAATCTTTAATTAATTAATTATTTTATTTATTTATTTATTTATTTATTTATTTATAAATGAATGGGGACAAAGGGCAGACTTGGGGAAAAAAAAATCGCAGCAGTACTTTTGTACTAACTGCACTCCATTTCTTTGGCCGATTTCACATTTTCCCATTACACCCTGCGAATGTAAAGATGAGGCCCTGAATGTTTCTTTACTTTATAAAAGATAACCTGGGCGGGCAGGATATGTGAAAATGGTAGAAAAAGTGAGGGCAGGGCAGGGCAGGGCAGGGCGGTGTGGTGGCCGGGTATTGGTAAACCCTAAACCCTAAACCTTGGTCTAAACCCTAAACCCTGGGCAAGCTTATTTAATCATCTTATTTAATTAAATAGGTTCTAGTGGTTCATGAACATATATGGATTCTAGTGGATTCCTAGATTTTCTATTTCTCCATTTGTTTTGTAACCACATTTGACTAAATCCTCTTGTGGCTGATTACCCACTTTTGGAGCAACATGAGAGTTTTTTTTTAAAAATTTTTAATTTTAAATAATAATTTTATTTAAATAATTAATTAATTAATTTAAAAAACAATACTAGAAGCGATAGGTTTTTGGAAATTAATTTTAAGAATAACAAAAAAGGACAAAGTAATGCACCAATAATTGCATTCATGACATGTTTAGGGTTTTATGTAGACTATGGGTTTAACCTAAAGTGCATGTACTATGGGCTTCAACAAGAGTAATATTTTAATTAAAAAATACATTTAACTTATGCCCATTAGATGACGAGCCCTAAATAACAACCATGTGACATTCCTCAATTAAAAAGCCTCTCTCACAAGACGCACGAATTAATAAATTCTCTGTCCATAGAAAATAGCCCTCGAGAGTCGAGTCCTATCGTGCCAGAAGAAAATGGACAGAAAATTGTGGCCCCCTTGGAGAGCCATCCACTTTCATCTGCTTTCATTGACGCTATCGAAACATACTCATCCATCCGTTCCTGCTCTCTCTGTCAAGCCAGGACAAACTTTCCTGCCACGTGCTACGACGGACCGATGCCGTACATATTTCGTTCGCTGCTGTTGAAGCTGTTGTTACGAGGAGGGTGAAATAGATGATAATCATCCTGAATCAGGATGGATCGTTTTCTTTATTTGCATCAGTTTGGAAGATTATCGTGTTCTGTCAGATGAATGTTTTCCGTCCGTCCGTCCGTCGTCACCGTGCTCTCGAGAGCTTTCGTTTGGCGTTCTTTGCTTACTCTGCTGCGCGAAAACCAAAGCCGGCGTCTCTGTACAAAGGGAGACCGGGCCGGCGCGCTCCGTCGTTTGTGGCACAGAAATCGGTATAGCTCTTCAACGCCAGAGCGCTTGCCGATTCCTGAAACTAACTGAGGTTCTCTTTTTTTCTATAGTTTTTTTTTTTTTAATTATTAAAAAATTTCAGTTTGTTTTCTGGTTGATTTCTCCTTCGCAAGTCATCAACCGCTTTGATCATTTCCCTGCTCCAATTGTGCGAATTCTCTAGTTTTTCAACGCAATCTGGTACCGATCTTGAGCGAAGAAGGCGTGGATCATGGTTTTGATACTCGCGCCTTTCATCGCGTGCTTTACAGCTCAAGAATTCGCTCCTTGAAGGTAATTTGTTTTTTTTGTTTCTGTCGTTTCCTTTCTTGCATCGGTGAAGCATGAAATGACTTCGTGTTTTTTTTTCTTTCTTTCTTGGATTCTGGAGCTTTTTTCTTGTTTTCTTGAAAGATTTCTCTTGAGCTGCAGCGACGATGTTAGGTGTGTTTATGTTACTACGTAGTATAACTCCGTCCTCTGGATTTCCTGTTTGCGTATCGATTTCCGGCTGTGTCGTTGTGCGCTGGTCAGATTTGGTGAGAAAGGACGGATGCATCGTGTTTTCGAATTTTCTCTTTATGCGTGTAACAGAATTTGCTCTTCTAGTCTGTGAAAAAGCTTCTAGCTTTGCGGAAAAGCAATCCATCGCTGCTGTTTTTGCGGCTGCTGCGATGGATTACCGGACTTATTAATACGATAGGCCTTGTGGAAGATCAATCCATCGCTACCCTTTTTGCGGCTGCTGCTGCGTGGAGCACCAGACTTATTAATAGGTGAGGATCTGCTTATGTGAGGCCTTGCATGTTACCGCGTATGTATTACATTTTGAAAAATCATTCTTAGCCTTCTTCAATTTCTGTTTTCAAAAACAAGATGCTGATCTTCCGACTCTTAATCCTTAGTATAGAAATGGAGATATTTCCGTGCGTTCTTCTTGCGATGTTTCTATGGTGTCTCAAAGAGCAAATTACCAAGCGGAAGGTACTTTCCTTTTGATTGTTTGGTCGTCACTCTGCTCCAGTCGCCATTGCGGACAAATGAGATGGAGAATAGGACACGGCACTCCGACACTGAAACGCAACCGGAATTGTTATCGTTTAAGAGAGCACACTAGCTCTTTTCACATGGCAAGAACAGGGATTCTTATGAACTGTCAGGTTTTCCCGCTCTAGTTTCAGAGCTGAAATCTTGATCTGTCCAAGTTTCAAATCAATGCTGGTTGCAAGTTGTTTGACATTTCTGCTTGCTGGCTTTCAGGCTGATACATACACAACCAGGGGCCTGTGAATGGCACCATACAAAGGGCAAAGATTATTCCCACTTAGGGTTTCATGGCTGAGGATCTGCATGGGAACTGGCACCAGTTGGCTCCTTGGTCTGAAAGAGGCAGTGTCAGTATGGCTGAAGTTGTGCAATCCAAAGACGACTAGGCCTCAAAGAAAGTCCCCGCCTCAGGCAATCCACAAGATCAAAATGGCTAGTTGCCACATGTCCATGGATGAGGTTGTAAAGACATACAAGATTTCACCAGTCCGCAGGATATAACCCCCGTGGGCACTGCCATATATATATATATATAGATACATACATATTTATTATATCATGCAAGAGGAAATGGAGAGAGGCCTGTCAGGCAGGTCCTTCATCTCTCCATGTTCAAAGCAACAACTCTAATCATAAACCCAGTATGATTTTCCATACCAGATAGAGAAATGGACTACCCCTAATGCACCTTGGGTCACCTGCAGTAGCTAATGTCATTAGTTCTAGTGTAGTAATATTGTTTGTCTCAAACCATAGTAGTATATTATGGCTTAGGATTTTGTTGGGTTGGAAGGACACAATTCAGGTAGGGTTTGTTGATTGAGAATTTTAGGGTTAATTCTTCAGCAGCATGAATGTTGTGGCAGTTCTAAGAAGATGGTGATATATTGGCTTTGCATCGTGCAGGCCCTTATTCCTCTGGTAAAGCCTGCACAGCCTCAGGCTTTCTTGACATAATTTGGTGAATCAGGCAGTTGTTTATGTACACTTGGTTGTGGAGTTGGTGGGTTCTCCAAGATTGAGAGGTGAATCTTTATTGTGATGCCTCTGAGTTTGACTTTTGTTGAAAAGTAGAGAACAGTGTGCAGCATGGACAAGAGTTTGTATTTTTGTAAACCATTGACTTCTGGGTTTTGAAGTTCTTTATCATTATTACAGTTTTGACAATTGTAGACAGTTGGACAAGGGCATTTGTTCTGCTGTGTGCATTTGACAAGAGTCTGTGTTTTGTAATGGCTGTCTCTTGGCTTTCATGATAATGACTGCAGGACTGTTGAAGGTTTTTTCTCTTAGGACATGTGTGGTATGGTCAATTAGCTGTAGATCAATTTGTTGGGTTTGGCATGGTGTCTTCTTCCTGGATGTTTTTACCTATGTTCAGCATTTACATCCAGCCTTGGGGCTAGGTTATGCTTGCTTGCCTCTAACCCGTTTATTTGGGATTGTGATATCTGATAGCTGGGATCTGCAGCATGTTGCACAGAGTCAAACCATTTCTTGGATGTGTTGCCAGCCCTCAGAATCTCCACAATGAACTTTGGGCTACTGATTCGAAAATAAGGGTGACAAAGTTGCTACTGGGTGGAACGAATTGATAGTTTTTTCAACCTTACTGAAGAGTGCAGGTCAGTTCTATTCTCCCAACGATTCTACTCTTCCAATCACCTGGTACATTTTCAATATATCTTGGGTGGTTCAAACATAAATAGAGTGTTTATGTTTGTTTTGCTTTGGGTGTTTTGTGACATACCTGTCTGTTATAAGGACAATAATGCACATGGAACACCAATAAATCTTCTTATTAAGATTCAATCCTGATGTTCTTTTTTGAAGTGGTCGGGGTTGTTTGGCTTTCTCTAAGGAACATAATGGTACATGTGAACTTTGTCAACAAGGGATAGACTCCTTGGCAACAAGCTTAAGTCTTTTCCCAACACTTCTTGTTGTACATCATCATCGGCCTGATGAGCAAAGGCGGAAATATTGCCAAGAAGCTTAAACACAAACCTTCTCGCCAAGACTGGCTCTTGAAAATCAAAGTAGAGGGGTGTTCCTGCTTTTGTTATCGGAATGATGTAGTCTCCCAAGCACCGGGGTTTCTTGATTTCCTGTAACATGTAGAATCAGAAAACTGCAGCAATCAAACAGGCATGAAATTTGCTTGTGATGATGGGTGGTTAGTTATTATCAGTGGGTGAAAACACTAACAATTCAGTGCAATGTTTATGCTATGCAGCTTGAAGTCAACATTGAACCTGGAGAGAAATGACACGGATATATAAACTTGCAGGAGTGATGAAGGATTCATCAAGGCAACTAGAAAGTGCCACGTCCAGACGCTTCCATGAGTGGCAAGTAGACAACAGGATTTGTTTTGATTCCAATCTGCATAATCCAGGTGAGTTTAACCAAAAACCTGCCACATTTGTCATATGAGACGCTGCCACCAATTGCTCTACTATTCTCCCACCTTCAAGTGCAGTCTCCATCTCAACTTGGACCTAACAATATGCACAGAAAATTCCACAAATTGCATCAAAAGCAACTCATGAGATTGGGCTTTTCCATAGTACAATGTTTGTTACCAGTACAAAGGCTTACATTATGGCCCCTATCCTTACATTATGAGGGGAAAAACTTGAAGTCAATTATATTTAGAAAATAGGTTGTAGTATTGTTGGCAAAATATATCGTGATTCCTGAACTTTTCTACTTTCCTCTGAAATGAATGCTGTTGCACATGATGAAATGAATATGCAATGATTCTTACTTCACTACGGTTCAAGTGAGGGGCTGTCTCCAAGAAGGTCCTCAGAGCTGATTTCTCCGAATGTAGGAAAGATGGCATGAGCATGTCATCAACAAAATGTTGTTTTCCAACGATGATGATCTTCTTCAAATGGATTGATGGCATCCCCACCATAGTAGGTGATAGTGGAAAGCTTTTGCCTTGTAGCTTAGGAAAAGGCAAGATAAGCTTAAGTCGAACCAAACGGCAACAACACGATGCAGTTGGAAATTGGTAACGCACGTGGCGGGGAGCAACTTCTCCCAATTTTGGAGGGCCATTTATATGTTGTGCAATACCAGTTTCAACAAGATTTGGAATATCCCAACAGCCTACATAAGTTTGCTCCTTCTCTCCCATCATGTTGCCACACCGAATGTCCACCTTGCAAAATAGACATTTTTTGTGATGGTTAGTTACCTAGTATTCAAGAAAGGTGTAAATGCAATTGAATATACTGAAGCAATTTAACTTCAAATTTAATAATCAAGCATGCCCTTAAAGAAACCAAAGCTTGTGAAATGAAAATGTTCTCCACAACCTCCTTAACACCACCATCCTTTTACACTAATGTGAACCTGAACCATCAACCCCTAGTACAAGCATTCATTATTTAGACTTCTAGATAAATGTTCTATCCATTTTGTTACTAGTAAAAATGCTATATAAAGCAGTGCTAGAAATTTCTTTGTGTATTTTTTTGGAGGCTTTCCTTAAAAAACAAGATTCATTGAAGTCCAAGGGAAGCGTCATCTTGTGTTTTGAAGGAGAAACCTTACATTTTACATTCTAAAATGTTTGTTCATACAAAACATCAAGGTTCCTTACTATTTTACATTTCTAGCACTTAGTAAGGCCCTTTTGCATGAGTGCATAACTAGAAATATGGGAACCACCCATGGCCACCACCTTAGGCAAATACACCCTTATTTTGCTAGTGCCCTTCTCCTTGGGTTTAGGTTTACTCAAAACCCACCCTAAACCTGGCCGAAACCTATCACAAAAACCAAGTTGATACGAGGCATTCTTACTATTGGGATGTCAAGATCGGTATGGCCACAAATGTCAATGATGAAGACAACCCCGGAGACAAATGCAGGTGTGGCCAAAGCAATACAAAACTCAATTGAATGCACTCCCATTGGTGCATGCCAATAACTTTCATGCGATCCCATGTTCCAAGGTGTTAGTAGTGATTGCAAGGGTGCTGATTCATTTGCTGTTGGCACCTACACATGCTCCCCAATAAAACAATAATAATAATAATAAAATTCAATAGAATGTTCAATGTAATAGAGTTATAACTCTAGTAAAGTAACCTTGGTCTTCACCCTGTGTTTTGGGCCTTGTTTCACCCCCTATCCCCTCTTTTCAGTGGTATCCGCAAAGTAAAGGACATTTTATTAATGCACAAGGTTCAAGACTAATTATATAATCGTTGTACACGTAAGAGCAGTGAAAATATATGTAGCAGCAGTGGAGGTGGTGCTCAGGAAAAAGGAAAGACAGGATGAAACTCAGTTTATCACCAAAATTCTGAGTTGAATGGTAATGTACTTTTTTGCAGGTTTTTTTTGAAAAATCTCACCCTGTGTATGACGAAACTCAGGGTTCTGGTGCTGTGTTTGTCTTACTTTACGAATAACTCTAATGTCTTTGAAGAAGTTGTTGCAAAGAAGAATTTTTGAACAAAGTAACAATTTCTTCCATGACCAATCTCTCATGCATGTCATCGATACAGAAGGACTTACAAGAACTTACAAAACTTACATTCAAAATATTCAGCAACCAAGACTTACAGAGGTTACAAAAGTTGCATGCGGGTATTCAGCAATTGAGATCTCCCCAGAATGTAACCAAGGCAATGTGTCTTCTCCACAAGGCAAGTCTCTTTGAGCACCGAGTCCCAAGCTGACAAGCTCCTTCAAAGCCTTGGTGGCAGCTGCCATGATGCGCATTCGGTGGCGCATGGAAATTTGCATGTGAATTGAAACTAAGAGCATCGCATCTTTCACAAGGTGATCTGGTCCTTGAACACAATGCTTACAGAATAATACCATATTATTATTTTCTTCTTTCAATGGAGGCCCACAAGTTAAGCAAGTACATGCCAATGGCAAACTATGGGTGTTGTCGTAGCTTGATAGGCACCGACTATAGGGTACAAATTGTTTGCATCCAACACATTTCATAAGTGGCAGGATGCAACCTAATAGCCTTGGCTCATTACCAACCACCTTGTTCACTGTTTGATGCAAAAGCCATAGATTGCAATTTGGGTTGGTGCATTCAATCTGATGACATTGCTCATCCAAAACCTCAACAATATTTGCAGCATCTTCTGGTTGTAACCCTATAATTGCAAGCTTCTTGTCCTCAGCTTTTGTTTGTGCTACCGTAGTTAAATGTTGTGTAACATTTTGAACCTACATCCAAACAACAACAACAACAACAACTTGTATAACTATACCAAGTTAATATACAAAACCTTATATAATTAATATACACAAAAGAATAAATCACAAAAATCTCTTCCTTGATAAATCAATTGTTTTTTTAATAAATTGGGTCCCCTTCTATTGAAAATTTAAAGTATTCACAAATTTCTTACACAATTGCAGAAATCAATTTTTTTTTCTTATTCACAATTTCTGATTTTTTGTTTACTTGAATTGCATATCCCATGTGGATAAGTTGATTAGGATTCAACAATGCTGGATCTTGAGCTTTTGATATTAAACTAGAGTTTCTTTGTGCAATTGACAACCCTAAACGGAGGCGCATAATCTCAAGCTCCATTGCTTCTTGATATGTTAATGGTTTTCCCTGCACATATTGATCAATTCCTTCTTGGTAGTTACCTAATGAACACAAACAAAGTTTACTAATCCAATAGTGTTCAAAAGGTTGATAATGTCAAAAAAATTGCAACCCCATATTTGGGGTAATATAAGTTCATGGAAATTATTGTCATAAATTTACATGTACTCCGAAAGAAGCCAAACTTTGAACCATTTTGCTTCATAATTCATGTTTGGGTCATTTTTAAATGTATTGTTAAACTAGGTATAGTATACATGGCTTTTCTATTCAAGTGAAAATGCAATTTTGCATTAAATTTTACAAAACACCTTTGCTTCATTGCACATACATGACCATTATTACAAAAAGTGGTGACAAGTTGGAGATATGTTGCAATAGCACCATTTGTTGCAAAAGAAGCATTTTGACACTTCTCAAAATTTGAAGCTACAAAAGGTTTCCAATTGCCTAGAGACTTTGATGCCAAAACTATGTTGCATTGATTTATATCAATATTCACTTGATGTGTCGAGTTTGAGTTTGAGGTTGGAGGAACAATTGTGTGAGAGACTCCATCAATTCTTTGACTACTATTGTTGAGCTCAGATGTAATGGTGTCTATGCTTATATCAAATTCCTTGCAAAGTCTTTGCCAAGGTAAAGAGATGCCTAGAACCTCCAACTGTGAATTACAACTACCCAACTTGTTTAGTCAAATTAAGAACTTCAATGGGTCAAAAAAATTGGATCATAATTTGTCAATAAATTGGATTTCGCACCACATGCCAATGTTAATTTAATCATTAAAATTGATTATAGTAGGGTTTACCTTGCCAAGGGTCATGGGGAGGCTAGTATTGCTTGGATGGAAAGTAAAGACAACCACTCGTGTGAGAAAGTCGATCTCCATATCATGCTCTTCAAAGTCATATAGAAAATTCCAAGCTTTCTCTTCGGACATGCCCTTTGTTAGAAGCTTGCCATCTAAATTCATAGCTCTTGGCACTTGATATTGCAATTGGGTTCCCATTGGGCATCGTGGTATGTTGATTCCCTAGGCTTCAACATAAACTTGACCATCACTTGTGAAGCTCACATAGACAAAGGACACACTAGTTGTTTGCTTTTTTACAATTTTCGAATCATCTTGATTTTTACATAAATTCCAATGAGCTCACTTGCATGTAAATAAATAAAAATAAATAAATAAAAGAAAAAAGCCCCCCCCCCCCCCCCCCACCCCCAAAATTAGGTTTTTGTGATCCCCAAATTAAAAAACCCTAAGTAATGTGAAAATATGAGATATATTCAATTGAAATAATTCATGTAATTGAATACATGATAATTGCGTGAATTAAATCATTTTACTTGGTTTGACCTAAAGATGAATGATAGTTAAAACATCATCCATTATGTACATGAAAAAAAGAAAAGAAAAAAACCAATGGGATGAATAACACATTCTTGGACAAATTGTTTTGATACCAAGGACATAATTAACTCAATTCATGAAGGTGCAAAACAAAAGGGCTTAGAAACCTCAAGTGCAAGGTGGAGCTCATCCATGTTTCTTCCAATGTGCAAGTCAAAGGACATGGGGTACGTCATGTCATCCAAGCCATGGGCTATGGACAAAATCACTTGACAAACATGTCCTGCCTCTGCCAAGACACATGCTACCTCCACCTTACTTGAACATGGACACACCTGCAAGCAATTTAGGAGCCAAAAATTAAGTAGCAAAAACATATATAAAAGAAATTGTAATGTAAATCTCCAACATTGATCTAGCATGATAATTAATATTATTTTTTAATAACCATTTAAATTTTTTTTAGCTAGACAAAAGACTTCTAATTTTTTGATGTGTAATAAATTTTGCATGGATTTGTTTTTGGGATTTTTGGGCCAAACAATTGTGTCTAGGACAAATTTTTTTACCCATATAGTTTCTTTGTGCTTGGATCCTACAAGGGCATTTTGAGAACATAGAGAAGGAAACATGTTGGGGACACACTTCAAGAGGCTAGCAAATGGGCCGCGTGTCAAGACCTATGTCAAATTCACAAAATGAGATATTATACATTAGAAAAATCAGCATGTCATAGATGAATCCATGATAAGATTGTTGAAACCCAAACACCCCACATCTGAATTTTGGGGAGATTTATGACATTCAATATTCAAACATGTCAATCTCTACATATAAAATTATTTGTAACAACTTGAAAATCAACTCAAACCATGTCCTTAGTAATCATGTTGTTGTTTCCTTCACCCAAACTTTTTTGGTTGTTAAATTTGTTAAATTTCTGGATCTTCCATTGAGAACAATAGTAGATAACAATGGAGAGGGAAAAAGGACCTGCAATGGTTGGCTTGGAATGGATGGAAAATGTTGATGATATCTTAGGCCAAGGAACATTTCTTGTTGTTTTTGACGGGTACTATCCAACAACACATTTGCACATCCATGTTGATCATCTAGCCTATTGGTTGAAATAGATTTCGATTCAATCCTAATTTGTTCACCAAAGATTTGAGTGATATCACTTTGGGTTGCTTTGGAACTTGTATAAAGCATTGCATGTACATCAGCAGCCTTCAAGAACAAGTCTACCAACTCTGTAATAGGTGCTTGCATTGAACAACTCCGAAACTCATCAATGGTCATGTCAAAGCGTCTCCATGGCTTATCCGGGCATGGGTGACACCATGTGGTGGTGCGTAAATTATGATCGACATAGAAAACTTGCCCTGTTACAAAGTCATTACGTTCTTCCCATCCCAATGGCAATGGTCCTAAAGATCCTTTAGGGGGTTCAATTGGACTCCCCTCTTGTGAAAGTGGTGGAACATACTTTGGTGAATCTAGAGGAAGGCCAAGCCTTCGACATTGCTCCATTAAAACTTGAACTATTCCCAAAAAGCTTGCAACATTTGTGCGGTTTAGTGAATTACCACAATTAAAACAAAGCACACCTTCTTGCTTACATACCATTCGGAAACCCCCACCACCTATGAGACCTTTGTTGGGAATATCTGCCTTTTTAATATCCCGTTGTTTCCCAATGTTCAAGTCATGATATTCACCCATCCCAAATCCTATTCCAATCGTTGGGTCCTTCAAAAGTTGCCAAAGCCCATGCACCGTGTTGGGTGCCCCAAGCACCCTAGTCTTGGCATCCCAATCGTAGTTCATAAGGCAAAGGTTTGCATTTGGAACTTCATTATTGGATTTTATATGGTTGATTGCCTCTTGGAAATGTTGTGACAATTGTAGTTCAGATTCCCCTATTGAAGTCTTGAGTAGATTGATGCATACTATGCATAACTTATTATTCTTATCATTCGCATTTGGGTAGCGGTTAATAAGCCTACGGAAGTAAATATCAAAACCAACATACGGGTTTGTTTCATGGACATGAGTGTTTGTTTCCTCCAAGGTTCCTTTGATATTAGCTTCGCACCAAATGGGAATTGTTCCTTGTCTCCAAAGGTACACACTAAAAGGCAATGGACGGCCGAGTGGCATGGTGTAAGGCCAAACCAATTGTTCACACTCCACTTCATTGCCTAGCCCAACATAAAATGGTCCAAGTCTATTAAACCATTCACCAAACCCAAGCTACACCTATTTTTTTAATTGCATTCACTTCACAATCCAATCCAAGTTATAACTTCATAAACCTAATCCTCGACATTAGTGTGAGCTACCAATTTGGAGCTAGATTTCATGCAATGGGTTATCATATATGTTAATAACATTTGTGTTTTCCTTATGAAGGGCTTATGAGTGTTGAATTTTTTTGAAAATTCACTACCTTTTTAAATTATGTTGTAATTAATTCACATAGCAAAAACACAATCTCAAAAATGGTAGTGGTAAATGGCGAGTTGCAAATTTACGGTTTCTAAAATCCATGGCAACCTAGGATTGTCACATTTGAAGAGCTTCTGCAAATGATTCCAAAGTCACTTCATGCATGCCACCTCCTAGTTGGGGAGCATGCCTGAGCTTCAAAATCATACTAATGGGCTGATTTTCAACCATGTAGTGGACAACATATATATACCAAATAAATACAAATCATGGCATTTAAATACATAATATGGTATATAGAGAGTTGGGGTTGGGTTGAAGAATTTGGTCATGTTGTGTTCTTTGCATTGAAATTGGAAAAGAAGCAAAGAAACACTAACCAGTACTATATGAATGATTCAGACCACAAGCCAAGGAATGAGTGCCTCGGTGCAATCTGCTTCTTCGAGTTGTGAGTGCCACCATCACTTTCTTCCCATTGGCATCTGAGAATGTCTTGGATTCAGCAAACCCCTAGCAAATACAAATCAAACAACACATCTAATAATTATATTCAAACACATGAATTTGCTCAAGACAAAGATTTGTGCACTTGTTAAGTAACATCCTTGAGCTTTCATAGTATTCCATTCATAAGTACTTCAAACAATGTCATATTTTCCTATTACCATGAAAAATCATATAGAATTAATGGAAGTTTTTGAAAGATATTTCTACTTCAATGTGTTGTCAACAAAAATGCAAGTCCATTGCACAAGACAAAAAAAAGAAAAAAGGAATTCTATATGACACCTGCAAAAGAACAACACAATGGTTTTGGAGCCCAATTGCTTTGAAAGGAGAAGACAACCACTCGTTCCATACAAATTCTTGGTCTGGGTTTTCCAATACTATAGTACTAGGAAAAGGTCTTGTTATGTCTCTAGTCTCACAAAAGTAATGCATCCCATCAATTGCAATTTCCATGAGATCCATTGCATTTTTTTCCTCGCTCTTGGCTTGAAATTCATGGTTCTGAAGTGGGATTTTCACCCATTTGGTCTCCACAACTGTCTTTACACAATCCCCGCAGGGGAGCTTTGGAATTGAAATGTGCAATTTTGTGGCGATTAAAAGTAAGCCCATACTTCCGAGGTTTGCATAACCCAAAATGACCTTTCCATGGATGGCATTTTTCACCATAGCTTTTGATGTCGCAGTTATGAATTCCAATGCCTTGTCTTCTGATTCAAATACCTCCAATCCTTGACGCCCTTTATAATGTAGTGAACCAGTGATGGGATCAACTGTAACAATATGTGTGTCCTTCGTAGTTGCCATACTTGTAATTATCACAACCTCCCCACATTCCAATTCTAGTATGAGAACCGAGGTCTCTCTCATTTGTGCACCTAGTGTACACCAGAATACAAGAAGAGATTATACCTTGTTTATGTGCATTGACATGTTGTTAGCTTCCAAGTGATTCGGTATGAACCTCATGTTTTTGCACTTTTAATAGGCACCCAACACTATAGAAACTAACAAAATCGCCCAAATCAAAACATGCACACAAATAACTGCATAAAATAAATATGTTGCACAATTTAATACCGTATGCCTATCTGTTGTGGAACTCACAGTTTGCTTGGATTGCCCCCACTTAACATTGCATTAATATCAAGCAATTTTGCACAAGATTTAATTCAATCTACAATGTGTTGTGTGTAATGTAATCGATTTTCAAGATTGCTTTAATGTTGAAATCTACAAAAGTTAGTTGTTTTATTATTGGATCAAAATGCATTGTCCCCCAACGATTTTGTTCATCAATCGTGATATCAATGACATCAAATTATGTGTTTGAAAATGGGGATTCAATTCGTATAAGGACCCAAAAAAACCTAGGGACCATCACATATCCTAAAGTTCAATTATATCTTATGATATAGAGCCCACTTTGGTTAATCAAATCCAAACTCTTGGAATTTGTGGTATTCTCAAACATTCCTTTACATGTATTCTTTGAAGGGTGTGCCATGTTTTCCAACATCATCTTCCAAATCTAATTCCACCCATCCTTGCTTGAAACATCAGTTTTGTCAAGGTACTCATACAAGCCAAAATTGCTATCAAATTGTTGTATTTTAGCTCCCACATGATGCACGTTGCAACAACGAGGTTGCAACAACGAGGTAATCTATTAGCCTTGAGTGTGACATGCAACTATAAACCTTGAATGCCCATGTAGTCAGAAAATATGAATTTGCACACTTTACTGAGGAGTTATGCTTTCCTTATGCAAATTCGTATGCACTTCTTTGTTCAATTCTGCTATGTAAATTTTTTCAGGCTGAATTGAAACCTACAAAATTAAAGGAGAATTCAATTCACCACTAATTGAGCACAATTTTAGTTGGACACATAAATTGAGAACAAGTACTTTAGTCATGTTGCAAACCCATTTTCAGAAATTGTGGTCACAAAATTTGTGAAGGTGAAGGTTTCTCTTGGCAAGATGTTTTGTCAACCATTGACATACACAGAATTGAACCTCAGATTTCAAGGCTTACATAGAGAAATCTGAAAATCATAGAGGTGTCTACCTACCAATTGCAAAGCAGTTGGAAGGTTAGTCAAATCAATCCAAGAATTTTAGTGGATTGTTTTGTGAAGGAATTTGAGTTACTTGCTTGTGTTCCATGTATAATTTTACACATCAAATTTCTTAAATTCCATCTTGTCTAGCTACCCAATGTTTAGTTAAATCCCAAATTCACTCATAATGAGTCCAAATGGTTGAAGCCCACACTTAAACCCTAAAACTACTTGGGCTTTCACATTGCTATGCACTATCAATCAATGACAATCAACTTTTTTTTAAAAAAAAATTATTTTCCTTATATTCTCATGTAGTTTTCAATTGTTCATCATTATTTATGTCAATGTCAAATTTAAATTTAATTAATATAAAAATTTCATAGAGATGAAAAGGCACATGTTTAGTTTGCCTTTTCATATCCATGTGAGTGGGTTGGGAAAAGGAGTGAAATAATTAAGCTTGAAAAATGAGGTTTTTTTTTTAATACAAAAATTGTCTATGGATGATCATAAGAAAAATTGTGCAAAATCAATTGTCTAGGGACAACCATATGAAAGATTATGCAAAATTTTCAATTCACTCATCATGAGTTTTTATTTTATTTTATTTTATTTTATTAAATTTAATTTGAATAATTTATTATAATAATAATAATAATAATTATTATTATTAAAAAATTTGGGAACTTTCCATCCATGGAAAAATTAGTCATTTCATTTTATTCCCTAATATTTGCTACCCTAAAACCATCCAAACTAGCCAAGTACACACCCCCAATTTTATTTTTTTGTTGGGGGGCAGAATTTCCCACTATTGCAAATTTAATCCTTAAACAAGAATTGTTTTGTTGCAAGATTTTTCTATTTTGAAAAAAAAAAAAATCAAATAAAAAGGTGCAGTTTTGGGTCAGGTTTGCTACATTTCTAATATTGGCTATACTAGGTAGCAAGACTAAAAAAGGGAAATTGTTTTTTGGACAGGTCGAGATAATTGGTTGCCATTTTAATGTTACATCTCTCTTGAGATGCTCGCCACTAACAAGAAAGCAAAAACCTTTATTTTTTAAATTTTTTTTAAGAAAGGTAAAATTATGTATTCTTATATATTTTTGGCTACCTTCTTGAACCATGTATAGAAATCTGGTGATTTTTTAAAGATTTTTTAAAAATATTTTTGATGGAATTTTGGCTTTTTTTTGGGAAAAAATTCACGCCCCTTTTTATAAATTAAAAAAAAACCCCCCATGCACAATAACTTACCCATAATGCATTTTTTTGCTACCCCTTTAAAAAAAGCAAAAGAATGGTTCTAGTATTGTAACCTTGGTTCTCAAAAACTTCTAAAAAACACATTTTCACTTACAAAAAGACCCACCAGCTTTTTTTTTTTGGTGCCAAATTTTGGAAATTGTATGTCACAAATTCAATAATTTTTCAATTGCCAAAATTTGGAAAATATTTTTTTTTTAAAAATTCAATTTTTTGGGGGAAAAAATTGCCAGTTTAAAAGACCTAAAGTTTTAGGTACATCATGAGGAAGAAGCCTTGAAAGAATGAACATTGTCCATATAACATGTTTGTTGTGATTTAATGCTCTAGTTCTCTTGGAATGCTCATCATTGACACTTCAAAGACATGGAAAAAGATGATTAAAATTGTTTTGAGACCCACCCACATCTGAAAAACCATCAAAAGATTTCCAGCAAATGATCAAACATCATCTGTGAAATTCATCCTGAAAAATTCCCCGTTTAAAAGCATCAAATGCCATCATGATCTATGGTGAAAAAATTCTCTACAAAGTTAGAATTGTGTGTGTGTATTGGAGAATATCAGAGCAGCAAATGACCGCTGCTCCCCCTGGAGTTGAGAGTAAAACAAACTATTTGCCTCTTTCTTCAGCAGCAGGAGAGTAGCCGACTTGGCAGTTGCAAAAGATCAAGCTCATAGTCACAAATTGCTTTCTGATGTTTGAGCCAGTTTTTGCCCAGTGTGACATTGTACATTTGAGCTGGTAACACATTGAGCTCCACCTCAGACATCTCGTGATCCCCAATCTTCAATGTGACTAAACACGAGCATTCGGGGTACTTTTCAATGGTTTCAGCATTCAAAAATCCCTTCTGTTGTTGTTGTTGTTGCTGCTGCTGCTGCTGATTGATGACAAGAAAGTCCCCTGTCATCCATGTCTTGAGCTGCAATTGTTGTGCAAAGCTCTTAGTGATGGCTGAGATTGATGAACCCGTATCCAGCAACATGGTTGTCAACACACCATTCACTGTCCCACACACTGTTGCTACTCTGTCCTTGGAATTGTTGTTGTAGTAGTAGTAGTAGTCATCATGGAGTTGAGGCTGCTGCTGGAAGCAGCGATTCTGATGCTGCAGCTGTGACAAAGAAGAAGGTATAAGATTGTGACATGATGCAGTGGTGGCAGCAATGGCCATATCTTCATCATCTTCTTCTTCTTCTTCTTCTTTGATTTTAGGCTTGCTCATCAGACACTCTGTAGCTCGACTTCTCAGAAGAAAATGCACTTGGGCGCCTTGTTTTGCTACTGGATGTTTCAACTTTAGTACCCCTCCTCCAGGGTTAGCTGGTTTGGGTTGGTTTTGTGGCGGGGAACTTTGTATAACATTCACTTGAGGAATTGCATCAGATGAATGCAGCACTGGGATTGTGTTGTCATCCCCGCTCAGATCATCATCGCTTGTCACAGTAGCATGTGACCCCTGCAATGCATTGTTGTTATGTAAATTCTCAACAACACCACAATTGTCTGGAGTCGTGGCACTGGACTGGGCAACTGGATCAGTTGAAATGGAGTCTGATGATGGACTTGATGATGAGTTGTTGTTTGTTTTGAGTAGATTTGTGGTGTTTTGGTCATCATCATGATGACCAACAATTGAACTGTTATCATCTCCAGTGATGCCTGAGATGGTGGCAGCACCTTCAAGATTGGTGGCACAATGTGGCACCCTACCCACTTGAATGGTCACCACTGCTGCTGCCACTGCCATTGCTGCTGCTGCTGCTGACATTGAGTCTTTTGAAGAGATGATTCTGTTGTCTTTGGTAATTCCATTTTGTTCCACATGACCACCGCCACCAGCATCTTTCTTAGTATGGACTTCATTGCTGGAGCAGGAGGAGGAATTCACGTCAGTCATATGCTGCTGAGTGTTGTTGTTGTTGTTGGATGATCTAGAAGAGTTTTGCCTACTTAGACTCGCATTTACACCTGAAGAGCTTTCTCTGTAGTATACAGGTCTTTGAAGTAAATGGCCATGGTGACACTCATACCCAAGATGTCCTGGACTCCCACACACAGTACAGTAAGTCAATAATTGAGTGTAAGATTGACTCCTGCCAGAATTTTTCTTCTTCTGTTGCTCCTCAATCTTTGGCAATTGGGAGGAGGAGCTGGAGGAGTGTGATGGATTGACAACATGCTGCTGCTGCTGTTGTTGTTGTCGTTGCTCCAGCAAGTTCAGAGTAGACTGATGATCATTATCATTTGGCAGTTGCTGCTGCTGCTGCTGCTGTGACACCAACTGATCCACTACAGGTAACTTTTCAGAGTGTACTCTTTCCAGAAGTACACCCCTCGGGATTCTGTATTCAGACCAATGACATGCTGCTGTTGACACTGCACGTCCCCTTCGTGAAGAGGAGGAGATGGAAGGTGCTGTTGTGACTGCTGCTTCTTTACTACTACTGCTCACCGAAATTTTCCTTGGAGGAGCAGCTCCAGCTGAATCCATTTCTACAGCATGGCACCTCCTCTGAAGCACTAGTAGACGTTGTGGCCATGATCATGTGATCGCATTCTGCAGCAGAGATTTATAATCCCAGCAGAATATTTATTTATTTATTGATATTCAATGAAATCAAATCCCTCTTCTTTTTCCTGAAACATTTGAGAAAACCCAAATCCCCCTCCCGCCAGCCCCCCCAAAAAACAAAAACAAAACCTTGCATAAAAGTCCTATACCTGAATCTCTAAGAGCCAGAGCTGAGTCTTGCAGCATGCGCAACAACACATACAAATACACACTTACTTGTAAGTGAGATACATTTGGAGATGAATCCAGTGCTCATGAGATAAGGTTATGTATTTACTTCAATGGGGATGATGCTTCAAGGCTTGTGCTCCAGAAGCAAGAATGTCCACCAAAACTACTTCCCAAGTACTTCTTGAAACCCAATTTCTTTCTTCTTCGCCCCCTGCCAATGTGATCAGCAGCTGCTGCATCTTACACACAAAATATATTGTACACAGATGTCATACAATACTTGTAAAGCTTATTACTGGTTTGTAACCAGTTTCATAGGGACTATGCATCATGAGGTTACAATTGTAAAATTTGTGAACAAGTATTGTATGAAACTGCTCATGAAACTAGGCATCATCATCATCATCATCATGTTTTGCAACAATTCTTCATTGTGGTAGTTAAAATTCACCCAAAAGCAGGGTTACAACAGTAGTGTACCTTGTACTCAGTTTCCTAACAAACAAATTGCAAGAAGAACAATGAAAAACACAACGGCCTCATGTCCTTCCAGCATGATTTTCACAAGCCCAGGTTATGTAGTGGCCCAGAGCCCAGCTGACTTGGGGTCTAGTATGATAGAGGAGGGATGATGGTGGCAGTTGTGTTGTTGTTGTTTTTGTTGGCAAATTTGATGATCATCTGCAATTAATTTGCCCACAACAATGAAATGCAATTTTTTGCATGAACAAGTTGTTTCCAAATGTGTGTTCTTAAAGAGACATGTCTCTGAGAGAGAGAGAGAGAGAAGGTTGGGTGAAGGGAAGGATTGTAATTAAGGACATTTTAGGGATAAGATTGAATTCAGTGAAGGGTTTCTTTTGGAGTGAATGGGTGGGCTTTGTTTTGGTAGGGAAAAGCTGTGTCTCTTGGGTATTTCTCTCTTCAAGTTTCTCAATGGTTTTTTCTGTGTAGGGTAAAGCCCTAGGTTAAGGACCTTCACAAGAGAAGGAACCTAGGACAAGGCGACAGCTGAGTCTGGCCTCACATTTTGGGAATGTTCCCCCACACATGGGTGTTACGTGTCGCAAAATACAAAGACAAAGGTTATCGTGAACCTAAATGTTTGCAAATCACAAGGCGTGCTAAAGGGCATGTTCTTACACCTAGGTACTCCTTAAGAGTGAGAGGGATCTTACATCTACACGTAGGCTTAATAGGAGGGTTTAGGGTTTAGGAGGGATATTCATAGATATATAAGGTGCCCTCCACATACATTTATTCAATTTCTTCAAGTGCTGAATGTTTTGGTTTTCTTGTTTTGTTGGGGGCTAAATCCATGCTTTTTATTCCAAGTCTCCTTAACAAACAAGAAAAAAATGGCACTCATTCATATAGCTGGGACTATGGAAATGAAACAAAAAAAGTGGTTATATATCCAAGTATAAACCCACTTACCCATTGAAGGGGGAATTTTTTTCAAGTTTTCCCATAATGAACCTTTGGAGGTGATTTTGCAAGGGAACCTCACACACTAAAGGACCACGAAGCTGAAATTATTGAAAGTTTTTGTGAAAAACGATTCGAGTAGTTACTAAGAACACCTAGTTCTTTAGTTGTTGGCATCTCGTGTTTTGAGAGCTAGTGCCATATGTTGAACCATGGGCATAGCATAAACTCATAGTTGAAGGAAAGAGTTCAAGCTTTATATAAAGGGGCAGGTATGGATGATTGGGTTGTTGTTGTGTTGCAACATCCTCTTATTTACACTCTAGGTACCAAGAGTTGTTGCAACTTTAATCCCCCTTTTGAACTTCATCAACTAGTAGACTATGAAGGAGAGATATGTGGATTTCTATGTCTCTTTTGTTTTTTGGTTTTTGTTGCTCTCTTCTACGAGAAATTTCAAAGGCATCCAACGTGTAAGGATTTTCATGGTGAGCATAATAAACACACGCGAGTCTTCCAAAATTGTTGTCACATAATACAATTTTTTGCATTTCAAAATTTTGACAAGATGTGTATATCAAACTTGATGACAATATTGTGAACTTTACACAAATTTGAAAAGTTTGAAAACCCATTTAATTAATTTTTCGAAAAATTTCAGCAAAAGATGAAAATTTTGTTTGTGATAAATATATCTGCACACAAAATAATATTTGTCATAAAGCATGAAAAATGAGAAATATATTTCAAAAGTGAAGTTATAGGTTTTATTTTGTATGAAAATTTAGGTGAAGAATATAAATTGTATCAAAAAAGATAGTCCACCAGTTTTTTCGAGAATTATTGCTTTCATTAAAAAAAATTGGTCAAAATCATGATTTTCCATTGTTGGTAAGCCATTAAAAAATTAATATTTAATATTTTAATGAAAGAAGCATGTCAAATGAAAAAGGGAAAGATCATTGACCTGGGCATAAATGTTTTTCCATTTTGTTTTCCCTTGTTAATGGAACATGTCACGAAATATAACAATCTATGATCAATAAAAAATTGCATGTTTACATAATATGTACATTGAATGTATTTAATCCTCTTATTTTGACCATTGGATTAAAGTTAATTTTGATTTAAAATGAACTTTGAATTACAAAAAGTTGTCATGCACATTCTGAAGTTTTTCATTTTAATTTAGGATTGCTTAAACATTGCCACCAAAAAAATATCACTATACACTATCATACTTGTTATACATTACCATTTTTTTCTTAAAGTGGCTCACTTATAATGTGCTTATACTTTAGTAATAAACATGCCTATTATGTGTCTCTCTCATCCTTCAACCTTACACTCTAAATTCAAGATTCAAACTCATGAAAGTTTTCTCACTACAAATTAAATGTTATATGATTTCATTGATTTTATATTTTGAATCATGTTTTGTTATATCTTCAACCCTTCACATTGAATTCCAAATCTTCCCTACTTGGAATAACCCTAAACCCTAAAACTCATTATCCATTTGTCAAACCCTATCTCAATATCCCTCCTTAATTTAAAATCAAGCATGATTTTTTTCATTTGAATTACATTGTTTGGTTATTTGAGATGCATCATTATCATTTAACAAATTAAACACACTCTTGTTTGGACCTAACTAAATTCTTCAATAGTGATTGTTAATCCTTAGATACTACATCTTTGCATCATGACAATTAAACCTTTTGTCTTTTTCAAAAGAGCTCGAGAGAATGTTGGAAGGATCCTTCATTCTAAAACCCCCAAATGTTTGTCAAAGTTATTAGAATTAATTCACTTTAAGATAGATGCAAATGGAATTATATTGGGTGACTACGTGTTTTGGTGGGTAATGTGCATCAAAGTTCTTGCATTCAAACAACCAACATTCCTACACAAAATAATTTGCTAATTCAAAGAACTAGATCATAATTGTTGCAAATATTCAAACATTGTAAAGGTTCTTTAAGTTTTTTTAAGAAAATAATATATCTATATTCTTTTTTGTTTTAGAAAGAATTGGTCCCATCTTCTTGTCAAAAAATTTTTTTTTTCTCATTTTTTCATTTTTTTCACTCCATCAATTAGCAATAAGAATTTCCTAAAATTCCGGCACTTGCAAAGACTTACTAGCCATATATATAGACCTAGAATTTTCTTTTTTTTTTAAAACCATTCAGAAGTAGCTAAGTTTTCCTTCAGAATTGATGTTAGAAAGCAAGAATGTGTGTTGGAGGGTATTTGGGACAAAATAAGGAAGAATGCCTTTTTGTTTTTGTGTTGTAGCCTTCAGGAAAATAGAAGGTTAATCTTTGTTAGATGTAAGGACTAAGTCAGGGGATGATGTCAAGGGATTTCAGAGCAATCCCATGTGGAGTGTCTATGGGTTTGGGTGTCAATTGGGGATCTTGAGAAAACCTACCAGTTTTGACTAAGTTTGGGAGAGAGAGTATTTGTTGAATTGTGTGAACTTTGGAGAAGAAAGGGTTTCAGGTATGTTATGGATGGTGGCAAGTGAAGAACTAAGTTTCTGGGATCCAATCTATCTCGTTGTCCACATTCTTTGTTGAGTGATTATGGTGGAAAGGGCATGGGTGCATGAAGTCAATGTTTTATCTGTGAACATCCACAGAACCAGTGGGCTCTTGGAGAGGAATCCAAGGAGAGTTTTGATCCCCCTGAAGTCCTTAGTTATGGTCTAAACATAGTTGAGAAAAGGAATAGAGGAAGTTGGTGGTTACTGTTAAGATGGTGAGCTTGATGGGCAACCATTTTGCTGCAGAGTTGATGTTGATACTATGATCCAAATAACAGAAAAAGGCTTCCCTGTTTAGGTTATCCCCCTTCTTTTGGTGACACCACCATAAAAGAGACAAGGGAAGAAAAGAGAGGAGAGAGAAAATGAGAAGTTTGTCTTCCTTTGTTTGTCACTCTCTAAGCTTGCTGGATCATCTCTCCCTCTTTTCCCATGAATTTTGTAGGAGCTTTGTGCATAAGTCGCTTATTAGGAGCTTCTTCCATTGCTTGCAAGAGCTTGTTTTGCTTGGTTGCAAAAGAGCTTGCAAATACCCTAAAAAACATTTTCAAGTACCATTGGTGGGGGGCACAATAAACAAAACTAGATCTAACTATGGCTTGCTTGATGTGCTCCCTAAACCCCAAACTTGCCCCCCCCCCGCCAATGTTGTTAGTATCATTCACAACATCTTATTCGATGGTTCAAAACTAATGTGAATGAAATTTTCGATGATTAGTCAATTAACTCTAATCATTCAAATTTGTCTATCAAATGGTAACTCTTAGGGACATTAATGAACAATTTTCATAAGAAAGAATGCAAAGAGACTTTTTACACAAAATATGCACATGTACAAAGCTCTAACACACAATATTAATGAAAAGTTCAAAAAAGATGAACATGACTATGTGAAGAGAAATGCCGGGATTCAATACACATGAAATGTCTACAAGAAAGTGCTTTGAATGTGCACAATAGTAAGTTAGTTGGAGTTGGGCAAAAGGTCTCAAGAAGATGCTTACCAAGTCAAAGATACAAACTAATAATTAATCTAATGAAGAAATTTAAGCTCATATTTGCATGTGCAAAGAGCTTAAATTTCTTCACTAGATTAATTCTCAAATCTTGATATCACAAAATCGATGCCCCTATAAGTAGCTTAATTCTTAAGTATATAGCACCATACTTTGCAAACATTTACCTCAACTCACAATTGAAAACAACTACGAGGACACATTTTAAAGCTTCAAAGACCAATGCATAAAACTAACATGAAAAGTTTAGCAACTTCTCAACATCTTATCCACAATCTATAAAACTAAAACAAAAGATTTAATGAATGTCTCAACATCTTCTTGGCATTGTCTAGGTGACATAGGGAGATAGTAGAGGATTTCCCTCTCTATGGTGGAAAGTCCACCCAAGGATTCAAGGTGCATTGATTGTTTGAATTTCGCTAACATAAGTACTAGAGAATAAACACCCCTTCACTTCATGGGCTCACATGGGGCAAGCTTACACACCACAATAAGCAGTAAAGCACACCTTCACTAGCATCAACATGTTTGGAGGCTTTCCATCATGCTTTTAACCTCTAACTCAAACAAATCCATACTAATTGACTCAAATAATTACAGTATCTACTCAAATAATTTTCATAAGTATGGAGAAGGTCTCAACACTTATGAGAATTGACCTGGTAAAACCATTACCAAGGTTTCAGATCCAGCAACATATATACCAATTGATGTCAAAAAAAGAGGAAGAAGAGATGACCGAACAATCAACCACTAGAAACTCAAGAAGAAACAAACATCTGCAAAACCGTTTTGAACACTAGTGGCAGCCACCCACATGTTCATTATTGGATGAAGAGAACTTAAAACATGCTGGTTTGGCTCAGCAAAAATGGATTTGACTTTTGACGCTGCATTTTCACAGAGTTTGCTAAGGCTGGTAAATGGCATAGCAAAGTGGAACACCTGCCAGAGAAGAGTTTAATGAATATGATATGACTGCTGCTCCCTATTTTTGATTTGCCAATCATAACGATCGGTCTAGGCCTCCCAGTTTTAGTTTTATGGGTGCTGCTAGAGCCTCACTGAAGTATACTACACATATAGGCTGTCAAATTCAGTATGTTGAGGTCTGGTGCTCATCATACAGCCTAAAATCTTTCACATCACAAAACCAGAAAAAGAATGCAATGCTCTGTACCTCAAAGAGCACAAAAGCCTGCAGCTGTGAATCAAAAGAACACTCATTGCTTCAGATTGCCTTCCAAGCCTACTCGACAACCAAGAGATGAGGGCATTCCTATACTTACTTTCTGAACCTTTCAACAATCCAAACCCTGGCAGAAATTGAGAGAACCAATTCATGATCAATGTAGATATACTATACAAATTCACTGTACAAGGATCACCGAATTAGCAGTGAAACCCATGAAATGAGCTCCTGGGCAGCTCCATAAATACAAGATTGCCAATTAATTATAGTATTGGGCCTGCTGAGGTGCAATGACATATTCAACAAGTGACAAGAACTTCTAAAACCATGCTCAAGAAGACTTGATTGTAATGCACTCCATGTGTTCTTGCCTAGAGAACTTTACTTTGGTCACAAGGCCCATGGCCTCTAAGCTACGAATAGCACACCAGGTCATGTCAAGCTGCCACCACTTCAGTCCATGATGTGGAGAATACTCAAAGGCATGGTGATTGTTATGCCATTCCTCTCCAAATGAAATCAATGCTACCCACCTGAAAATCAGAGTAACCACATATGGAGGAAAATAAACATCAAGCCAAATGCATGTAATGATATCCTCAAGCCACCAGACCAAGGATTGTTTCAAGTTGGCGACCAAGTAGAATAGAAGACTGCAAGTTACATCTCACCTAGCAGGACTAAATATATAATCACTGAAAGCAAACTTGGTTTCTGGAGTATGAATTGGAGAAAAGCAAAGAGAGGCACAATACTTCATCCTCACCAGTTATTTTTAGACAAGTCTCCTGTGTTCCATGGTTGTGTACCCTGCACATTGGATGCTGAGTTCACAGGACATGTGACATGGTACACAAATACTAATCGAACAGCCTGCATCCCCAAATGAGCATCACAACCAATCAATTGATTGCTCAAATAGATACAGACTCCAAGTCCAGATGATATCTGATAAACACTAGACAAAAAATCATGAAGATGTATTACCCAAGCAGTCACATTCCCATCCAGTTATAGCAGACACCCAAAAAAAGATTCCTCGTGTGCAAGTAAGGTCTCTCTCAATTGAAACAACAGCATCTGACTCCAATGCAACAACACTCTTGTACAGCAGACTGAAACTTTTTGGCCTCACAGGTAGCAACATCTAGCGATACATCATGGAAAAAAAAATTACCCGTAAAACTCCAGATTGTTGAATGTTGGAATGGAGTCTATATTATGTTTTATTATGTGGTGAGAGATGTAAAGTCAAACTCCTGCAACATGAAAAACACGCAAGAGCAATGTGCCATGCCACTTACATCATTTCTTCATGCTACTAGTACTTCATCAAACAACCATCCAATGTTGGCAATGCCAAAATCCTTCCCATGGTGTGTGAGGGTCCATCTCTGTGTCACAATATCAGTGCTGGTAGTGATGCAAGCTCACCTAATCCAATGGTGATCACCCTGCACATGACCATTCCCACAGCAGCCACACATTTTTTGATTACCGACCAAAAGAAACAAGCTCAATGACACGCTGCATTGTTACAGTCTTTTCCTCTTCAGATCCTCTTCAAACACACAAGATTTGCCTCATTGTGAATATTATACTCCAAGTGCTTTCGGCTTGTTTGAGGGCATTGCCAAAAAGGGCCAAGCTGAGTTGAAGAAGCTTCAATAATTCGAGCACATCTTAAGAAAATGTAAATTTTTTGAAATGAGTTTTATCGTGAATGGCCAATTGAAGATGAATATGAAATTCACAGAATTCGAACCTTGGTTATTAGGGACATCAATTCTAGGCTTCCACTGAAGGACCTGGTATGAGTTGAAGAAGCTTCAATAATTTTTCTTTTGTGGAAAGAAGGAAAGCAATTCATGGTTGAAAACATTCGTTCTGAGGGTGAGGAACTCAAAGGATTGATTGTATGGGTAATATTAGAATTTCTCCTACTTCCCCAATTCCTCACATTTCATCAAGCATAATAAGCATGGGAATTTCATGAATGTTGCAAATTAGAGAGCGAGACACCATGCACAATTTTATTTTTTCAATTTTGGCTAATGATGAGAACACTTCAAATTTTCATAAATCTGAACCTACTGAATATATGGCTAGGAAGAGGAGGGGAATGGGTTCTTACATCTACTCCTTAAGAGTGAAGAGTGCTAGGGATCTAGTGCATCCATTGCAAGACTGATGTGCCCCTAAAAAAATGCACAGCTTTCAGAGAGCTCTGGAGCAGTCTAAAAAATAGAGTGTTTCTGATTGGGTAGATAGTTTGATTACTCCAAGTGGGTTGCTATTACTAGTACCATAGTACCTTGGCCATTTCAACACATGTCTGTCAAATAATTAATTAATTTTGAGATTTTTATATCAACAAATGGAACATTTTTATTTCTAAAATATTCATTATTATCCTTCACAATTTAATTTTTGATTTGGAAGATTTTTTTTTTGGAAATTTTCAACAATTCTGAAGGTAATCTAATTAGTGTCGAATTGGCCAAGGTCTCTATCTATGGTGGGTAGTCTCCCACTTATTTGCAGTCCCAATTTTAGTTTTATGGGTGGGGTTGGAAAAAAAAGGTGAGTAACTAAAACTTGGATGTGAGAAATATGTTTTCAGGGTCACATACTGAGGATTGCTGAGAACAGAAGAGAACATAACTATCAAAGGCCCCATAGTTAACGTATCTTCTCATACCAACAACAACAGCAGCATGAGGAGGAGGAGGAGGGAGGAGGTTTTCAAACGTTCAGGTTTTCCTTCCTCCTCGCTTGCTTTGTTTGTTTTGCAGCCAAAACTGCTGCTTTCTTGCTTTAGATTGATTGTGCCTCTTTGGTTGGCATCACAATTTGACAACCCAATTCCAATGTGTTGGAGCTTGGAAGGATGATTTGCTTTCCAGGATCAAAATTTTTGTTTTCCTTCTTGTCCTCTCTTCTGTTCCCACATTTGGAATGCAAACTCCAGACCCAACTGCAAAGACCTGAAGATCATAGTAGAAATTGGGAGACAAATCTCTGCTGCTTCAATAGAGTATCTTTTGCTTTGCTTCCAAGAGATCTTTGCTTCGTCTTCCCCAATTCTTTCAAATTGCAGCAGAACAACAACAATGCTCTCAAATTGTTCAAATGATGCCACATCAACCATTTCTTCATGGCAAAGACATGATGATCTGCATTTCTTCATGGCGTGAGCCTGTCAAGAAACAGACACTTTGGGTACAACAACAACAACAATGGCTGCAGCAGCATTGAAGAAGACCTGGCAGGCACAGACAGCATTGAAGCTGAAGCAAAGAGAGTGAGTAAGACTCCTCCAAGTTCCTTCCTTCAAAGCATTTTGTTGTGGAGTTTTTATCTGCAATCTGATCATCATGGATATATATGCATGTTTGTATGTTGTCACATCTCCTCAGACGGAGTCGGAGTGTTGTAATGTGTCTTTGAAGACATAGATAGTGAGGAGGAGGAGGAGGAGGTCACAAGGATGCTCAGGATGTAGAAAGGAGGAGGGCTCTGGACATGTGAAAAACCCAGCAGCTGGATTGTTCTCTTTCTTCATGTTTCCATGGCATACAACCCTTGATAGCAGGAAAATGAAATCCAGGAAACAGCAACACAAAAGGAATAGGATGCTGCTTGAGGGAGCATTGACGTCATAGGTCTGAAGCTATTGTCTGTATGAGAGAGATTACATTTCTTAAGAAGACAAACAAGAAGAATTGTGTGGAAAGCAAACTTGGAGGATGGCAGATAATGGTGAAAAGAAGAAGCAGAAGATGACCCAAGTTTCAACTGTTTGGAAACAACAACAGATGATGATCTGGGAATCCAGGGATTGCCAACAGAAGGAAAAGAGAAGACTCTTCTTCCTCCAGGCATGAAGAAGAATGTGGGTCCAATTGGGGTGCAGCAGGAGGAGACTGCAAAGGTGACAACAGTACCATCATCGGGGGTACCGGATTTGGAATCTTCATATACATATGTGGAAATTCAGGGAGAATTTGAGAGCTCAGGGAGAATGGATGTTTTTTCTCAAGACATGATGATCAATGTGGGAATCCAAGGGGAACAAAAGGGAAAGGAGAAGGTGGTGTATAATGATGAAGAGCTCGACAGTGGAGATGATATCCACAAGCTGTGGATTCCGGCTCCTGCTATCATTGCACATGAAGCCGAAATGCGGTCCTGCCTCTGGTCATCAGCTCCAGAAAACAACTCCAGCTTGAAGAATGCAAGCAGGAGTTCTAGATCTTCACCTATGAAGAGAGTTGTTCGTTACAGCAATGAGGTACAGATCTTGCCACCAGTGCCATGTGACACATATGCATCTGATGTTGAAGCTGACAACAGGGAGCTTCAAAGAGGAAACAAAAGAAGGATGCCATCATCAATTCAGCAAGAAAAGGCCCAACAGATTCTTGATGAGATTGGGTTCAATCATGAAGGAGATTCTGCACCAACAACAAGAAAAAAAATCCAAAGCTGGAAGGAGAGCGATGAGATAAGGAGAACTAGACAGAGTGTTGCAGCTCATCTAGCTGAGCTTTTGAGACCCAAAACAATCTCAGAGCAAGATGTTATGAGAGCAAATAGTAACACACTGCCACTACAACAAAAGCAACAAGCCAGCAGCATTGCAGTTACCATTCCTCCTCCTGGAGGCAGCTTGTCAATCAATACACCACAGCACCTGCTGCAACAAAGAAGAAGACGTTCATTAGTGAAGCAAGTCACAGAAAGGATGCCACCTGAGTGGGTGCTTTTGCTTGTTGGTTGTCTGCTCGGTGTCTCATGTGGCATCAGTGTAGTCATTTTCGACAAAGGGGTAAGTATGCAAGCAGGTCTGCTTCAGATGAGTCTCCTTTGGATTCCTTGTACAGTGATGATGATCTTCAGCATGAGAAGAAGAATGTCATCATGATGTGTTTGTATTTTGTGTACACAGGTACACTGGATACATAATGCAGCATGGGCAGGGACACCAGATGAAGGTGCTGCGTGGTTGAGGAAACAGAAACTCACAATGACATGGCATCGTATTCTACTAGTTCCAGTTGTGGGTGGGATTGTGGTGGGTACGTTTCACTCTGCGCTCGGGGTTCTGGATGTGATCCTGGAATTCCAGAAAGACAATTTGGGTGGTCAGAACAGAAGTCATTGGCTTGCAGGACTTAAACCTGTAATCAAAGCTATACAGGCAGCCGTGACTCTAGGAACAGGCTGCTCTCTTGGTCCTGAAGGACCCAGTGTTGACATTGGCAAGGCATTTGGCAATGGGTATTCAAATCTCATGAACAACACTCGAGAAAGACGGATTGCTCTTGTTGCTGCGGGTGCTGCCGCTGGTATTGCTACAGGTATGATTTTTTTGTGATGGAGCTAGATTTGATTCATGGCAGCTATATAGTAGTCAGGTTTGTCAAAGCATTGTGACTGTTGCCAGCAGTCTTCTGCTGCTCAGATGTGCAGCAGATCAATAGCCTAGGTACACCTACCTACCTCTCTCTGTGTCTCTAGGACTCATTTGTGGTGTTTTACCTGGCCAGCCATGAGAGGGTCAGATGCATCATTGCAGGTTTCAATGCACCAGTGGCAGGAACGTTCTTTGCAATTGAGACTGTGTTGAGACCACAGCATGCGGAAAACTCTCCCCCACTCACAACTGCCATGATCATTCTTGCAGCTGTGATTGCATCAACTGTTTCTCAGGTGTTGCTCGGTGGGATGCCTGCATTCACTGTACCTCCATACGAACTCCAATCTCTTGCTGGTATTAAAAAAATTTGTTCTCATTTCACCTTTTTCATCTACTACTTTTGTCCTTCCATGGAGGTCACAGATGGGTACTACTGCCCATTGGGTATTCATGATCTGTGGAAACCTGAGTCCCAGTTCTTCTAGTGCAGATCTCTTGGGCGGGCAGCACTTATTAATTGTGAATTTTTCTGTGAAACAGAATTGCCACTGTATCTACTTTTGGGTGGAATTTGTGGCATAATGAGTGTAGCTTTCACACGCCTTGTCGCCTGGTTCACACAGATGTTTGACTGCTTGAAGGGCAAGATCGGCATACCTGTATCTGTCACACCTGCAATCGGGGCTCTTTTGTTGGGTCTGATTGCATTGCAGTATCCAGGGGTTCTCTATTGGGGCTTCACGAACGTGAATGAGATTTTGCAAACAGGGGTTGCAGCCACTGCACCTGGCCAAGGCTTGTTGGTGCAGCTCACTGTCGCAAAGATAATAGCATCAGCTCTTTGTAAAGGCTCGGGACTTGTCGGAGGCTTGTATGCACCCAGCTTGTTCATAGGTGCAGCAGGTGGAGCTTTGTATGGCAGCATTGTTGGGAAGGGAATCAATGCTGCACTTCCAGGGCATAACGCTATCGCCCACCCCCAGGCATATGCCTTGGTATGTGTTCTTGGCTATTCAGATTTATTGAAATGCACTGCTGCATAGTGATGGTTGCTGGGGGAGGGGGGTGTTACTGATGTTGGGGTGGGGGGAGTGGGTGACAGGTGGGAATGGCAGCACTTTTAGCTGCATTTTGTTCAGTACCTCTGACATCCGTGCTCCTCCTGTTTGAGCTCACCAAGGACTATCACATCTTGCTTCCCCTGATGGTAAACTTATCTCCTTTTAGTTCAGAAATCCAAATACTAAAGAACTATGCACATCAATAATGGGCATATGGAGTTTGTTATCAGGAGCCTTGATGTTTTGTGATTCATGATTCTGGCAGGGAGCAGTTGGGCTGGCAATCTGGGTGGCTGCAGTTGGCAACGAGAAACAGCTCATATTCTGGGACTCGGGTCTCCTTGGCAGCATTGATTCAGACAGTGAAGCTGAAGTTACTAGGTTGCAAGATGCCCAAGTATGGTGTAGAAGACAACCCGGTAGCTCCGAAGTCGAGCTTTGTACATTGGATAACAACATTGATCCTAGCTCTATCTTTGTCTATGATGAAACTTTGATGGAGGAGTGCTTGGTAATAATGTTCTCTCGTTGAGTAGCCTTTTTTTGTTTAAGCTAAATAATTCCTATGAATGTTGTGGGAGTTGTGTAACCACCACTCACTGCCAATTCTCTTGCAAAACCTTTGATTCTCTTCTCTTGGGTCCTATCGCCTCATCTCTTGGGTCTCTATGTATCTCTTTCCAGGTGTTGTTTACATCTGCAGAAAATATTATAAAGCCATCCAGAGATTCTTAGACCTTGTGTTTCTTGCTTGTACACTTCTGTAGTCACCACACTATCCATAAAAATATAACCACTTCAGAGGCTTGGTGGGCCTTTGACGCCTCCTCCTCCTCCTCCTCCCTATTGCTGACTTTGCTGATTTGCTGCCCATGGGGCTGGGTGACAAATTTGGAAAAAATTCAGGTGCGTGAAGCAATGTCAACAGATTATGTGAAAGTGAATGCAATGGCCACCATAAAAGAGGCTTTTGGTGTCATGGTGGCAGGCCGACAACGCTGTGCCCTCGTTGTTGACGGAAATGACTTGCTGGAGGGGCTTATTACTCCCAGTGATTTGCAACGTGAAGTCCTCAGGGCAGCTGAGGCATCTGTGTATTCTGATGAGGCAATCATTGTGGAGGTGCTCTTCTCAAGGCCATTTTGTCACATTTGTTTTTCATGACTCAAAATCCTCTTGCCTGAGTGGAATAGAGGGTCATCTCAAACTATATAGCTGTATAAAGAACTAACTATAGCTGAATGTGACTCAATGAAAAACGTGGTTTGACTTTCCTTTGTTCCTAGCACAATGCTCATTCTTTACATGGGGTGCAGGTGGAAACAGTTTTGGTAGCATCAATGTGTGTTGGGAAGGGGCTTGATGTGGGTGAAGGAACCAACTTAGTTGTTTGCTACTCTGACATGAATCTCCAAACAGCAGAAAACCTCATGCTTCCCACTGGCTTGCACCAACTGCCAGTGGTTACGCGTGTGGGCATCCAGTGGCAGGATCGAGGTCACAAGCTGGTGGGGTTGCTTCATCACGAATCTATCACCCGTACTATCAGGTGGGGGAAGATTCTTCCCATCTCCATTGCCACTTCACTTTGTTTGCTCAATGTTACCTTGTATCAATGCATCACCATCACTACCCATGACCATATGCTAGTGTTTCTAACATCTCTCTTTCTCTCGAGACAAAAGTCTCAATCCTTTTCTATACATGGAAGGAGCAGTTTAGAGTTTCTCTGTTAGATGAGGATTACAGAATCCTCACACTTGCACTAGGTTCTTATATGTCTTTTTCTTTTTCCCAATCACATCAAATTGTATGTTTACCCAAAAATGTCAGCTGAGTGCAATTGAGAAACAACAGAAATTGTGCAAAATGTAAGTCTCTTGGGTGGCAAGTGAATTTCAAGGAGAAAAGTGATTCTTCAGCTTGAAGTTGCCAGAGCTTACAAGGAAGGACGTGCCCCTTGTTCTGTCATAACTGCACTGGCCCCAATACTCTTCTTTCTCCAGATTTTCCTACATGCAAAAATTTGTGACCATACAATGTTTCACAAGTTCACCTCATTATTGATTACAGGGCAGAAGCAACAAAGCGTATTGCAGAGATGTATGCTAAGAAGGCGGCTGAGGAAGACTTTAGACCACTGTCAGAAACTCATTGAATCTGGCCAGCATGAATGCAGGCTCCTAATTTGTTTCTGCTGCCTAAAGATGCATGCACACACACTCCAAATCTTTGGAGGTAAATTCCCTTTCTTGAGTTTTTGAACCTGGAATCTGGAACTTGAAGCTCTTCATATAAAAAGCCTCTTTAGTTGTGTTTGGCTAGCAAGCCCCCACTTTGTTCTCCAATCAGCTTGTCTTCCATGTTGGATTCTCTGAAGGCCCAAATGTTTGCCACTCACATTTAGTTGTGGCTTCAAAACTCCGCTAGCTGAATGAATAATAAATTATTAACAAGTCCAATAGCATATTTAGCATGCTCTTGGCAGCAGCTGCTTCACATGATAAAATCCTCTTGGCAGCGGCTGCTTCACATGATAAAATCCACATCTCAGGTAGAGACTATATTTGATTTTGCAGTTCAAGTCTCTTCCATGCATATCCATTTGTCAAGACCTTGGGAGTATCACTTCTGCACGGTCATCTAGATAGTGCAATGTTGAGCATTCATGCATGAGTTATGCAAATCACAGCTGCTTATGAAGGTAGTTGCAATCATGCAATTAGACTGCTTCACAATTTCCATCAAAACTTTCTGTCAGTACATTCAAGTGAGTATTTGATTCTGTTAATAACTGCTACTTCCAGTTTATAAATGTTTCAAAATCAGTGTTATTCCCAGTATTGGGTGGCAATTTGATTTTGCTATTAACCGCTTGTTGCAGATTTAGGGTTGATCTGATTCTTGAATCAATATTAACATTGGAATCAACAGCAACTATGAATCCAACAAATCAGTCTCGCGTTTCTGTGCTCTAGCAAGAATGCACCAAGTAGTGGTGGTTACCATCTCTCTCTCTCTCTCTGTGCCTCCCCACTACCGTCAGTACCCATAGTATTTTGCGCTATGTTCTACATTCCTTGCTGCTATATTCCATATTCCTACATCTCATGAATGCTGCAGCAGAAAAGATCAAATTGAAAACATGCTACCACAAAAGAATCTGCAACTAGAATATTAAGCAAAAAATATTTTGTAGAATTTGGGAAAGGAAAGAGGCTCTAGTTCCACCAACAACAACAATGCACATTTTTTGCACACTTTTAACAACAACAATAGTATATTTACTATTTCTCAAGCAATCTACATGAACAGAAAGCTGGCAATGTAATGTGGATCATAGTAGCTTCAGCTCTCTCAAATTGATGTGCAAGCAGTGCTGATCACCTCAACACAGAACAAGCCAGTGGTCAGTCTAGCATGATACTTCTTCATGTCTGGAATTGCAATTAGATGCTCTGAAGCAGAATCAAGCTATCAAACGGCCTCAACATACAGGACTGAAATTGAAGCTTAGTGGACATTTTCTTACATGACAGCAACTGTGGTTGATGATGTCCGCATGACAGAGCTTGGCTTATTCAGCCTCCTTTTCCTGCTTTCCTTGGTCTTTTTGGCCTTCCCAGTCTTTGTTTCCATCTCAGATTCCTCCCTTGCTTGCACATCATTTGGTGGTACAATAATCAGGTGTGGTAGGACAACCTGCATCTGGAGAGCTTGCAGGCACTGGAGCTCAGTCTGAGTGTGCTGCTCACCTGACTTTGGTGTCAACATGGATACAATGAAGGGTCTATTGCGAATCAAGGCCTGCTTGGTCACATTGTCAAGAAGCTTGGTTAGGCGTTCATGCTTTTGGACCTCTTGCTCAAGTGCAGTGGGGCTGGAAGAAACTTCTTGGCTTGCACATGACACTTCAGTTGCCAATGTATCAAGATCACCATCCATGCCAGCATCATCCAGGTGCACACCCTGTAAGCCAACAATGTCAATTTTCATCCTGGACAAACATTTAAACAGAGCTGATGACAAGACGATGAAGCACATCATCTTCACCAGGCACATCTAAAGAAACCCCTCTTGTGGCAAATATGATCAAAGAGCGTTCTACAGATCCTCAGTCTCTGAGTAGGTGATGAAAACTATCATACCTCACTGTCTGAGAGGTATCCATCAGGCACAACAAAGCCATCTGCCACATCTTCATCAACTTCATTGTCAACCTTGTCAACATCATCCTCTTTGTCCTCACAGTCTGAGAGGCTTTCCCCTGGATCCTCCTGCAAACTCCACACTACCTCTATAATTAAGATAGACTACCTCACAGGAAAAACTTAAATTCACTCCAATGCACACATGACAGTGGCACAATTGGACACTCATCATCACATGCATGTACTGCCTGTCTGACTGAATCAACATCAAAGTATTGATTTGCTTTCGGATGCATCAACAGCCATCAAACACAACCATTCAAGAGGAATCAGATGCTACCAACAATTTGGTGATTCTGCTTCATAGCACAACATAGGAGGTGCTTGTGAAAGAAATCTTACCTCTTCCCATTCTTCATCACTGTCCACCTCGTAATTCAATGTTAGGTCTTTCTTCAGGGGATGACGAGGCCCAATTGTTGTACTGCAAAACCCCAAAAAGAGCAGGATTCAGTCAGATCTGTGTCCACCATGAAAAAGCCTGAAAGACATCCTGACACAAATAGGTGAGCAATTCCTTGATGGGAGTGCTAACAAATACACCAAAAACATACCCCAACAATGAAGCATTGACTGTGTTAGGAAAAAACATACAGCAGGAAGGTTCAAATTCAAAGAAAATGGAGGGTGGGTCTGTTGGCATACCTTGTTCTTGAAAAGGTGCCATAGTAAGCTGGCCGATAGCTCTTATCAAATTGCAACAACTTCCACCTCATGTTACAAAGCTTCTTCCTTGGATTCTCATCTGAGTCCTCAACAACAATGCAACTGCTGTCCTCCCTATCCACCTCAACTTTCAGCTCCTCAGAGTCCTCATCTCGAGATCGTTTGAGGGTCAAGGTTGGAAGCATTTCCAATGTCACCCCAGACTTGCCATGGCTACTAGCCCCAGAATCAGCTGCCTTCTGGCAACTTGCTGATGCTGATCCTTGTAGCCGCAATTCCCGGTAAACCGTAACCTTGGGTTTGCGGCGCAGTCCCCATCTTTGCAGCTTCTCTGAAGCTTTGGCCTTCTTAAGACTTTGCCAAGTAGCTAAGTGTAACCTGCACTACATGCAAATGCCATCATCCTTAGTAACAGGATCTCCTCCTAGCAATCCAGTGCAGCTTCATTGTGGGCATCACAGCTACAGGGAAAGTAAATGCCAATGTAAAAACTGAGCATAAGAGAGTGAAGAGAGAAAGGTAGGAAAAGACAACCACCTCAAGAGTTCTTCAGCATTCCTTGACTGGAAAGCAGTGAGCTCTTGATCCATGTGAGCTATGATCATTTGTATGCCATCAGTGGAACAAGTACTGCTCTCCGGGCTTTGTTCCAAGGGAGACAAGGACTGCCGACTCATATCTGCTCCTTGCGGTTGTGCAGCAGGTGTCTCCGGCTCCTTGCGACGGAACAGTTTGTCCATGATGGTGGCTTGCTTCTGTATCACAAGCTGCTTCTTGCGTTCTGCAGCTTCTTTCTCTTTCTTCTTTTGTTCTTTCTCTGCTTCCTCCTGCTGTCTTTTCAGTTCCCTCTCTTTCCTCCTCTGTTCCTTATCGGCTTCATCTTGCTGCCTCTTCAAATCCCTCTCTTTTTTCTTGCGATCCTTCTCCACTTCCATCGATTCTCGCTCGTTCCTTTTCTGCTCTTTCTCCTCTTGTTCTTGCTGTTTCTTTAGCTCGTTTGTCTGTTCCAAATCCCCCGCACAATTCACCGGATAAAAAACAAGACTTGTCAGACCAAATCGGGTTTAGAACTACCTCTCTAGATCCATCAAGATCCTTCTAAGCGAGCTCTACCAACAGATCCTTGCAAAACGCAAAAGACAATAGCCTCGTTAGACCAAGTGCACAAGTGACAGTCACAACACTCATAGATCTTTGCTTCCTATTTCAAAGATCTCGATAGAAAACCGAATTATGTTAACTTTTCTGCGCATATGGCGAAACTTCTCTTACACACCTGCAACTCCTTGCACGTTTCTTTCTTGCTGTCTGAGCACGTCCGATCACTGGTTTTCTTGATCTTCACCATCGATGACAAGGTCGCCGCCTTCTGCTAACCAAGTAACCCGCAACCAAGGACGATGAATCCGCAGAAAACCAAAACGAAACGGGATAATAGAAAACACCAGATCTTCCCTGTTTTCCAAAAACTGTTGGTAGGCTAAGTCTCCTCCGACCACAACCGCAGGATCTCGGATCAATCGGAAACAACCAGGCAACTTCAATTGGCAATAAGGAGGACCACAAATAAGAAAAAAAGAACACCGGATCTTTTTTCTATTTTCCAAAACTCTGCTACTTCTTCGCAGCTTGAATTTCCTCTGACCAAAACCGCAGGACCTAGGATCGATCACAAAACACACAGGAACTGCAATTTGGAAAATGAAGCACTAGAAACAAAGAAAAGAACACCAGGTCTTCTTCCCTAGTTTCCAAAACTCTGTTACTTCTAGGCAGTCTACGTTTTCGACAACAACCGCGGGCTGTAGGATCATTAAAAAAGTAAACAGCAACTGCAATTGGAAAAAGAATCGTCAAAAAACAAATTCCCTTCACCAGATCTTCCACTCTGTTTTCCGAAACTCTGCTACTTCATGGTAAGCCTACGTATTCGACCACAACGGAATGCTGTAGGATCGATTAAAAAAAACGAACAGAAACTGCAATTGGAAAAAAATAAAATCAATAAACACGCTCCAGATCTTCTTCTCTATTTTCCAAAACTCTTGGCAACCTGCCCGATCTAGGATCGATCAAGGACAAACAGCAAATACAATTTGGAAAAAGCAATTACTTACCAAATCCTCAGAAACCAAAAAAAAAGAAAAAAAACATTTGTCGACGGAGAGAGAAATCCAGATCGGTTTTCCCTCCCTTTCTCACTCCCTTTTGCGCCAAAATTCACGAACTCAAATCTCCCCCGCTTACCCGCGAGATTTGTACACTCCACTCCTGCCACATTTCGTAATCCTGTAAACAAGACTTCACAGCGAGCGGGCGAGCGCGCGCGCGCGGCGAAGACGCGGCATCCTTCCCGCCAGCATCCGTTCAAACGCCCTTTTGCTTTCGCTCTTTATCCATCCGTCCATTATCAACGGCATTAAGCACGCCTGCGGATGATCAGAAGAACGACGTCCAGATGTCATCCAATCCCAGTTCTCCAAACCACTCACTCGCTCTCGTACGCGATAACGCAGGGATTCAAAAACAACGGATGACTACCTAATGGATGATATCAATCCAGCAGCGGATCAATGATTAGCAACTCGTCAATATTCTCATATTTGTGGAATCAGCCGGCGATTCGCTGGACAGTGTTTGTACAGTTATGCACGAGGAGTGTTGTTTTCCAGTCCTCAGAATCGGCTGTATTTCATAAATGTTTGTGTAGAATTGTCATGGTGTAACACCAAACGGGGTTGGTGAGTTGCTGTGAAAACTTTGGTTAGGGTTTCACTCTAGGGTGGTTTAAGGTTTTAGGGTTTAGGTTTCAATTTTGGAGGCTCCGGCCATTTATGAGCACCAAGCTTGAATGTGTATAGTTTAATTTTGGAGGCCAAAATTTTTGTGTGTTTGATATGGACATTTGTTGTTGTTGTCAATGTTTAGGGTTGTTTTTACCAAATAGGGTTTTTTTAATTTAATTAGAATACATTTAATTAACCTAATGGGTTTTGAATTATTTTGTCAAGAGGATGACATGTGGTATTACAAGTAAATATATCTAGGGTGGGGGGAGGAGTGTTAAGCTTTGATTTTGGGAGAGCAAGAATGAAATACAAGCACTTGGTGAAAAAATTTAGTGTATATTGAGGAGGGCCCTTTATAGTAGTGAAGTGAACATCACACCTAGAAAAAGGGAGGTGTTTTATGTTTGGTTGGTAAGTGTAGGGTAATGCCCCCTTCCAAGGACATTAGTGAAACCTTAAGAGGTGCTTACTTTTGGAATGTTTCATTTCAAAGGTGTTGTTAAATTGCGTACATCACTAAGAATTTAATATGTTGATTTTTTTTTAATGATATTCATCATGTATTGTGTATGGTAAAAGAGGCAATGTGTTTTTGAAAAGTGAAATTAAAACAAATGTATCAACTTTTTTGGCATGTGACCTTGTTGGTTGTGGAAGACAAATTCCACTTATAATGTGCTTTTTCAAATACGTTGAAAACATTCTACCAATACTTGATAAGGGGAAAGGATCTTATTAAATAGGCATAAAATCTTTCCCCTCCTTGGCCAAGGTGAAACCACACCCACATTGGTACCAATTACCACAATGAAGAATATGGATGAAAAACATTTTCAATCTGGTCCCAATTAGGTCCCACTATCTTAAAATAAGGATGCATGGGTCCAAAGTTTCAAAGTATGAAAATGTGAACCATTATCGCCTTCCACTTTTGGGATTCCTTCTTACTTTATTGATTTTCATAAAAGCAATCAATTTCATCCTTTTGGCCTAATTTGACCCCTAGCCTCGTTTGAATGGGCCCCATCCATTCTACAACATGCAAATCAAACTACCAAAACCAATCCATCAAGTCCCCAACTCAAATGTTCTTATAAGAAGAAAAAAAACTTTGGGAAGCATGTTGCCCTCCTTGACATTTGTTGTTACATGAAAAAAAAAACACAAGGGGAGTTGTTAGCCCCTTGTATTTATTGTTGCAAGTTGAAATATAAGGGGGGCATGCTACAAGGGAAGCTTTTGCAACACAACAATGACAAAAGGGAATGTGCATTGGCCTCTTCAAAGTATTAGTTGGTTTTGTACCTGCAAGAAAGAAGGAAGAGGAAGGGGGATATGATGCCCCTCCATTGCTTTGCTTTGAAACAAACAAGAACATGGGGGGCATGATGTATTTTTGCCATTTTTTATTACATGAACAGAACAAAACACAAGAGGACTTGTTGCCCTCCCTACTTTTACCATTGTGAGGTGAACACAAATAAACAAAAGTATGAAGTTCTTTGTAAGAAAAAGACAAAAAACAAAAAGAACAAAAAAAAGTTTATTACCTTGAAGTGGCTATAGTGTATTACAAGGAACAAGAAACAAGGTTCCTAGTTCTAAGAAGCAATGTTCAACCATAAACCCTACCCTAAAATTAAACAAAATATTAAATATGATGTAGATTTATTAGTGGGGATATTTTAAAACAATGTAAATTTATTAATGGGACCATGTTTATCCCATAGTGGGTTTTCGAATGAGACATTAAATACTCCCCCATGAAGTTCTATCCAATTTCCCCCATCAAACTTTGTTTGATTTTCTTGTCTTCTTGCACATATTTTTATTTTGTTGCCTTACATGATTCTACATAAAACCATGTAGTAAAGTTCTACATGTTCTTTCATTGAACAAAAGATCTTGACAATGTTTTTCAAAATTTATGTCTACTTGAATTATTTTTTATATTAGAGTGGGATTAATGGATTCAAAATCTAAACCTCCTAAGCATGGAACATGGCACTAACCATTGGCATAGATTCAAGCATTGAAGCAAATGCGATTTCTCTTTTATTTAAATAAGTCATACCGTCAAAAAGTCAAACCCTACGATATAACCACATGATTTTAATTGATCCAATGATGGTATAACATTTCACATATATTGTCCTAATGGACATTACTTTACCTTTATTTTTAAATTGAAACATAGAATGTTCATCATGGGCTTGTTAGGTTGTGGGCGTGTTAAATTTTGGGGTTAACATTATGACAAGGAAAACATTATTGCAATGTTATTTTTGAACTTGAAAAGGTTGATGACAAGTATTTTACAATAAATTAACTTATTGTTCATAACCAAAGTCATGTTTTGGTGTAGTTTATTTAACTAGTTTTGCACATTATGGAGCACAACGAATATAAGTATTTAAGAAAATTATATTTTTTTCTTTGAAAATGGGACTTACAATTTGGTCTAGATGTAGGTTTTGGAGTTAGGATGTGATGCGCGCTCCTATGTTGGTGCTTGCAATCATCGTTGTCATCACACACACAACACATAATAAATAAAAACATGAATGGTACATTATATCCAAAGGTGGGCACCTAGGTGACTCTATACATGTCCTCCATATCCCAAAACAATAGCATGGTGACAAACCTTAAAAGTAAATTTTGTTCTTGAATTTGAAAAAAATTCTTAAATGTGAATGGTTTGAACTACAACCCGTTTGGTAAAACCATTAGTGGTAATAATTATGTTCCTTGTACTTGAATCTTATGCCCCTTTCGTGGTGGATATTAAACTTTAACTTGAATGTTCAATTTAAAATCTTTGATCACCAAGGTTTATTAAACCTATTATGTTTTATATATTAAATATAAAAGGATGGTGAACACATTGTGGTTTAACATAACCCTTAAACCATAATTCCCATAACATAAACCTATGGATGTTGCGCTTGTATTATTAAAACACACACTCACAAAAACATTTCAGAAGACCAACAACACTTGGGCACATTATGAACTCAAAGTGGTTTAACAATCATTAACCCAATTTCACCACAACTTTAAACAATGATACATTTTGGTGATCAAATCCAAAAATATTTGCAATTATGCATCCCTATACAACCTAACTCTAACTAAAAACCTAATCAATATGTTCGAAGAAACCAAGTGTAAAACAAAACCCATTCAATGATCAAAATCGAATGGTAATATTGTCCCATGCCTGTCATTAATTACACAAATCAAGGCCCCCATGTTCATTATAGCAAAAAAACACATGTGGGAAAATAGATAACCTTTCACTTAGGGTTTCATACTAAAAAATAAGCATAGATTACCAAAAGGTCAACATGAAAATGTGTGTCTTTTCCCATGTCATAACAAATTGGCACACACCTTGGTAATCCCTTTTATTCCCAAATGACAACATAACCAACATGTGTAACTCAACAAACAGAAGTGGAAATACACAAATCATGTGACACAAATATTTCATTTTTTATGATTTGCACAATAATCATGATAGGAATTCAAATCTTTCGCATTTGTTGATGGGGAATGTTATTCACCCACAACCAAAAAAACAATTTAGGCCTAAAAAATACCAAAAAATACCTAACAAAAATTGTGCCAAAAACAATTCACATAACACAAAAAAATAAGAATGAAGCATTAAATTAAAATTTATGTGTTCTGGAATCTTAAATTACTACAAATGATTTTAGATCATAGAACATGGGATTATATCCCATTGACAAAATATCTTTAACTTCATTCACACCTAAATTGGTTTGAAACAAAATCCACATAATTAAATTAACCTAGTTTACCCTTAATTAATAAAAAATTAACAAAATAATTAAATTCATGCACTTAATAGATGAACTAAAATTTGGGAATCTATATAATAAAAAAGATTTGGCAAAAACTAACTAAAGCTTGTTATATTGAGTGAGAATAATCAATTAAACATCATTAACAATCATAGAACAAAAATATGTTTACATGAATTTTATGGTTCATCCTTTAACTTGGTTGCATATAAACAAATATTGATTTTTACTTTTGAAAAAAGGTGACTATGTTTTGAACTTTTGAAAATAATGAAAGCAAGGTTGGCATTATGCATAAGTGTGTCAAAGTTGAATTATAGTTTTGCATGGGTAGTCGGACAGGTGTATCCTAAACTAGTTAAACATTCTATATAAGATGAATCAATAAACCTTGTTTTGGATGGATGAACTTGATCCCTTGTGGTTTTGAACATTGGAAACATTATGACCATTTTATGGGTTTTTGGGGTTCCAATTATGAATGTGTTTTAGTTAGTATGAAGTTTTGAGCTCTACATTAAAACTAAATGGCAAGATGGTTAGATTGCTAACAAATGGTGCATTCAAATTAAAGCATGTTTATTAGAATTAGGGCACTTTCTTTTTGAATTGTTAAACCTTTTTTATAACCATTTTTAGTGGTGGAATTTCTTTTTCTTTTTCTTTTTGTGCTCTTGTAAATTGAAAAATAGGATGAAAAAAAAGTCACAAAAATTATTTAAGAGGTTGAGGGAATGAGAACTTGAGAAGTTACTTATTGCCATTTAAAAAACAAGGGTGAAAGTACACCAAAGTGATTCAAAAATGACAAATATGGTGTTCATAAGTTGTCATTTTTGCAATGTAAAAAAAACAACCGTCATTTCAAAGTAATAACCATTATCCTTAAAACTAACAATTTGCAAATTCAAGAATGGCATCAATTGAAAATCCTATTTACCACCAATGGTCCTAAAAATAAAATAAATAATTTCTTTTTTGATTTTCAAAGACTTTTTCAATAATGTGGTCACACATTTCCATAATTACTTAAACAATCTATTTTCCATGGAATTAGTCCATTTTAAACTTACATTCATAATACCATTCCACCCAAAAAAATTTGCATCCATTGATATAGGTTGTGATGCATTTATGAGTCCATATCATGTGGCCCAACTTAAAGAGTCCATTTTGGATTCCTAAAATTATTTTATTTTATTTCATGTTTTGCAATGTTAACCAATTGTTTCACACTGTAAAAATTGAAGTCCTTTTTAATCATGTTTGATCATAATATCAAAGTTAAATAAACTCAAATTTCAACATAACCCTTATGAAAATTGTAATACGACACAAAAAAGTGAACACCTTAGTGTGCCAACACCTACAAAACTAGAGGTAGCTCAACAACTATGGAGGAGGTACAAGAGGGACATACAAGGAAAAAAGGCATAGGATCATGTGAAAGGAAAAATGAAAAGATATAGAGAAAATAAACAATACGGAATCAAGGGTAAGAATATATGGACAAAGGAGCTAGGGCTTATTAGGAAGGAGGAAAAAAATTGTTGGGAGGGAGTGGAGGAATCAAGGAAGAAAGGGAACTTTCAAGGGAAATTGAAAGTTCCAATCATTTAGATTTGGAAAAATAAACAAGCATAAGGAGAAGGAGGTTGTGGGAGCATGGTGTATTGTAGGAATAGGATGTTTGTTTGCTTGTTGGTGTTGAGAGTAGTAGATTTGTTGGTATAATTTTATTTTTATTTACTTTTAATTACATAGTGGGAAAGCTGTTGTTGATTGTTTTTGAACAAAACATATAAGTTACAAGGAAAAAAATTTGTGCATGAATACTAGGTTACCAAACAAAAAGAAAACCATATCTTCATGGTTGAACAATGTAAGATCTATAAGAAATTTAATTTATAATAATTTTGAATAAGTATTCATTATAATAGACCCTTTAGAATCCCAATGGGTTTGGAGAGGATGAATCCAATCTATTAAACAAATAGATAACTAGTTGGTAATTAAGGTGTTGTTATTTTATTAACATTTATGTAACAACACTTTTGGATGTTTTTTCCAACCTTATGGTGTGTGGGCAACTATGTAGTTAAATTTTATGATTACTATTATTACTAGAAAAAAATTGTAACATTTATATTTTGTTATTCATGTTGCATAATATGAAACGATTTCTTTTGTTGTGAATATTTTTAAAATGTTATATTCATTTTCTTCACCAAGAATATGACAAAAACATTTAAGAAATTAATGAGCTTAATGTTAACAAACCATCCTTCATATATATATATATATTTGAAGCAAACATTGTAAAATGGGCCACAAGGTTTGTGGATAATGCATAAAACTATAATTTTGTCTATTTCAAAAATCACAAGGGGAACATAATAAATTGGATTATTTTTTCTTTTCTTTTTAGGTTCCATTACTTGCAAAGTTTCAATGTTCAAAGCAATCATGGTCAATGTTCTTTTTTTCAAACATCTTTTTATGTTATCAAATGTGCACCATTTCCTTTCAAAATTGAAAATGATATTAATATCGATGGTTGAATTTTTTTTTGAAATTGGTGAAATTCATTAAAAAACACATTTGAGCACTTTGTTTCAAACATGCTTTTGAATTTTGGAAATTATGAATTTTTAAAATGTGTCTTCAACAAAAATTACTCATTTGTATGTTATTCAAAACATGAATGCATAATATAAATGATATAGATCAAAATGTAGTAAAAAAGGAAGTATATCTAACACGTAGTTATAAATTGGGTACCAAATATGCAAAACTTAGCAAAATAGACCAACATATGAATGCCATGTGTTGAATGCAATCTTTGAAAATTATTTTGACCTTGGCTCCTTGTAGTGTGTTTGCACCTTCTTGACTTTTAGTTTATAAACTCTAAAAGCAAAATGACTAAGTTATGGGAATTAGGATATATCCTAACTAGATTCAATTCCTTTGGATTTAAAAAAAAAATAACTGATCATCAAATATGTTGACTAAAAGGTTTAGTTCCTTATGGATCAACAACTTTCATAAGTTGCCTTTCTTTAGTTGTATAGTCAACCATGCAAATCACCTTTGCCATAGAAAGCATGAACATTAATTGAACATCCTTGAATTAGTCCACATAATAAAAATTATTCGTAGATTTTATTTAATTATGATTCAAACATAAATTGTGATCTAAATTCACCAAAAACAAATTATAAGCATGACAAAGGGTCTAGGGGACTTCAATTCAAAATGTGCGTATTCATTCCAAAAATTTCTTTCTAAAATTACTATCAATTCAACCTTTATTTGACATACAACTTCAATTTGAAAGGAATAAATAAAAGCTCAAGGAAGTGTTTGATATAAATAAATAAATATGACCTTTATTTCCTTCTACCCTTTCTCCTACTAATGTTGACAAGTCCCAACAATGGAACAAAACATCTATAGGAAAAGTTGAAGTCCATCATCAAATCTATCTACTTTGGTAGAATAAATAAATAATAATGTGAACGAAAATAGAAAGAGAAGAGAAACATCAATACAAATCCTACCCCATGCACCGCTTTATTGTAAAAACAAGAATCATGCCTAACACATCTCTTTATGACTAAAAGAACTTTCATTTCACTACAAGTTTTGAATTTTCATTCTTTTGCCAAGGACTTTCTCAAAGATCTCTTATATACTTTCTCTCATCATCCTACAAATATTAAACTATTAATATGTATAACGTGTCCATAACTTTGAAAAGATTAACATGGCGGCATGATAATATTTCATGCTAGAATCAATCTAGGTTGCATCAAATTTAACACAAAAGAACTATATCATGTAACATGACCACTTACTAACCTTAACCATAAATGACAAGGAGCCAAAATAATGCCTAAAAATGATGTTGAAATCATAAACTTCAATTACATATGGCAAGGAGTTAAAATAACATCTAAAAATAGTTTTTGGTGATCTACTTGACAAGTGTACATACTCATAATTTATTCATTTTAACATATTTCATCACGACATTATGTGGATTATATTTAATCATGGCATAAAGTTTTATGCCTCTACAATACCAAGTTATTCATGTGGGTTCAAATTGTATCAAACAACAAGAAGAAATGTTATTAAAATCGGGCATTAACAAAAACAACTAATGAATAATTTTTTTCCCATAAACCCTCAATCTAGGATTTAGAAGGTGGTACATGTCAAGCAAAAAAATAGATTTAATTGAAAGTTATCAAACAAATGCAATACAATACAAACCCATGATGGGTTATTATGTTTTGTTATTAATACATGGATGATGCACTCAAGTCCTTTCCATTTATTTGTTTATTTATTTGTTTCCACACTAAAAATGATGTAGATGTAATTCTTGTTATAAATGAGCATTGGTTTCTATGAAGAATTCAATACAACATACTTTTCTTCTTAATTTTTACCTTACTTTAAAAAATAGGTCAAATATTTATTGGTCAAAATTATATGATGATAGGAACATGTTAAGTGGAAAATGCATAATGTAATTTTGTTGAAAGTATGTTGCTTTAATAAATGAAACATGAAATCAAAAAAAATCTATATAACCATTTACATAAATAATGAAGAAAAAAAAACATCCTGAAAAGTTCCTAAATTTTGATTCACCTATTTCAAACTTGAAGGAGATATATATATATATATATATATATATATATATATATTAGTGATGAGAACATTCAAAAAACTAATACATGGAATTTTTTTGCATAATCCCTTATATTATCATCCTTAGACAGTTCGAAAAACAATTCTAAAAATACTTACCTCATTTCTAAGATTAACTACCTCACCCCTTTTCCCTACCCATCAACATGGATGTGAAAAAAGATGAATTAACGCATGCATTTTCATATTCATGATATTTATATTAATTCAAATTACATTTAGCATTGACATAGATAATGATGAATATATTGAAAACCTTAATTTGGCAACATAAGAAAAGAAAAGAAAAAGTTGATTGTCATTGGTAATGCATAGTAGTGCAAAGCCCAAATGTAATTGAAAATAGTAACATGTAATAAATTAGCTCAAATCCTAAATTTAAGATCCATAACATAAATTGTGTTGTCATATTGATGATTATTAATTAGAAAAATCTTAAGTGCATTTATAATGTGTTAATTCATTTAAATTAGTGGGTCTTTTGTTGGCACTTGAGAACATGAAATGTTTGTGGTTTTGCATAAGGTTTCAAGATCCTTTTCTTTTCTTTTCTTTTCCTTTCTTCATGTTTGTGACTTTTCGAGCGCTAAAAGTTGTTAAGGTTTGTCTAATTATGTGAAATCTTGGTGAAAAAAATAAAAATAAAAATATTTTTATGGTCCCAAATTAAGGATAATACAATTTATTTTCAACATGAGTGGATTTCATCTGTTGCAGATCAAAGATTTTATTTGCATAATGGCAATGTTTCACAAAACATAGATGATTTGTTTAATAACAATTAGCATTTTATTATTATAATCACATTCATGGTAGATCCATCACAAAAGCTTGTGTCAAATTTTGTGAATGCCATAGCAAAATTGCAAAATGTCCAACATAATTCTGTAGATTTTGTTTCAATTCATAATTGGCAAATCATCAAAATTTCTGAAAGCAGTATAATTAGTGTTGAAGCTGCCAAGGTACTACAGTAATTAGCCCATCTGGCGACATTTGATTGACCTGCACACTATGAGAGATTTCATGTCTATCAAAATGGCCCGTTGCCAAAAAAAAAAACCATAAAAACATGCATCCACAATTAATTAATATGGATTTGCAAGAAGGTATGGTCATTAAAGATGTATAATAAAAATATAATATAGTTATTTATAAAATTAAAAAAACATATAGCATCAGAACACTGAGTTTGGTCATTAACAGGGTGAGATTTTTTCAAAAATTGTCAAAAAAAAAAAACATTATTGTTCAAAGGGGGGAGAGGAATTTAGAAAACCATCATAAACTGAGTCTCACCTTGTCTTTCATTTTTCCTGAGCGCCTCCACTGTTGCTACATATATTTTCATTGCTCCTACTTGTACAACTTCTAGAATTACTCTAGAACCTTATGCATGAAATGATGAGTTTCAGCATTTAGTACCCAGATTTAATAAAATTTCCTCACATTATGGATACATTGAAAGAGGGGTTTGAGGGTGAAAGAAAGGAGGCCCAAAAACAAGGTGACTTTATGAATGACCTTAGAATATATATTTACACGCTCCAAAAGCATTTACATGAGTCTTGTAAGTGTATTTGGCAAATATTTACACTGGCCTTGTGTAAGCATAATTTTTTTTATATAGATGCCAACAATGTAAGTGTAAAAAGTTTGAATGTGTAAATGTAACTGGTGTACATTTACACAAGATTTACACACCATATATATGTCTATTGACATGCACAACACTTTTTATTCCCCAATGGTAATGAAGCTTATTGAGCAGAATTACAAGCAACTTGAGTCTTGCAGTGAAGCAAGAAACATTACAAGCAACAAGAAATCATCAAATCTAGATTATATCAAGAGGAAATATGGGGCCTTAATGTCGCCAATGTTCAAGGAGGCGCTTGATAACACCTAGAGCCCATGCTAAAGCCTCCATACAAGTTTTGCTAATATCTATTGAGAGGCCTCTCAGTAGAGTTTTCTTATGACATAAGAAATGTGAACCCTAACCCTTGACAGGTAGAGTTTGAATGAGCCTCAGGGGAATACAGTATTACAGGCACACAAGTATCAGGGGTTACTGCAAAATATGATACCCTGCAAACAAATAAGGTAACTTACACCTGAGTTTATGGCCAGGTTGATAATCAACCTTTCCACAATTCTAGACCAAGAATGGATCAAACCACTATCTATTTGTTTGATGTCAATGCAAATGGAAGGTATGGATTAACCTCAATGGTTCAATCAACCTGATTTGGGTTGATGGTGGATTGCACGGAAGCCATTTAGAGGCAATGATGGAGTCCAATCACAATCATCCAACTCAAGATAGGCTCCCTGGAAGTTCTCTTCATATTGAGCAATGTGAGTAGAGAATTAAGGCCTCCTGTATAAGTCGTGATAAAATGTGAAGATTGTAGCCAATTTTGGGCTTGACCAGTTATGTGAGGGAGCAATGGGCAGCAATTTGAGCAGGGTACCCCAAAGAAGCCTACAGGTCAGCTTCTTGGGATTCATTATGTCCACTATGGATTCCTATGTGAACCTTTCTCATACCATTTTTATAGAATTGTAATTCTATCTCATCTCTAGCTAAATGGCAATGCAAGCTTTGGATCTAGCAGGTGGTGTTGTTATCATCTTTTGAGCTTCATCTCTTGAGGTTCTTCTTGTTGCATTAAATAGATGAGTTCAGGGTCTTGAAAAAATGGGCAGTAAATAATTTAGCACAAGTAATACACAAATGAGCTTTTAGTGATGTACAAAATGTTGTAGCTGGCTCCTTAAAACCGCTTATGTCACACCGTGCACAGCAAATACATATGTATATCATAGGTCTGATAATATATCAGGTGTAGCGATGAACATCTAGACATAAGTATCCATCACAAGGGTATAATTACATGAAAAAATGTAATATTCAGAGAGATAAACAAAAGATAAAACATGGTTCTCGAAAAACCACATATGCTTATATTTATATAAGATCCCTAGTTATTATATCAGGATAATAAATCAAATACCCAAAGACCAGTAGGTGGATGGATTGATGGATGGAAGGTGGGATGATGGACCACATGGACAAGTAGCACAGTAGAGAAGAGAAAGTTAGTCATTAGGGAAGTCCAGGTTTTGTTGACACACTTCTCGTCATTGGCCCTCCTGCTCCTGTGCCCCTGTTTGTCACCCCTCTCTCCTCTCTGGAGATTGGAGAAAGCTTGCAATCCCTTCAACAGAATGGACTTCTCTCTCTCTCTTTCACCCCTTTGTCTTAAACTGCTGCTGTTGCTGATCTCTCTCTCTCGCTCTTCACATTGTCCATGCTGTCAGCTGAATGAAGGTGTAGTTCAAAACTTTTGAGGATGCAAAAATTCTGAAGAGAAACTATAGAGGCAGACACTAACTCTCAATCATCAACCTCTACATCAATTCTGCATGAAAATGCATATGGTCAACATGGGGGTTACCTTCTGCACTAGCCTGTGACAGCTTCAGAATTGGCCATAGACAAGAAAAAGGACACCCAACTTCTGTAGCCATCCCTCAACAGCACATGAATTGTCATATGCATATGATTCCTGGGAGAGGTGGAGGGAGCAGGACACAATTCGATTGAAAAGCTCAAAGCCAGTCAGGATCAGGTGAAATCCCAAAAAATGCAAGCCCTGTCAGAGCTTCTGTCGAATGTCCTGTGTATGGCAGGAGGTGGCTTTGACTTCCTGCATTAAATGTACCCCACTTCAATTCAGGTTTTTGCTTCAGCTCTTTTTGCCACCATTGTTGCTGCAGGATTGAACATGAATGCCAACTTGCTTCATCGCACTCCTATCCTGTTGTGTTCAGCAGACCACTGAACAGCAATTGAACCTAAGAATTGCTCAACAGTTTCAATGGATTTTAGAGAAAGCTCTTTCTTGTTGATTAAGAGATCTAGTAAGGTCCAGAAACTTCACACAGTTGCAGGTATGCATCATGAACACAAGCTAGGGAAGAATTTGCACAATTATTTGGATGTGGTAGACACTGATAAAAGGCCCACATACTGAGTCTGACTGGATCTGCTCTAAGGTTTAACAATTTCGTGAACCCAAGTTTGGCAGCTTCAACATGTACCTTGTACCTTGGCATCAGTATAGCTTTAAAATCTCCACGGAAATTTTAAACATTAAAATTAAAAAACCTAAAATCAGTTACTAAAATCCAAATTTCCCCTAATAATCAATGTAATTACTGATCACCTGTTGTTTAATAATTTTGCCGCAATTTTGCAGCAGCAATGGTGATGACGCCTATCACCATGGCAGCAACACCCAACCGTGAAAAGAGAAGCTCTTTCCAAGAAGGAGGTGCAGTGATTGTCTTCTTCAGATCATTGACAAGTACTTTAGTTTGCTCCAAGGAACCGGAGTTGTCTATCACAATGTCAGCACGGGCACATTTCACATCCAGTGGGAGCTGTGAAGTGATGCGGTTGCGAGCTTGCTCCTTGGAGCTGTTGTCTCGAGCCATCAAGCGAGCTTCTTGGGTGAGATCATCAACCCATACTACAATTATGGGTCGTGTGAGCCAATCGATCTTAGCCTCAAACAACAGCGGCACATCCAATACCACCACTGAAGTCCCGAGTATCCAATGCTTCAGTATTTCATAGAAAAGCCCCAACATAATGCATGGTTCCATGGCACTGAAAATACAACATCACCCACACAGCCCATGGGTACATAAGGATCTCTCAAAACAAATCACTCCACCAGAGGCAGACACACATCTATGAGAGTTGCCGAGAAATCTCCAAAACAAACACTTTGAAGGTATGTGACAATAAGGGCAGTCAGAAAACTTTGTGAGAGTCACTCACTAAGTATCAGACCAACATCATCTTCATCATGAATAGCAGTGCTGAGTCATAAAACTTTGTGGGAGTCACTCATTAAGTATCCGACCATCGTCACCTCCATCATAAATAGCAGTGGCAAGCTGCCATGACTGCCCACTGACTTCATCAGCTCCTGACAATGGTGGGTGTGGATACATACATAACAATCCACCTAAAATTTCAGACAAACCATTATACAGAATCTACATCCTGAGTTTCTGTCACATTTCCTGGTGCAATGCAAAGACTCAGTCATGATGTTGGATAGCTCTCAAGAGACATAGGTTATCCAAAAACTTAATCCTTACTCAAGCTGAAACTAACTTGCAAGGATAGGCTTCATTCATTTGAGCTTCTTCCCAGTACAAGCAAGCATCTGAGCAAGCACATAGTGAGCACCACTTGCAGAAAGAGGATGGCAATTTCATGTTTTGCAATTTCCACAACAGTGGGATCTGCCACTTGTATCCATTTTGTATGAGCGATTTGAAGTCTCTTTAAATCACAGAAACAAAAAGTTCCAACAAAACTGAGTCCAAGAAGCCTTCCAATTTAGCTGTCAATCAATCAAAATTGGCATTAAAATGGGAAACTCTTTAGCATGTCCTAAACAGGATGCTTTGAAGGAAACAGGATCCTTGAAATTTGAACATTCTCTGATGTATATTGAAGGTTCAAAATTCAAGGAAAACAAAATAGCAAAAAGAAAAAACAAACCTGTTGAGCTGCTTTCGTTTGGCAGCATCAGAGAACACAATCTCTCCAAGCTTTGCACGATCCACTTCTCCATTCTCTTGCAATATGCCATTTCCAAAAACTGCCACCACTCGTCTCCAGCCCCAAGTATTTTTCCTCAACGCAGCCTGTGGTAGATAGGTAGCAAGCAAGAAACAATATCAGATTTCCTTTAGTCACATCACATCCACCATTTTGTTGCATTCCTAGACATAAGAAAAAACCGAATTCAATCTTCACTCAAAACTAGGAATATGTCCACCTGCTGACCGACTCTCAATCCCGTAGCTTGTTCAATCTCAAAGACAAAAAAGCAGTTGCTCCTCAAATTCCTGCCAGTAACTTGAATCGAAGGTTTTTTTTCCCCTGCAAGGAGAGAGACAGAGAAAGTAGGAAGGAAGGAAGGAAGGAAGAATGACAGACCAACCTGTGCGACTTTATCAGCATCGATGACAGGGATTCCTTGAGCTTGAAGTTGTCTTGATACAGTACTTTTCCCAGATGCAATCCCTCCAGTCAATCCTACCATCCGCATTGTTGTTTCCTCCCTCTTCCCTTCCCTTCCCTTCCCTTTCCTTCCCTTGGAAACAAAAATCCTTCACCGCTTCCACAAAGCATACCAAACCCTAACACTCAAAAAACCCCAACACTCCTTCCTTTCCTTTTGCTTTCCTTTTCCTTGACAACAAACCCTGACACTGAAGGACTGCGCACATGCGCTTGAATTCGTCCGCTCAGCCGCGAAAAGGAGCTGTGACAGCCGGGCTTCCGAAGTGAGAACGGACTTGCATATCCCGCTCCGCCCAGACACTTCGCTCTGCTCTCCACAACATACTCACCTGCACAAAACATCACACACACACTCGAAGTGGTTGGAATCGAATCCAATCATTTTTTAGACTCATGTTGGTACATAGGATTTTGGTTGCTTTTGTAAAGGGGAGAGTAAATGTTGCTCTCTGCAGTTTTCCATGCAAAATTTAGTATTATTTTATTTTATTTTATTTAAAAAAAAATTATATAGAGTTTTTGAACTTGCTCTTTGTTATGATGAGAAGGGTTGTATGAATTGAATATTTTAAATATGATGTGTTCACAACCTTTTTAAATCAAAGTTTGACGATTGCGATCCATACAAGTAATGCATTGTTTACGAATTATTTTAGTGACGATGATTTCATTGGAGCTCGTTTAGGTGGGATGGGTTATATAGTTTGTAGGTCATACAAAAAGACAATTCCAAACTGCAAATTTTTTTTATTAGAGATTGATTTTCAAATTGATTTTTTTTAAAAAATTAAATATTTTACAAAGTCGTAATGTTTCAAAATGTCCTTATGGATCCTAAGATATCGAAAAAAGAAACAATTTATTTATTTTTTCAATGTCTTTTGAAATTTTTGTGTCCTTTCAAAAAAAAAAAAATTGAATCTTTGTGTCTTTCCAATTTCAATATACTAGGTTTGACACAACTATATACTTTTAAAAGAACTATTATGCAATAATTAGGGGCCCAAAAACTTGTAATATTTCTATTCTTTGGACTATGCAACTAATGTAACACCCAACTTTAATAACAGAAAAACACCTTAAATTTAATCTTTTGCTCAAACCATCCTTTTAAGTAAAGGGGGAGGTTTTGTACTGAGGGAGTTGCATTATGCGAGGTGCATTAGATGTGGGTGGAGCTTGAGCCTGCTCAATTTTCCTAAAGCTGCACCTCCCAAAGAATAGATATATTGCTGCTCCCTTCCTCCCTCCTCCCATATGCAACCTTGTAACTTGTATACACATGGAAATTGCACTGTATAAAATGGAGATAATACATCCTCTCAACTCAAAAAATCTTTTAAGTGCTAACTTTTATGATGAGGGAGTGGAGAGATTAACCTCAAATGTGGGATTGATTGATTGATTGATTGATTAATACCTAAATGGGATATGAACCTTTGAAGTGGCTGGAAAAATCTTGAACATCTGAATCTATCCAGATTCTGGTTAAAGGCCTCTTCCAAAAGACTTGAAGAAAGCTACAAAAAGATGACTCCAAACTTGAAAAACATTTGTAATGTCTCAGAAATGCAGAATCCGCATTAAGCATAATAATGTGTTCATAAAAGAAGCTTTCTCAAAATGTTTTCTGGACAGTGAAAGAGTCCTGTTCAAGGATTCAACCCTAAAGCTCCAGATGTGTTATGCATACATATTCTGGAGCTCTTCTAAAAAACTGAATGAAGGCAGGGCTCTAAAAGGGTAGGTAAGTAGGCTACTAAGTAGTCAAGTCATGGGAGAAAGACTATTCAACAGACTTGTACAGATTATACCTGAGAGAGTACTCAATTTTAGAGACTAAAGATGACGCGATGACAGAACTCTCCTCACAATTAAAACAGTGATTTGTGCCCCTTGGACAGCAGATGAAATCTGGGTTCCACCCACAACGAACACAATGACTGACTGATTCTGTGGAACATCTGTGTGAATTATGAACCAGTGGAAGTTGTGTGTGGAAGGATTTACAATTGGAATTCAGAATCTACTCGTTTGGTCCCACTCAATTGGGTGACTCTTTCTTTTACATCCAGAAACCTGTACATGTGTTGTCTTGAAGGTCTACGTGCATCCATACTGATTTCTACTGATTTGGAAATTTTTGAGGCTTAATTAAAACCATTTTAGCACTTAAGATTTTTGTTGAAGGGTTATCATTTACATTGATGAGCCACAACCAATGCTCAAATGGTTTTGGGTTGAAAGTGATACACCAAGAATGAATGTTATACCTTGAATCAAAAGCTCAAATTTTGAAAGCGAAAGTGTGTTGTAGAACCTAGATCCATTCACACTCTCATTGTGGTGCTGATCAATACACTGGCAAAAAAATTCAAACGAGGAAAAATGTAGGTCAAGGAGAGGCTTGCATCCAAACCTTGTCAACTTACAGAACTTATGTACAAATAATTACTTCTCTTTTCTTACTTAAAAGAATTTTCATATGTGAGGTCTAACTGACTCACAGTTACATGAATTTCAGCGCCACTTTCTGTGATTGTTTTTGTCTCTACACTTTTCATATAGAGATAATATACATACAAGGAAACTGTAAGTCTATATTGGAGGATAATGACTGCTGGGTTGCATGATGATTTACACCACAGTTATTTAAGTCTTTCTTCTGAAGAGGAAACTTACTTTGCTTGCTAA